>KI547137.1:335571-681754 GCA_000497715.1 Spathaspora arborariae UFMG-19.1A
TCATCAACTTCAAAAGTAACAGGAGAAGCAGTATGTAAGAAAACAGTAATTTCAGGATGGGATTGAAGAACTTCGTTGAAAGCATCTTTATCACTAATTGAAGGAATAACAACATATGAAAAATTCTTATTGTTAACCAAACCAACTAAATCATCACCCTTAGATTGAGATCTAACCGAACCAATAACTTTATAGCCTTTAACTAATAATTGTTTGATAATGTGTTGAGCAATATAACCGGTAGCACCAGAAATGAAAACAGTAGTTGAGGTCATTGTAATTGTATGTTGTTTGTTGTGTAGAAGATGTAAATATCTGGTGAATATTAAATAAATTTCAACTTCAAGAAGGGTAGCTACTACCTTATTTATACCTTTTCATGTTAAGTATTGGTATTATTATATTGGTGTGGTTGCAAAACTGTGGATTGCCAAAATATCTTTTTTTTTCTTTCGATTTATAATCATGTTGCTTACCAATTAGTACGGTTACGGTGCGGCTATTCCTAAAAGGGATTAGTCCGACGTTTAAGTTTGTCATGTTTGGCTATGACAACTACCATATGTAAGCCGGAGTTAGTCAAAAACACCACCTATGAAATCCTTTCAATTACATGTTCGCTTTTTATGGGATTAATTCCAAATGGGGATTACAAGCGATAGCTTATGATAGCTGACAAATTGCAGAACAGCAAAAACCACGCTCATATTATAGTTGCCATGAAAGGCACAATTGACCCATATTCTTTTAGGGACAAATTGAATCCCTATTGAGGAGGAATATGCTCAGTGCGTTGTATTTTCATCGCCTATCCTTGGAAGGCACTGGGCTATTATTACATGTTTTCATGAAGGCATAGCTATTGGTTTTACTAGACGGAGTGTCATCATTCATATCCAAACATTCACCTACTACTCATCTACTCGAATCTGATGAAATAACAGCCCAAGAGGCTAAATTAGGGGTATATCATTGCAGACCTCCCACTTGGCAGCTACACCTTCATTTGCAACATTGTTTTGAAAAGTAGTGTACCGAGATCAAAATCACCAACTCACAAAAAAAACCAACTATACAGCAAACCCTCACACATAAACACATAACTACAAAAACATGGAAAATGAATTTGATATACTAAATGGAACAGATGAATTCCCTTATCCCACATCAATAGTTCGAACAGATTTTAAAAATTTCAATGATGATGAAATAGATGAATTTTTATACAAAAATCATCGATTTACTTCCATGGATATCCTAATTAAAGAATTAACTGATTTATCAAAAAATTTAAACCAAACTTTGTTAGATTTAGTTAATAATGATTATCAAGATTTCATTAAATTAGGGAAATCTATAAATGGTGGTCTTGATTTAATTAATATGATATCAGGGGACTTACGAGGATTCAAATTAGAATTACTTAGTTATAAGAATAAATTTAATACTGGGTATGAATTAATAAATAATTTACTTTTAAAACGACAGAAATTAATTGAATTGAAAACAAATGCAAAGTTAAACCTTTTATTACATGATCAAGCTATTGAATTTGATAATTGTATTGAAGAAAAGAATAATGATCTAATATCACAATTAAAGAAATTAACAAGTTTATATTTGTCAATTGTTAATATAAGTCAATTCTTAGAGAAACGAGAATTACCCAATCAATTTCAAAATTCATATTTAGCAAATAAGATATCTTCATTAAAATTTGAATATAAAAGTTATTTAAATCAAGTGACACAACGAGAGATTCAAAAGAAGGATAAAGATTCTAATTTGATATTGGAATTATTAAACATTCATAAAATGATAGGACAAGAATCTGACATTTTAAATATTGTTCATAAGTAAATACATAGAGAATAGATCATTTAATACTCACATTTACGCTGACGCATTTTCTATTTGTATGTAGTATAGTGTGGTCCACACTAGAAAAAACCCAGCGTAAATTTCAGCACCAACCACACAACGACAAATCAACCTTGCCTTCTTTGAGTTTTTTTCAAGCTTCATCTGAAAAGGATTAACCAGACATAGACAACTTGAAAGTTAAGGCAATATGGTATTAGGAGAAATCAATGCAACAAGACATAGATGGGAAAATGTCGAAAGTACACCATTACCAAAAGATATTCCAGATGTTGATGAAGTAGGTGCTACTTCAGCTCCATTATTATCAGCTTCTTTCTATATTGGAGATAGATGTAAACCATATAATGATGATTTTATGTTATGTAAACAAGAATTCAATGGTGGTAATTTAGATTGTTTAAAAGAAGGTAGAAGAGTTACAAGATGTGCTATTTCAGTATTAAAAGATATAAATAAATATTGTTTTGATGAATTTAAATTAAACTATGAATGTTTAGAACAGAATAATCAAAATTTAGGTAGATGTCGTGCATCAGAAGGGTTATTAAGTAAATGTGTTTTTGATAATTTAAAATTAAAGAAACAAATTCCTGGTGTTGAAGCTCAAATTCACGAAAAGAAAAATACAATTTTTGCCACAAGCTCAAAAGATAAAAAGAATGTTTCTGAATTTTTAAAGACAAAGGAAGTTGCCAGTCAAACTAATTAACTTTAGCTTTGAGTGAGATGGACTATGTAAATGAAAATAGTTCACAGTTGGAGGTATTTTTTTGTATATTGCATTTCATTTCATAAAGATAAGTTTAATGATTCGTAGGATCACATGGGTACACAATGTATGTATGTTTATGAGTCTTTTTTATGTACTTTAGATAGTATTGAGGAGTTTCGAACGTTAACCTTAAACAAAGTTTCATATTTATTTCAATTTCAGATAATCCTGTATAGTAGGCAATTTTTTTTACAACATCTCAATTCCTCTAGTTTTTTTTCTTGTGTTGTTTAGACTTTTACAACCAACATAAACATAATACATCACTCAATTAATATGTTTGGGGCATCTAATACAAATACAGGAAGTGGTGGTATGTTTGGATCATCAAACACAGGAACTTCGGGTAATTTATTTGGTCAAAGTTCAACAGGAACAGCACCTGCATTTGGACAAAACACTGCAGGAACAACATCAGGATTTGGACAACAACAGGGTACAACCAATGCATTTGGATCAAATACCGGAACAACAGGAGGTACAGGATTATTTGGACAGCAACAACAGCAACAACAGCAACAACCAACTGGGTTTGGATCAACTGGTGGTAGTAATGCATTTGGTTCTAGTGGAACTACAGGAACAGGATTATTTGGTCAAAGTAATGCTACACAACAATCTACAGGATTATTTGGTAATACAGGTAATACAGGTAGTACTTCTACTTTTGGAAAACCAGCTGGAACTACTGGTGGAGGATTATTTGGAGGGAATACTCAAACAAATTCTTCATCACAACCAATGTTTGGAAACCAAGCTACTAATACTATCGCTCCTGCATCTGGAGGATTATTTGGCAATACTAGTACAACTGCTCCTGCTTCTTCTGGCGGTCTTTTTGGTAATAAACCAGCTAATACTCAAACTGGTAATCTCTTTGGATCTACTGCTCCTACAAGTAATACTAGTACACTTGGTGGAACCACTGGTGGATTATTCGGAAATAAACCAGCAACCACAGGCTTTTTCGGAGGACAACAACAACAACAACAACAACAACAACAACAACAACAACAACAACAGCAACAACAACAGCAACAGCAACAGCAGCAACAACAACAACAACAGACTCAACCAAGTGGATTATTTTCTACAAATACAACCAATACTCAACAACCTTCATTCACTTGGAGTCAACCTCAACAATCTCAACCTTTACAAAATCCCAGTGTTACTGCAACATTCACTCAAGCTAACACAAATGTCAATACCTACACTCCAGCTATAAATGATCAATTAATTAAAATTTGGGAACAATGGGATCCCAACAGTTCAAAATGTGTTTTGAAAACTCATTTATATAATAAATTTTCTGATCAAGAAATTTCAATATTATTAAATCAACAAAGACCGATAAATGAAACTCCTGAAGATTGGGATAACGCTATGATTAAACGTCCTGGACCAAATTATTATCCTATTAAAGTTACTTCATTTAATGACATTGCTTCAAGAATTGAAACTCAATTAGATCATGTTGCTAAATCTAGAATTTTACTTAATTCAATGAATGAAAGATTAAATTTAATTTCTACAAAACATGATCTAGAAAATACTACAAGAATATTAAAGGCCAAGGCAAGACACACTAAATTATCTCGAAGATTATTAAGATTAGCTACAGTATTGGCGATTTTAAAATTAAAAGGATATCCTTTATTACCTGAAGAAGAAGAAATTTCCAAACAATTTGATGTATTAATTTCCAAATTAAATGACCCAAGCAGTTCAATTGGTAAATTAAGTGATATTTTTGCTAGATTAACTATATTAAAAGAACGAGCTGAAGATTTAAATTATAGATTTGATAATTCAATTAATGTATTAAACAATGGATTAGCTAATGTTGAACCTGAACAGAAAACCAAAGAATCTCAAAGAAATACAGATGAAATCATAAACAAAATATCTAAAGTATTATTGAAACAACAAATGGGATTAAATTATTTGAATGATGTATTAGAAAAAGATGCAGAAACTTTAAATAAATTAGAACAAAAGTAAACTATCTATCTATCTATATACATATATACAATTTTTTAATGTAACATCCGTTTTAGTATATCTTCAGATTTATCTATAATTGTAATACTTTGAAATTTATGAAATTTTTGAAAATTATGTCTCATTTTAGCCCGTTCTAAAGATTTATTAGATAATTCACATGATTCAAATGATATAAATGGATTATAACTAGTGGAATTAGTCAATCTATACTTTGTAACATCTTCATTATCACTTAATGTATGTTTAAATATTAGTTTACTCTCTCCAGTTTTAAATTGTTCATCATTGAATATAACTGAATGTCGAGGCAACGCTACCAAATCAGTCAATTTTGAAATTAATTTTGATTTTGCTTGATCAACTGGAGTATCATCCAAAAGTAAACCTTGTTGAGATACTAATTTCTGAGGATTAGTATCCAATGGACCCATGTGGTGTATTTTTGGATTGACACTATATATTAAATTCATAAAGAAACCAGCTTTGTTGTAAGATTGATAAGGTAATGGTGTAGTACGAGAATATTCTAATGTAGATATTGTTTTAAACTGTCGTAAGATATAATCTAATTCAAGGGAAGTTTTAGGAGGTGGTACTATTGATATTATTACTCCAACATGATTATTGAAATACTGTTGAAGTAATTTCTTACTTGTTTGTTGATAATTATTCATACCCTCGATGCCCTTTGAGATATATTTTGCACAGATAAATTTTTATTTGTTTGTGAAACCTTGTTTAGACCTAAAGTAACTATGAATAGCCATGACGATATAATTACCAAAATAACTGATAAATTAAGTTTATATTTAAACAAACCAATAAATATAAATTTAACTAAATCAATAATATCCCAATTTGAGAAGAATAATTCGTTAGAATCGTTTACTACGTTTGTTAAAGTTTTAGGATTGAGTAATAATGAACATGCTAGTGAATTATTTCATTATATAAGTGACAATTATAGTATAATTGAGAAAAGTTTACAAAATAGGAGTATCACAGTGGATATACCTTTAACTAAAGAAGTAAAGCCAAAGTCTAAGTTTAAAATATCTTTTGATGAGTTAGATGACCTTGATATAGTAGTTAGGCCAAAAGTGAAAATACGACCTGTTTCAACTGAAGAGGGATTGAATCTTGAACTGACACCTGAAAGTAAACCTGCAGTGACTAAGTTTAAAAAAATGAAGAAACAAGATGCTTTACGAATAAAACAAGAGACTCCAACACCTACACCTTCAGAGACAACAGTTAAAACCAGTTCAAAAGTTTCCCCTAAAGAAACAAACAAAGCACTGGTTATAGTTTCTAGTCAAGAAGAAAGTATATTCCCTATAACTCCGGAATCTTTTCAAGAAGAACCAGAAATAAACATTGAAACAGAACGAGAATGGTATACTATAGACGAAGAAGGAACACATGCCAGAGATGATACTTTCAACGAGGAGTACCGCTCACAAAGACCACATAAACGAACCAACGTTCAAGTTGGATACGATTCAAGAACTGGTGAATATATAGATACTGATCATATTTCAGAACATGACTTTTCTCGAATTCCTATAATTAATCATGTTTTCATACCTGCATTCTTACAAGATTCTCAAGAATATTTACAGTTACAAATAACTGGTGGTAGTATTCGAGGTATTGGTCCCACTGTTAACCCTATCAAGGATTCAACTTCAGAATTAGCTGTTATGGCTCGTACTGGATCATTAACTGTTCAAACTAGAAGAACAAAAAAGGAACGGGCTTTACAAGCAAAGGAAAGAACTGGAATGACTCAAGAGACAACTACTGAAACTAAACAAGAATTGAAAACAGAAGAAGAAGAAGTAACTACTAGGGAAACAATTATTGAACAACGAAGAAATCTTCCTGCATTTGCTGTTAAACATGATTTAATAACTACAATTCGAGATAATCAAGTCACGATAATCATTGGGGAAACCGGGTCTGGTAAAACCACTCAATTGACGCAATTTTTATATGAAGAAGGATTCACCAATGTCAATGGTGTTAAACAGATTATTGCTTGTACACAACCAAGAAGAGTTGCTGCTATGTCTGTGGCGAAACGAGTAAGTGAAGAAATGGGTTGTAAATTAGGACAAGAAGTTGGATTTAGTATAAGATTTGAAGACAAGACTGATCCAAATACAACAATTATAAAGTATATGACTGAAGGTATTTTACTTCGTGAAATATTGGTTGATCCAATGTTGAGTAATTATAGTTGTATTATAATTGATGAAGCTCATGAACGAAGTTTAAATACTGATATACTTTTGGGACTTTTTCGAAATTTACTTATGAAAAGAAGAGATCTTAAATTGATTGTTACAAGTGCTACTATGAATGCAGATAAGTTTACTCGATTTTTTGGATCAACTCCTCAATTTACAATTCCCGGTAGAACATACCCTGTCGAAGTATTTTTCAATAAGAATACATGTTCTGATTATGTTGAAGCGGCAGTGAAACAAATATTAACTGTACACTTGCGTAATAGCTCTATCAGTAATGATTCTCAATATATCAACGATGGAGATATTCTTGTATTTATGACCGGTCAAGAAGATATTGAAATTACATGCGAATTACTCCAAGAAAAACTTGATCTACTTGAAAATCCACCACCATTAGATATTTATCCAATTTATTCCACCATGCCTAGTGATTTACAACGTAAAATATTCACGAAAAAGAATTTACATCGAAGAAAAGTTGTTGTGGCAACAAACATTGCTGAAACTTCATTAACTGTCGATGGAATTAAATATGTAATTGATTGTGGACTAGTCAAGGTGAAATTATACAATCCAAAATTAAGCATGGACACTTTACAAATTGTTCCTATTTCCTTAGCCAACGCTGACCAAAGAAGCGGTAGAGCAGGTAGAGTTGGACCAGGGATAACATATAGGTTATACACTGAACGAGCTATCGATTCAATGTATGTTCAACCTATTCCAGAAATTCAAAGAACAAATCTTTGTAATTCAATGTTATTACTTAAATCTTTACATATTGAAGATATAAACAAATTCCCATTTTTAGATTCACCTCCTAAGGATTTATTAAATTGTTCATTGTATGATTTATGGGCTATTGGTGCATTAGACAATCTTGGAGAATTAACATCATTGGGTAAATCAATGACTAAGTTCCCAATAGAACCAACATTAGCTAAATTGATTTTATTATCTAGTCGACCAGATTTCCATTGTTCAGAAGAAATGATAACTATAGTGGCAATGTTATCCGTTCCTAATATTTTCCAACGCCCTAAAGAAAGAGCTAGAGAGGCAGATATGGCTCGAGATAGATTTGTTATTGCTGAATCCGATCATTTAACCTTGTTGAATGTATATAATCAATGGAATATTAATCTAGGAAAAAGAATTAATATAAATTCGTGGTGTAATAAGAATTTTCTTCAATTAAAGTCGTTGTTACGAGTTAGAGATATAAGAAAACAATTGTTAGTTATTATGAATAGTTGTAAATTACCAATTTTAAAGTCAATATCTGATGATAATATTCGAAAATGTCTAGCGGCTTCTTTCTACCATCAAGCAGCAAAACTAACCAAGATGAATTTAAATGGAAATCCTGAATTTATAAGTCTTCGACATAACTATATGAAAATGCATCTTCATCCAACAAGTTCATTACTTGATAGTAATTTATCAAGTAATTTTGTTATATATCATGAATTAGTGCTCACTACAAAGGAATATATGAATTATGTCACTGTGGTTGATCCTATATGGTTATTAGAATTTGGATATAAGTTTTATACTGTGCCTGATACTCATTTGTCAAAGATTAATCTTCCAATTACCAAGAAACAATTTGAACAACAACTTATGAAAGATGGAGAATTGTATCAAGAAAAGTTACAACAACTGAAAACAAAACGAATTACTAAACAAGAGAATACAAAATTGTTATTTAAAAAGCGAAGAGCTATATAGTGTCCACGCTACCAAATACAGCATTAGTAAGAGAATACCCTACATATTTCAATATTCTTCTTCCATGTATTACCTTAGTACTTTATTAACCATTTTATATACACACTAATAAAGAATAACATTATCTATTAATCTTGCCTTTTCATTACTATTTTCCTTTGGTACTTTAACTGCAGTAGAAATAATTGCTCCTACACCTGGTTCAACAATTTCAAGATCTTCTAAAGTTTCTGGATGACTAATTGCAATATATTCAACTTCAAATTCTGAATCCGACTTAATAATTGGTTCAATAATATTCAAGATTTCTCTTGTAGGAACTTTGGTTTTCTTTTCAGTATAATATACTTCACCTAAATGTAAAGCTTTATAAATAATTGAACATCTTTGTTTCATTTCCTTAGATAAATATTGATTTCTTGAAGACATAGCTAATCCATTATCTTCTCTTAATGTAGGCATGACTCTTACATTAGTATCCATCATTAAATCCTTAACTAAATTTTTAATGACCACACATTGTTGAGCATCTTTTTGACCAAAATAAATATGGGAAGGAGTAACTATATTAATCAATTTAGTAACAACAGTAGCTACTCCTCGGAAAAAATTAGGTCTACTTTGACCTTCCAATTGTTCAGAACATCCTTGAACAATAATAAATGCTCCACGTTGTTTTGTAACGTCAAGAGTTATACCCGAGGGATACATTTCTGTTACTTTTGGAATGAAAACAGCATCAATTTTTTTACCTTGATTTTCTTGCAAGAGTTGTAAATCACTATCGATGGTACGAGGGTAAGAATCTAAATCTTCATGAGGAGCAAATTGGGAAGGATTAACAAATATTGACACTATTGTTTTGTCATTTTCTTGTAAAGATTGATTTATTAATGATATATGACCGGCATGTAATGCTCCCATAGTAGGAACAAATCCAACAGATTCTTGATTAAGAAAACATTTTAATCTCCATTGTCTTACTTGTTTTACAGTACGGAATATTTGCATGCTACTTGAGACTGTCATTTTGAAGGCTAGTGTTCTACTAAGTTGAACTGAAGTTGAAGCTACAAGGTCAAATCAATATATATGACTGAAAAAAAAAAAAAGAAACCAAAAAAAAAAGTTTCTTTTCATTCGCATCTGGTCGTAAGTCGGTAAGTCGTGGCACTGGGGAACGACGAGGTTTTAAGTTGTGACACTTATGACGTATGGAATGGGAAACTTACGTAGTCCTATTATTAATATTTTCTCCCATGTGCTAATACAATGACGTTATATGTGTTCTGGATCTCGGAGATAACACTGGATTTTATCTTTGAAACTAATTAGGTAATTCAGCGCAATTAATTGAGGGATATAATACAATAAATTTGTTTTCTAGAGTAACTGGAGGCAAATAATTTTTGACTTTCTGGTGTGGGGATCGACCAGTTTAGAGGAGAAAGTTACTAACAGAAAAGTAAACCACCACATTCATGTAGTCTACTTAGTGGTGTAATTTAGTAGAGTAACTTAGTAGAGTAACTTAGTAGAGTAATTTAGTGGTGTAACTTAGTGAAGTGACTTAGTGGAGCTACCCAGTGAAGCTACTCAGTGGAGCTACTCAGTGAAGTAACTTAGTGGGGCTACTCAGTGGCGTGGTTATACAAAAGCAACCCCCAACCGGAGATAGCATACACTAACTCCGTGACTATATGTTCCCCAAAACATGTGAATTATTTTAGTTTGCAATTATATCACTGTTACAAGAACTTTTTTTTTACGGGATTGGCGGGGTTGAATATATCCTCGGAATAAAACCAGAACATAAATATCAAGGTTGAATTCCGTTATTTCTTACTAACTTTAAACCAAACAAGCTTTTAACAAATGTCGTTCACAACTGAAAAGAAAATATCTCCAGCTCATGCATTTAGAGCAAAAGGTAGTACCATAATCCCTGAAGATGCCAAACATTTAAAACTTGTTTATTTTAAATATAAATCAAAAATCTCTATTCCTCAAAATAAACTTAAATTCAATTTAATATTTTGTCATGGTACAGGATTCAATAAATCAGTTTGGACATATTATGTTAATCAATTATACAGATTAGATCAAACAAACAACTCTAATTGGGCTATAGATTCTGTTATTTCAATTGATCAAGTTGGTCATGGTGATTCAAGTCTTGAAAATGAAAAATTTTTAGGTCCAATTGTTAGATGGGATGATGGTGGTAAGGATGTTATTCAAGTGATTAAACATGAAATTGCCACTACAGGTGATTTTGACAATGTTAAATCACGTAATGTGGTAATTGGACATTCAATGGGTGGATTTAATGCTATTTATGCTAGTTTCCATGAACCTAGTTTAATAGATACTTGTATCCCTATTGAACCTGTTATTTATGGAGAACCTGATGGATTAAATAAATTTAAGAAAATATTTGGGAAAATTGGGAAAATTATGGTTGATAAATTTGAAGATTTACAAGAAGTAGAATTTTTCTTTAAAGAATTTTCATTTTATAAGAATTTTCATCCTCAAGTATTACAAGATTTTATGGAAGATGAAATAACTACAGAAATTGATCCTAAAACTAAAAAAACTAAATATAAACTTAAATGTAAAAAGGAACATCAAATGTCAGCTTATCTTGGTGCATTTATGTCAATTAGCATAGGTATGCATATTTTAAGTTTAGTTCGTGTTCCAATTTTCCATATAATTGGAGCCAAAGCAGTTTGGAATCCTCCAAATAGTATAAATTGGATTAGGTCAACTATAAACCCAGAATTCTTTGGCGGTGGGTTTGATATTCCACAAGGAGAACATTTAGTAAACGGAGAAAGACCAGATGAAGTTATTGATATTATTGCAAAAATTCTCAATCAAAGAGCTGAAAAGATTCTCAGTGAACTGAGACTGTGTGATTTACTGAGGGAAGAAATTGCCAAAGATCAATATCAAAAATTAATTGATATGAAATTTGAGGAAGTTTATGGTTATTTTGTGGAAACGAGAGATCCACAACCGAAATTGTAGAGTTATTTAGTATAGTTATCACACGAAGCAACATATAATACTCCTGCATATAATGTAATCATCTCTGAGTTTCTTTTTGCAATATTTTTTTTTACAATTTTTTTTTCAAATATTTTCCTTTCTCCTAGATACAAACCAATTGGTTGAAATTGACAAAGTAAAGCAATGAGTGCATCCAAATCAGTTGTATTAGCTTACATCAAGGAATACTTAAGCAGAGACCCATCATTGGCCAAAGTTAAAAAGGCATTAGAAAAGGTTAGTGAAGGGGAGTTACCTAAAGTTGATGAAAAGTTAGAAGATATCATTGGGAAGATAACCAAAGACAAGAAGGAGTCAGATAGTGAAGATTCTTCTTCTGATGAAGGAAGTTCTTCTAAAAGCGATAATGATTCTGATGATGAAAGTTCAGAGAGTGAGGATTCTGAAGTAGAAGTAGAAGAAGAAGAGGTGAAGAAGGAAGAAGAAGTTGAAAGTAAAGATTCTAGTTCACCTAACTCTAACTCTGTTTCAGGTTCAGATTCAAGCAGTTCTTCGGACTCAGACAGTTGTTCGGACTCAGACAGTTCTTCGGACTCAGACAGTTCAGATTCAAGCAGTTCTTCAGATTCAAGCAGTTCTTCAGATTCAAGCAGTTCTTCAGATTCAAGCAGCTCTTCGGACTCAGACAGTTCTTCGGACTCAGACAGTTCTTCGGACTCAGACAGTTCAGATTCAAGCAGTTCTTCAGATTCTGATTCCTCCTCAGACAGCTCCTCAGACAGCTCCTCAGACAGCTCCTCAGATTCCAGCTCTGAAAGTGAAAGCGAATCGGAATCAGAAAAACCAACCAAAAAGAGAAAACAAGAACAAACAGAAGAACCACCCCATAAAAAACATCATAAAACTGATGTTTCAACTTCATCAACTGAAACAATGTCTACCCCACCTTCAATTTCCGCCACACCTGAACCTGAATTAAAACCAAGTCAAAGAAAACATTTCTCAAGAATAGATAGAGCCAAGATCGCATTTGAACATCATGCATTACAAGATAATACTTATAAGGGTGCTGCTGGAACTTGGGGAGAATTAGCCAATGAAAAATTAATGCAAGTTAGAGGTAAAGATTTTACCAAGAACAAAAATAAGATGAAAAGAGGTGCTTATAGAGGAGGATCAATTACTCTCTCTTCTGGTTCATATAAATTTACTGATTAGAGTTTTAGAAATTAATAGAAATGTATAACAAATGATATAATGGTGATATTAGCCAAAGTACACGACTCGCATTTTCTTTTTTTTTTTGCCAATATAAAGTCAGCCCTTTTTTTTAATTAGTAATTCACTTAAGTTCAACTTTGTTCTTTCCTAACAACAGGGACACGTTAATAGATAATGGCTAGTAGTCGAAGAACAGGAGATATAAACTATGCCGAATTAAACAATGGGGATTATGACGATTATTTGTCAGATGATAGAATATCTGATGAAGATGAATATGGAACTAAATCAGGAAAGAGAAAGAAGAACTTAACTGTTGACAGTCAAGCCAAAAGGAAACAAACTGTTCAAGCAAATGTTGATTATATCCGACAAGAAATTGAAAATACAAATTTCTCTGATGAAGAATTAATTGAATTAACACCTGAGATTCCTGCTGATTATGTACCAGATGCTGTTTCTCGTGCTTTTGGTAAAGCTGATTTTTCATATTTAAAATTAAAACCTGATCATTTTTCAAGACCAATTTGGATATCACCAAATGATGGAAGAATCATATTGGAATCTTTTTCTCCCTTGGCTGAACAAGCTCAAGATTTCCTTATTACTATTGCTGAACCTATATCAAGACCTTCACATATACATGAATATAGAATAACTGCATATTCTTTATATGCTGCTGTTTCTGTAGGATTAGAAACTGATGACATTATTCTGGTTTTGAATAGATTATCTAAAGTACCAGTTGCTGAATCAATTATTAATTTTATTAAAGGAGCCACAGTATCATATGGTAAGGTGAAATTAGTTTTAAAACATAATCGATATTTCGTGGAAAGTACTCAAGCAGATATTTTACAAATGTTATTAAAAGATCCTGTTATTGGACCTTTAAGAATTCAATCTTCGGAAAATATTGTCACCAGTAATGGACTTGTACAATCAGCGCCTCCTATAAATGATATAGTTATACCAGGAACTAAGAAACCAGAGCAAGGGAAAAATGAAGCTGAAGATATATTTGCCTCAGTGGTTGGAAATAGGGAAGAAGATGAAAATGATGATGATGATTTAGATACTGTTCATTCTTTTGAAATTTCCAATGATTCAGTTGAAATAGTCAAGAAAAGATGTCAAGAAATAGAATATCCTGTATTGGAAGAATATGATTTCCGTAATGATGCCAGAAATGCTGATTTAGAAATTGATTTAAAACCATCAACTCAAATTAGACCGTATCAAGAAAAATCATTATCCAAAATGTTTGGGAACGGTCGAGCAAGATCAGGAATTATTGTTTTACCTTGTGGAGCAGGGAAAACTTTAGTTGGTATTACTGCTGCATGTACAATTAGAAAATCAGTTATTGTATTATGTACCTCTTCAGTATCAGTTATGCAATGGCGACAACAATTTTTACAATGGTGTACAATTCAACCAGAAAATGTTGCTGTATTTACATCAGAAAACAAAGAAATGTTTACTAGTGAATCAGGATTAGTTGTTTCAACATATTCCATGGTGGCCAATACAAGAAATAGATCCCATGATTCCCAAAAAGTTATGGATTTCTTACGTTCACGAGAATGGGGGTTTATAATATTGGATGAAGTACATGTTGTCCCTGCAGCTATGTTTAGACGAGTGGTGACAACAATTGCTGCTCATGCCAAACTTGGATTAACTGCAACATTAGTTCGTGAAGATGATAAGATTGATGATTTAAATTTCTTGATTGGTCCTAAATTGTATGAAGCAAATTGGATGGATTTAGCACAAAAGGGTCATATTGCTAATGTTCAATGTGCTGAAGTTTGGTGTCCCATGACTTCAGAATTTTATCAAGAATATTTACGAGAATCTGCAAGAAAGAGAATGCTTTTATATATTATGAATCCTACAAAATTTCAAGCATGTCAATTTTTGATTCATTATCACGAGAAACGAGGAGATAAGATTATTGTATTTAGTGATAATGTTTATGCCTTGCAAGAATATGCTTTGAAATTAGGTAAACCATTTATTTATGGAAGTACTCCACAACAAGAACGAATGAAGATTTTACAGAATTTCCAACATAATGATCAAATTAATACTATTTTTTTATCCAAAGTTGGTGATACTTCAATTGATTTACCTGAAGCAACATGTTTAATTCAAATTTCTTCTCATTATGGTTCGAGAAGACAAGAAGCACAAAGATTAGGAAGAATTTTACGAGCTAAAAGAAGAAATGATGAAGGGTTTAATGCTTTTTTTTATTCTTTGGTTTCTAAAGATACTCAAGAAATGTATTATTCTACTAAAAGACAGGCATTTTTAGTTGATCAAGGGTATGCATTTAAAGTTATTACCCATTTAAGTGGGATGGAACAATTACCTGATTTAGCATATTCATCACCACGAGAACGTCGAGAATTATTACAACAAGTATTGTTAAAGAATGAAGATGCTGCTGGTTTAGAAATTGGTGATGATGTTGATACTAATTTTATTTCCAAGGAAAAGAGAATGAAATTGGATAAACAAGCAAATTCAGGGGCTGTACGTACTGCTGGATCATTAGCTGGATTAGCTGGTGGTGAGGATATGGCATATATTGAATACAGTAAGAATAAAAATAAAGAATTACGAGAACAACATCATCCATTAATTCAAAAAATGTATTATCCAAAACATGGAAAGAAGTAAGTACTATATATATATTAACTAGTTACGAAATCACCAAATTCATCGTCGTCAGAATCTTCTGTATTCTGTTTCTGTTTCTGTTTCTGTTTCTCTTTCTCTTTCTCTTTCTCCTTATTCTGACTGGGTACCGACTCTGGACTGTCACTATCAGAAAAACCATCAGAAGAACTAACAGTTTCACTTGAATCATTAACAATATTCGTTTCTTCACTCAAAGAAACACTATTTATAGCATAAACCATTCTATCATAATAATACAGATGTTGTGCGTAACCATAACGAGAATTATAAACTTCAAGACATTCAGCAAACCTGTAAGCTTGCTTCATATCTTGTATTTGTAAACCAAGAGCAACTTGAATTAAATCAAGATTATATTCGTCTTTATCCATATATGGATGATATCCAGTACCAGGTAATTGTACTACTACACGAAAATGTCGATCTGAATTATCCACTTCTAATATAGTATCCTTTTTATCATGTGCTATAGTATGTAATCTTTTTATTTCTAAATGTGCAGTTTCACTTAACTTAAGTTCATTTTCATATTCAATACTTACAAGAGGATTATACCAAGTTTCTGCCCATATTTCTTCAATATCAGTTTCTGACAGTCGATTATAAAACTCAATCTTGGCACGTAAATTTGAAAATGGTTCAACCAGATATGTAGTATATTCTCCTGATTTTTCAACTGTTAATCCAGAAAGATATTTCTCAGGGTAATTTTCAGGTGCTTCTTGTTCTATAAACCTCATATTACCTTGCCATATTTTATTTGAATCTGAAAGATCCCAATTGTTTATATTAGATGTGGCATCTTGAGAAATCTTGTATAGGGATACATTACTACATTGGAATAATTGTCTAGATATGAAATGTGGAACATGAACAGCCATTATGTAGTCGAGTTAAGGATAAAGTTATCTATATGCTAACTCAAATATTTAGGAAAGGTATAATACCAGAGTCTTGTCATTTACCTTCATAACCACTTCGTATAAATACTTATATAAAGGTCGTGAGCCGACACAATTTTTTTCCTAGAAATTTGTGCTGCCATTCTAAACTGTATCAAAATTTTTCCAATTTTTTTTTCAACCTTTAATATACAATAGCTTTTGACAAGAAAACAGGAGAGCCAACATGTTGAGAAGTATAATGGCAAGAAATATACCATGTGGTATTCGAGTAGCAACATATCCTATTAATATTACCTCATTCAAGTTTGTTCGTTATAATTCTACTACTCCAGATGGAGGTAAAATCACTCCTGATCAAATTAAATCAAGTCTTGATGAACTTAAAAATCCAGATCCTTTAGCTGGTCTTGGTGGTAATGAAGATAAAATTAATAACCCTAATTTTGAAATTGAAGCTTTATTAAATAAAAGTCTTGATGATTCAGATATATTTCTGACAGGATATCGTTCACAATTTGAATCTCAACTTATAGAAACAACTCCTCGTGATATTGCTAAAACTATAAATGAATTTACTATGGCTTCAGGTAGAAGTGTGGATGTGCGATATGGTAATGTTGGTAAAGGTCTTCAACAATTGTCAAGAGTGTTGGGTGAAAGTAAAATAGCCACTTTAGCTAAGAGACAAGAAAGATATATTCGTCCTGCATTATTAAGAAAACTTAAAAAGAGAATGGTGGAGAAGAAAGTTTGATAATGATTTCCATGATTTGATGCAAAAGATTAACAATGCTAAAAGAAGAGGTTATTAAGCAGTTCTTGTTTGTTTTCTAATTGTATAGCTAGTTTTGAACTATCCATTTCTAGTTAATGTGCTTGTAAATATATATATATACACATCTCAAAGTTGACTTGGTAGGTTGTTAGATTCACTAAAACTATTATTGGTTTTTTTTTTTTTTTGCCCAGTCCCGCACAATCAACTCATCCCAGAATCGTTATCAACGGTTTCACACATTTTACAAAGTATAACATCTTTACTTTCACAACTAGACATTTACAAAAAGAGATAGACATTATATATTCACATCTCAGTTAAAAGACATTGCATTAATTTGTATTTAATTTTTAATTGTTTTATATTTACCCCTCCCCATCATGTCATCAGATGTGAAAACACATAGAGGAGGTATACCGGCAATCACTGGTGAAATTGACTATACCAATGCATTCCACATATTTCCAGAATCATTAAGACCATTCAGAAGTAGCATATTAGCATATTCCTCCTCATTTTTATCTACATTTATAGGATTCCCACTTGATACTGTAAAAACAAGAATGCAAACCCACAAGAATTTTACTAGTTATCTAGATTGTATATTAAAAACATATTCTAAAGAAGGTGTCAAAGGATTTTTCAGAGGTATATGGGCGCCAATTGTTTCTACTTCATTCTCAAAATCATTTAGTGTTTCAATATTCACAGCTATAAAACCTCAATGTTATAGATTATTCTATGAA
Organism: Spathaspora arborariae UFMG-19.1A; assembly: GCA_000497715.1. Lineage (NCBI taxonomy): Eukaryota > Fungi > Ascomycota > Pichiomycetes > Serinales > Debaryomycetaceae > Spathaspora > Spathaspora arborariae. Next base: position 353,601 of record KI547137.1, read on the forward strand.
ACTGGATTTTATAAAGATACTCAAGAATCACACCCTTTTCTAAGAAATATACCAGTATGCTTTGTATCAGGGTTAATTGCCGGTAGTGGGGTTTCTTTATTTGCATGTCCTTTTGAATATACTAAAATATATGCTCAATTAGAGAAATTAGTTCGAAATAAATCTTTAAAGGAATTACCAACAAATATGCAAGCTATGAATCAAGAAATACCCCGATCATCAACTTTTCATATCGTAAAACAAATATTACTTCATGATGGGTTCAAGGGACTTTATTCTGGTTACAAATATCATCTATTACGTGATGCTGTATCTACAGGATTCTACTATTCAATTTATGAATCTATGAAATGGTCAACAAATAATTTGATTAATTCAGATCCTACAATATCGTCACCTTTTTCAGTATTATTAGCAGGTGGAATATCTGGAGTATTAAGTTGGGCATTAATTTTCCCTGTAGATACTACAAAATCTTTAGTGCAAAAAGATGCCGTGACAAACATTTTAAGACGTGATCAAGGTTTAGCTCCACTTCCACCAAAACATAGAAAGCTACAAAAATTTGAAAGAAGATCTTATAGAGGTTTAGGTATATCAATTACACGATCATTTTTGGTAAATATGGTGTTTTTCAGTGCATATGAAGCAGCAATGGTATATCTTGCCTAAAATGTAATACTATTATTCACAAACTTTATATTATTATACAGGATTAGATTATAGAATTGAATAAAAATTATTGTATTTTTGCTTAATGACTTGTTTTTCGTCCTATATCATGATCAGCACTTTTAGGTCGTTGAGAATCAGATTGGGCTCTTCTAGTTCCAATACTGCTTCTTCTTCGTTTATAAAGTAATTCAGCATCCAAATCTTCATGTAAAATATCTTCTATTGGTCTCTTTAAAGGTGATTTCGATCTAGTTCTAGCAGAAGGAAAATCAAAGATTCCACCAGAAGACTTGGGACGATCCGAATGAGTGTCATGATCTTTTTTTATTTTAGAAGATCGTCTAGATTGTGGTTTTATTTGGTTAGTTTCCTTTGTAATTTCTGGCAACAATTGTGGAATTGAAATTAAACTATCTCGTTCTTTTCTTCTTCCTCTAACTTTACCATATCCAAGATCTACTAGTTCTCGAGATGATGGTGGTGAACCAGGGTCATACTTGAATTCAGAAGCCTTGGGACTAACATTGATATCTAATTTGGGTTGCTTTTCACTAATTATTTCACCTGATAATTCACTTTTGACTTGCCCAGTTTCCTTATTAACCCCTTTTCTAGGTCTAAGTCTACGAGCAAGCGGAAGGTCATCAACAACCGAAACTTTCTTTTCCCCTGTTTCAACTAGCTCGGATTTAACACCTGGATATTTGAGCGTAACAATATATGAATGATCATCTACTTTTTTCTCAGTTAATTCCTCTTGCATTTGTTCCACTTCTTCTATATGTGCAAAAGCTCCTGGTATATGCTCCAGAATGTCAGCTGGAGTTACAACAACAGATTGGTTTTCTTCATTTAATGCAACATCACCCGAAACTTTTTCCATTTTAATATCAGTAGGTTTAATATCTTCCACCAGCTTCAGCTTTTTTAGTTCTTCAGTTGGGCGGGTTTCTTCTCCAAAAATATGGCCACTTCTTAAAGACCTAGGTTGTTCCAATACATCTTTCACTTCATCTAAATCCAATCCAAGAACAATTCTATAAGGTTTGTGGGTCTTATTGGATTCTTTTGTTTCCAGTTTGTGATCTGTCTCTGATTCCTTTACAATACTACCAGAAACATGTTTGACTGAAGATTCTTCTTTAGTTAATTCCTCCGACTCTTTATCCAGTGAAGTATCATCAGGTTCTTCAATTTCTTTTAATACAGGTTCTGGAATATGAGTCCACATAAGTCTATGCCATGCTATTGATCTACTCAACCTACCAAAAACTTTGGAAACTGCAAGCTTAGTTCGTTTGAAGAGAGGTGCTTCTTTTTCTTTTTCTTCTTCAACTTCCTCATCTCTTTTCCTTTTATGTTCGTTTACAACTATTTCTTCATCCTCTTTTGTGTTTTTATCAACTAGAATCTGGTTAGTTTCTTCTATATCTTTAATTATTCCTTCATCAGCAGTTTGAAGTTTTTGGGTCTTGTCATGAGCACGAGTTCTGTTTGCAATAACACCTTGAGATTCTGTTTCTAAATCAGTGGTCTGTGGCTGGACATTTACTTCATTTGCCTGTTCTGCAGGATGAACATCTTCATTTAGAGCATCTTCAACTACTTCTTCTAGATCCTCTGGGTTACCAACAACTGTTACTTCTTCCTGAACTTCTTCCTGATTATCCACTGTTGCTTCACACTGATTTTCCAAACTATCGTCGACGGATATACTTTCCAAACTGGTATCAGATGCATGTTCCAAATTCTCGATAGGAATAAGTTCTGGTTTCAAAATAACTTTTAAGTTCTCTTGCTCATTTTGTTCTGGTGATTCTTCAGGGCCTTTATCAGAGGTCTTATTCAATGAGACTTCTTCATTTTCTAGATCTTCCTTCGATTCCTCTTGATCAGTGGATACTTCTGGTTCTATTAATTCCAAATGAGGTAATTTGATATTGTCTCCAGATATCGGAGTTGAAGATTCATGTGAATCCAAATTTAGTATAACAGGAGTTTCAGCTTTTGCAAATTTCTCAACTTCTTCTAAGGGTTTTTCCAAATTCTCACTTTGTTCGTTTATGCATGGTACTTCTTCGACACTCTCCGGTTCAGCTGCTTCATTGACCAATGGAAAAATATCTTCTTTGTCTTCTTCCATATTAACTAAAGATTGGGAAGGTTCCTCAACCATACTAGCTTCTGACATATGGATACTATCATTCTCATCTGATTTGTGCAGTTCTTCAGGTTCGATAATGGAATCATCATAACTGGTTCCTTCAATTGTAACTAGCTCAGGCTTGACAGTATCATGATTCAATTCTTCTGGTTCGGTACTGCTTATGTCTTCAGGTATTTGTTCCGATTCGGGCTCTTGCACGTTATGCGATCCATTTGGCTCGGAATTTTCCAACAATTTTTCAGCTCGTTCTACAACCTCAGACAGGTCTTCAGGGTGAGTCGGTACTTCTTCAATAATCTGACTTGGTTCTTCTTTCTCTAAAACATCTTCTTGAGCTTCACTTGTTTCTAAAATGTTTAATCCTTCGGAGGCGGGTATGATTTCAGTGTTAACATTACGTTCAAGAATGTCCTGATTGTCAAAACTTGTTGAAGAATCATCTGTCAACAAAGTGGTTGTTTCTGTTTCTTCGATTTCTTCCAAAATTGGAACTGTAATATCTTTCATCAAACTTTCCCCGTCAAAATTAATATCACGGGACTCTTCTTCTACTACATTTTGAGGAAGAATATCTGTATTTGTATTTTGCACTTCAGAAGGTTCTTCAAATTCTTCTTCATTTACATTCTCAATAGTTTGTACTTTAGTAGGTTCCAACTCTTCTTCTGGTACTTCTGGTTGATTAGTTATAGTTTCTTTGATTTCTTCTTCACCTCCCAACATTTCATGATCTATATTATCCTCTTCTTCAATTGTAACAGCGCCTGCTTCCTCTTCTTCTTCTTCTTCTTCCTCATTTATTCCACTTTCTTCTATTTCAACTACTTCAGTTTCCCCAGGTTCTATACGTTCATCTTCTTGTTCTTGCTCTCCACTCTCCTCTGCATCATCGGAATATTGTTCATTTTCATGTTCAGGTTGCTCTTCGTCCATCTCTTCTTCATCCTGTATTATTTCAGGAACTTCGTCCTCTTCTAACCTTTTCCATTCTTTAAATTTATCATCTTCCTTTTCCTTTTCGGTAACTCCCTGGTCTACTTCTTCTTCTTCCTCCACGGAGAACTTCTCATTGTCATGGTCTTGAGTTTGGCTCTCAGGAATTTCTCCACGCAATTGAGACTCTAAATCAGCAACGGCATTTAACTTAATATTATATTTAATTTCTGTTTCTTTCAATTTCTCCAATGTCACTTCAGGAGTTTCTTCCTTGACAGTTTTGAAAACAGGTAAGGGGGGACCTTGATCAGATTCGCTAGAAGATTCAACTTCTTCATCAACATGATCTTGGTGGTGAAAAGGTGGTAAAACAATTCTTTCAACTTGACTTTCATCAGCCAATGAACCTTCAGATATATTCTCATCCACATCAATTATATCCCCATGTTCAAGTGAAGGTTTTGCAAATTCATCAACGAAAAATGGATTGGGAATAGGAGCAATATCACTTGCTTTTAAAGCTTCATTATTTTCTTCATGAGAATTAGTGATTACGGGACTTGTAAAATCAGTAGTGATTTCCGAATCAGCGGCATATCCAGAAGGTAAGTGGATCTTTTTGTGATTAACAACTGGACGATGTTGAAGAGCAGAAGATGCAAGGTTCAATAATTGATCAGCAGAAAATTCATGAGTTGGGCCTTGTTTAACAGTATCTTGGGGATTTTCCCTTTCATATTCTTCTATTTCATCTTTGTGAATATCTAACTCCTCGCTTTCTTCATCTTCTTCTACTTCTTCTACCTCCACGTTATATCCACTTTCTTCCCCATACACATGTAATTCATCTCCAGTTTCAATTTCTTGATCTCCATTAGCCAACTCAAGTTGTTCCTCTGATTCTTCTTCAGGTTCGAGCTCATCTTCTTCGGAATCTAACACTACAATTTCTTCGTGTTTCTTGGCAAAGAAATTGTCAGTGTCTTTCAATTCTCGATAGTCCGATGTGGATTGTTGAAGTTCTTCTTCCTCCTCTTCGACTTCTGGTTCTTCATCCTCTTCTTCTATATCTTCATATTCGTCTACTTCCTCTTCTATATCTTCATTTTCTTCATCTACTTCTTCTTCATCTTCTTCATCCACTTCTTCCTTATCTTCCTCTTCCTGTTCAAGCTCTGGATCATAGTACTCGGCTTGATAATACGATGAAAGTTGTGAAGGTTGATCTGACAATCGTAGATGCCCATGTAAGGTTCTATAAGGAGCTGCCATATTGCCATATTGTAGTTGTTGTGGTTGTTGTGATTGCTGGTAGTCAAATTGCATGGAATGTTCTTGATCTTGTGAATGCAAGTCTTGCTTTTCTTCATATTCCAACTCTTGTTCTGATTCATTTATATTTTCTTCGGATTGTTCTTCAGAGTTTTCTTCTTCTTCTTCTTCTTCTTCCTCTTCTTCTTCATCTGACTCCTCTCTATATTCTTGAGGTTGTTGAGGATATTGCATTTGATTGTAATTCTGAGCTTGTTGTTGATATTGGGATTGCTGGTATCCTTGGTAAGGATATAACTTAGGCCCTCTATTATACTCATGTAAATCATGTTCAATCTCTCCTTCCTCTTCTTCTTCAGAAGACAAAATTTCAATTACATCTTCATGATCGCTTTCCTGAACCAATTCCTCTTCATCCACACTCTCATCCTCATGTAGGATTTGTGACTGATTACTTTCTATTATATCTTGTTTTTCATTTTCTTGCATTTCTAACAATGTACCCAATCGATTAAAATCTTCATCAAAATGAATAGTCTCATATTTCCGTCTTAATTCATCTTCTTTACTTTCTTTCAAACCTTCCAATTGTTCTTCTTGACTACGAAGTAAAGATTTGAATCTATATTTTAAACTATCAATCCAATCTATAATTTCATTTGTTGCACCATTATTAGGAAAACTCATGGTTTCAATTGTTGATGTATTCAATTGTCCATTAGATTGATTTTTCAGTTTAGTTGGAGTTGATTGATTGTTCGGACTTGATGGAGACTCCAGGTATATTGAGTCCACCTTGAAAGGTGATGGGAATTGAGAATTTCCCATTGCTAATGTTTTATTGCTGTTTGTGCAAATGATAGGTATATCAAACTATAATTCTCTTTGTAAACAGTAAAAAAAAACCTAAAAATAGGATCACGTGATTACATCCAATATGATTATACTCTATGTTCATGTTGTTCATGAGTCGTTTACGACAACTGTTATAGACATTTACTATCATTGATATATTTTTTTAAGATTTTCTAAATTATGGAAAAGTTAAAAATTATTTCAATTAGTAATTAAATTGATGTAATTAGATCTTTAAAAGAAATAACTGAAATTTCAGGGTTGGAGAAAAGGGATGATAAAACCGGGACAACCAGAATTTCTAATAATAGAAACATTGTAAAGATATCAAATAACTCATCTGAAACTTACTGACTTTGGCAAATTCAAACTCTTAATTTTAGTACAACCACATAAAGGCTGAAATAGCTACAACAATGTAAGAATATCACTTTGGTAATCAAAACCAATACCAGATTTATATTAATTACTGAATTCAAACAAAAAGAAGAATATAGGGAAGGAAGAGGGGTGTGTGTGCGGGGGGGGAGGGTATATTAGATTTAGAACTCTAGTCGATGATCCAAATTTCAAAATTTGTCAATGGCAACTTGTAACATGTCACTATGTGTTTTGAAAAAATTTCGTAAAAAAACTTCATACATTTCCTTATCAGTTTTACGAGTACAAAACTAAACAGAGGGTATTAATGAAATTTCCACATTGGTTGTAATATGATAATAGCTAAGTATAGAATTATCCATATCTAATATCTATACTGATAATATTCCTTACACCGATGACAAGGTAATATTCAACACATGCAAAAAAATCGAAGGTAAAATTATTTTTAGTCCCCCTTTCCAATGTGCTCTAAACTCAGGGCGAAAAGAAAAATAAGTCTAGAATCTTTGTCATAATTGCCTAATCTCTTTGTTTCTGTACTCATGCTTTTGTTTCTTCTGTTATGTGTTCATGAAAAATTTTCATTTAAATGTAACAAACCGCATGCACACAATATACAGAACTATCGGAAAACTGACATCTCTATTTTGTGTGAAAATAACCATGAGTAATTTCCGATGTTTAAAATAAAACAATGGAGTAATTGCGCCTGAGTAACAATACTGGCTTCCATGCACGGAGCTTTCCTTGTTGCTACAGCAGCATCGGAAATCTTGTTGGGTTGCACAATTGGCTAAAACAATGCGGGAATCCGGTCTTTCTAGGCCCAGGGTTCACAAACCCGGTCCTTCTTTCAAAATAATATTTTATTTTTATGATATGCACAAGTACACAAAATGAATCCATTGTTGAGGTTAGGTGAAGGAACGGATAAATAAATTTATACAACATTGGGATGGAAACGTACACATAAGATAGTTAAATACACGATAAGTAATTGTCATATCCCTGTGTCGTGTTGCATATAACTCCGAATGACTTGCATAAGCAAAAATCAAAACGTTTCTGCCGCATGTTGAAGTTGCTGGATCTATCGTTGGGGAAAAAGAAACGTCAGATTCCAGAAGTGAGAACAATTGAAAAAAAAAAAATATAACCATCCAACATTTGCATTCAGAGAATTAGAAAAAATTTGCAACAATCATGAACGAATACATGACCCAAAACAAAGCCTTGTGCGGTTTAACTTACTTCACATGTTCAGATCATCAGATTCAAGAAAATTTGTGATGCGATCAGTTCATTGTAAGTTGTCACACAATGTTATGCAATAAATGGATGACATACTCAAAGGGAATCGCTAGGTATAGACATAAACGATCATACTGATTGACTGTACATTCCAAGACAAATCTTAATTACAACTTTACGAAAGAAAAAAAACAACGAATGTAGCCCTTACAACAAGATCTAATTTTTCTAGCCAGTGTATCAGCGCTTAAAATACATGTGGGTGCTCTTAACTTAGCTATGCCCTACACTACATAATTGCGTGTTCCAATTTACATCCGTGGGTGTGTTTGTTGTTCCAATAAGCATAGAGGTATTTCCTGATTAGGTTATACAAACATGGCGGTATGCAATCTGCGCGTTCCTCGGATAGACCTGAAATTGAACATTGTTTGAAGTAAAAAAAAAAACAAAAACTAATAATAGAAATTCAAAGATATTTTTTATCCTAAGGAAATACGCTAATTAAGTATTAACACAACTCCATCGAATAAAAATATTATTTTTAACCTTGCAGATTTCATTGTTTAAATATTTTTTATTTTTTAATTTAATATAATTTAATATTCCATGTAGGAGAATTTTAGATGATTTCATGTAAAATAAAATACCATACATATAGATAATTCAAAAAAATATACAAAAAGAAAAAAAAATATATATATAAGTCATGGTAAATTTCCCTTCAATTTCACCCCTGTTGGTCATCTCTTTCTTCTTTTCCTTTCTGTAATTGTATCCAATTCTTATAATATATACATAATTCGAAATGACTGCTAACGATATTGAAGCTCAACAAGATCAAGAACCAAAGGTTGAAACCTACAGCCCAAAATATGATTCTGCTGTTACTGCTTCCCCAATGAAAAACCATTTAATCGCTTTCTTAGGTGAATTCTTTGGTACTTTTATCTTCTTATGGACTGCATTCCTTATTGCACAAATTGCTAATCATGATCCAACTATTCCAGCACCAGGTGAAGGTTCTGACCCAATGCAATTAATTATGATTTCTTTTGGTTTCGGTTTTGGTGTTATGATGAGTGTTTTCATTTTCTTTAGAGTTTCTGGTGCTAATTTAAATCCAGCTGTTACTTTATCTTTAGTTTTAGGTGGTGCTGTTCCTCCACTTAGAGGTGCTATTATGTTTGTTGCTCAAATGATTGCTGGTATGGCTGCTGCTGGTGCTGCTTCTGCTATGACTCCAGGTCCAGTTCTTTTTGCTAATGCTTTAGGTGGTGGATCTTCAAGAACCAGAGGTCTTTTCTTGGAAGCTTTTGGTACTGGTATCTTATGTTTAACTGTTTTATTCTTGGCTGTTGAAAAATCCAAGGCTACTTATATGGCTCCATTTGTTATTGGTATTGCTTTATTATTGGGACATTTAATCTGTGTTTACTACACTGGAGCTGGTTTAAACCCTGCTAGATCTTTTGGTCCATGTGTTGCTGCCAGATCTTTTCCTAACTACCACTACATTTACTGGATTGGTCCAATGCTTGGTGCTATTATTGCTGCTGCTATTTACAGACTTTTCAAGTGGTTAGACTATGAAACTTGTAACCCAGGCCAAGATGCTTCCGAATAAATACCCCCATCCCCCCAGTTCATGAAAAAAACTTCTCCGAACGTTGGTTAAAGAAAAAGCGAATTTACTATTCTCTATCTACTATTAACGTTTTACATATTTTATATTGTTTTTAGTGATTTCTTTTCATAATCACCCTTTTAATTAATAACTAATATTCTGCTCTATAATTTTGTTGTTGCAAAAAAAAAAGATAGAGAAAGAAACTATAACGCTGTACATAAGGAAATCATCGTAGTATAGACAACCCTAGTTTACGAAATGTTAGGATGCTTCCTGGGTAAAGTTTCGATAAAGGGCCATTCACCTTAAAATAAGGTATGAAACAATAAACTGCAATGATTCGCCTCATACGGCTAAACGGCACTAGCCCCGACAACAAAAAAAAATAATTCCATGCCAAGACTAGAGTGAAATTTAGCCTCAAAAATTCGTGTTACTTTGAAGGGAATACATAACTTCAATTAAAGTTTCTTCATAAGTGAAATACTTGTGGATTCATAACCAACAAGGTTATATGGGCGGAATTAGCAAAATCCTTTTTTCAAGGTTAAATTTGATTGCGATATGATTAAGGTTATGAGTTTATGGTTGCAAAATTCACTTTTTGGATTTTAGAAATCACTCTATTTATATTGATTTATTAATTACGTTTTGCTAAAGGTATCCTAGATCTGATATACAAGTACAGAAATGTATCTATGTGGTTTTGAAAGAAACATATTTCTTGTTTAATTCTGTTCAGTCTCTTCAATGAAGTTATATTAGAAAAAAAAATCCAAACGTTGCTAACACTTTTCTCCAAGCTGTTCAAAAGAACCTCTCATCTACATATCTCAAATATTAAACTTATTTATTCCAATATTTATATAATTCCCCTATATACAAAAACATATTCTATTTAGAGTTCATATCACTCATAGTAAACAATAAATCATCATCATCCTCATCATGAATTAATTTCTTATTAGGCAGCTCTTTAAGCTTGGGTTGAGGAAGAGTAGTATGTTGTTGATCATGATCTTCTTCATCATCAAACACATCTTCATATTTAATAGATGATCTTCCATAATATATTGAAGGACTAGTAGCTAATCCACTAATTACAGTAGTTGGTCTACTCTTTACTGTTGGATGAGGAGCATTCCCCGGGGCAGCAGCAGGAGTAGTTGTCGTAGTAGTATTCTGCGGTTTTGTCTTGTGTTCAGAACTTGTTGGTGTGGGTGTCTTATTAGGACTTGTTCCAGATAAAGACCCTCTTATTCTTGGTGAAGTTTCTTTAATTCTTGCATGATGTGCTCTAAGTTGATATTCATAAGAACTTACTGATGCAGGTGGTGAATTTAATGAGCTTTTCCTACTTGAATGTCTTGATCCTCCACCAATAGTATATGTAGCTCCATTAGTAGTAGTTGCAGGTGATGGATGACGTAATACAAGACTGGCACTGACACTATCACCTAATTGTTGATGTTGACTTCTCAACATTTGAAATTTATTTAATGAATCATTTGATGTAATATCATTTATTTCATTCACAGTAAATGAAGATGTTGAAAATCTTAGATCGGATTTACTATCAATCATTCGAACAAAATCACTAATATCATCATCAGCATCAATACCATCTGCTTGATCAACATTAGAAATGTTTCCTACATCTGGTGTTTGTTGTTTGGTACTAGTATTACTAAACCTTCTGCTTGCACGTGATCCAAATGAAGATGAAAATCTTGGAGTATTATTTGTACTATCAGGATTAACAAATATTGAATCTTCATGACCAACAGAAGATCCAATAGATTTTGGAATTGAAGAATTATAAATTCCATAGATATTACCACTGTTGGTGTTGGGATTAGCAATGGGGATATTTGCTGTTGCCGGTGTACCAGTTCTTGGGTTTCTTAAAAATGCCGCCAAGGAAGCATTGGATGCTGATTTGCTACTAGTTATAGACACTCTTCTTTCTAAAGAAGAAGTTGGAGGTGATGTACTTATTGAACCGACTTTAAAAGGTTGTATTGATGGTCGAGTAGGTACTCTTTGAGGTGATGAAGATTCTTTAATTGCAGCTGATGATGAACAAGGTGATAATGAAGAATTCTTTCTCTCTTGTTTTTCTCGTTGTTGCTCTTCTTCTTCTTCTTCTTCTTCTTGATGCTTTTGTGCACGTGTGTCTTGTTCTTGTTGTATTTGTTGTTGTTGTTGTTGTTGATCAATCGAGTTAAAATGAGTAGATAAAACTTCTTCATTTTCATGTAAGCAAAATTCATAATGATTTCTATAAGCAATTGATATTTTCAAACTACCTAAACTTGTATGAATAGGTTGAAATGTTTTTTGAGTCATATGGGATTCAGTAGTTAATAATTGTTGAGGAATAATTGATTTAGATAATCCAATTCTCCCTTTAGAACTTATAGGTTGATTCCCATCCAAGATTCTATTACCCAAAGTTAATTTACTTCCTGATAATTGTAATTTTTTCTTTAATTTATAACCAGGAATTAATCTAGCAAAACCATAAATACTCCTAAACAAAATAATAGCTTGTTTATAAATCAAGGGTAATTCGTCAACTATAGAACCAGGATTTGTCTTTTGATCAAATTCAATTAACCATCTTTCTAAAACAACTTCATGTTTCTTACCACCAGATTTAGCCACTGACCAAGGGTTATTATTTTCATCAAGAATAACCACAATTTGATTTGAAGGTAATTGACGTAAATCAAGATATGTTTCAATAATCATAGGAGGTGGTAGTTGTTGTGAAGATATATCTGAAGTCCATAATTTTAATTCTTCACGTAAAAAATCAGGAGAACTATACAGATAAATGTTAAACCATTTGTTTAATTTTTGATTGGTATTGGTGTCTTGATCTTCTTGAATATATAGTAGATTAGTTTGTTGTTCAGGATATGATCTTGATTGTAGGATTATTTGAGCTGATTTTGTAAAGAAATTTTGAATAACCTGAGCTAATTTAGCATTTTGTTTCTTGATAGGAATATCAGAATGCATATTTGATTTGCTGTCGGAAGGCATATTGTTGGTAGTTAGATATTAGTTGAATTAAAACAAAACTTGTTTATGAATTCAAATAGTTAACATAATCACCAAGTGTGAAATCAACAAAATGGTTCAAGAAAAATGCAAGTCACGTTTTTTTACTTGTTGTTAATGAATTAAGGATTGATTAGAAATATGTTGTTGATGGTAGTTATTTTTAACACCTTGTATAATGTGTATGGGTAAATATAGTAGGGTAACTATGTAAAGTTGTTTTTTTCTTGTATGAAAGGACAAAATTATGTTGTTAAGGGGGTAATGGTGAATGAAATTGCAGAATATCTAGAAAAAAAGGATAAAATATGTAACAAGGAACTTACCAGAAGAATGTGGTAAAGTAAGAAGTTCCAACTCCTTTGTAAAGAGGAAGATGCAGATCAATTTTTAAACTATAAAACTCACAAAAAAAAAAAATACAAACAATGAGTCAGTCAATTCGGTAAGATAAAGAAAGAAAGAAAGAATGAATGAATAAACACAATAACACACAATTTCTTTTATCTTACTTGATTGAGTATGTGTCATGCTTATAAAGTTTGTCATGTAAACCAAAAATATTGCCGCAACATTAATTTATCAGTTATAATTAGAATTTATAAAATATCTAGAGATATCTTGGTTTATCACGCAGAACTACGTTACAACTTTACTACATAACTACAAACCAGTAAACTAGTAAACCTATTTGATCCCCGTTTTATGTTTAATTAGAAACATAAAGTTCCGCTAACCCTCAAATATTTATCCTTTCCCCCAAAAAGCTGTTTCCGGTTTCGGCGGTTTTAAACCACGAACTAGTTCCAAGGGTTTCTTTTTTTTTATGTGGGGGAGAAAACAGAAAACAGAAACAGCCACCACCACCATTTTGAAATGCACAATTAGATCATTACTTTTTTTGTCCCACCTTGGCGTGACCTATTTTAAAACGGATGGCAATTTACTAAATTAGCATCTCTGTAATATATGAGTCATTAATTGCTTCTTAGAATGACGAGAAATAAATATATGATAAGGGAACCCAAAAATTGAGGGGAGGAGAACCGAGTTAAGAATTTTTTTTTGTTTGGGGCTTGAATTGTGCCAATGATAGAAACCAAACAAATAAACTTTAAATGACAGTAATTGGTTACCCCCCTTCAACCCCCCTTCAACCCCTTCAATCCCCCCTCTACTTAAGTATGAAATTGAAACTTTGTATGCACTAAATTTGGAAATTCCAACAATATTTATGTTGTGTTGGTACTCCCACATAACCCTTTTTTGTAAAGATAAGGAAACTGTGGTAACCTACGATAACGAGAATGTTCCAAAAAATAATATTTTTTAGTGGCTGTTTTTTTGTGTTTTATTTTTACCTTTCGACGCATACACCAACATTTGTAAAGCAATCCTTTTCCCAAAACAGTTAGAAGGTGGACTTACCAAAACGCGCACCTTTTATCCCCAAGGCAATTATAAACAAGCAATCAAATAATTTCTGAACGAATAGATCTCATCTAGTAACATTCCTCCATTTGACCTAGTGAGGGGAGGTAGGATGGCAAAAAAGAAAAAAAATCACTCGTTTCAAACATATCATCCCCTCTTATCCTCTATTCTATACGAGATACGTCAAGAATGCTGGGGTTGATAAATATCACTATTTCATATGTTGCACTTGACAACCCGTTAGATGCAACGCGATTATTTATATATGATCCTGCACAGATTAACTCATCTCGTTCTCTTTACTAACTACCGGGGTAATTACTCATATCCAACCGAGGTTGAAAGTAGCAAAAACTCTTAAATCTATGTTTTTCTGTTATTGTGAACGATAATTGTAACCTTGTAAATTAGTGAAATTTAAAACAATTTAATAAAATGAAGCAGTTCCTGTATATATCACTATTAACAAGATAGCTTTCAAAGAGATTTTGCAAGCACTATTGATGGACGAAATTAATGACTAAACACTACTGCCTGAGAATTGTATAGTACTTTAAGTAATTAAATCGCCAATGTAAATACTGCAGAAACACAATAAAAAGAAAATCAATTTTAATACTGTGGTTTGAATTAATCTGGGAATAATTCTAAAAGTATACAAAACTAACATAATTTAGTTACGCTGCATCATTTGCCAAATTGAAGATTTGAAAACAATTTCTTAAGGTTAAACCTGGGCGAAAACTATGAAAAGGTCTGAATAGACTCTTTCTATTCAACCATTACAATGTCTTTTGGTTTTACTGTTTTATCAAAATGGCTATTGCAAAATATTTTTTCTATTGTTTTTCTTGGTTTGACTCAATTTTAGTAAATCCATGACATCAAAGGAAAATAATACTATACTCTTGATGGTTTATTATAAGAAAATATCGAATTCAAAAACCCCTTACTCCACTTACAATAATCAAATACAAGATTATATTCTTTTTCTCCTAAGCAAGATTCGGGCTTTATTAATTCCCCAAGAGTGGGATCTCATTGTTGTCGTATGTTATATTTCAATGAGGCATTTTATAAGTTAAATCTGCTTTGGAATATTCAACAACTTAGTTAAACTTGACCTGTCAGGATATTTGTTTTTGTTTCATTTTTCTCGTAAAAATGTATAATATTGGAATTGGTATAATATCTTTTGTGAGATTGTCCCATTTTCTTTGATACCTCAAGTATTTTGTATTAAATAATAAAATGACATATGTAGAAAAGAATATATACAAGAGCTTGCTCTAGGGATCCACATACACAACAGATAAACTGATAATATAAGCACAGATCAGCTTCGTCTACTTTTAAATTTAACGATTCTACTCTATTGTGTTTTAAAACCTATTTTTTTTTCAGAATCTAACCATTTGCAACGTAACAGTTATTAAAACTTTTGTTCCTGTCATTTATTCCACTACTGTCCTAGATATTGTGATTTCTTCTCCGCTTGTACTTCCCTTGTGGTGAAACTCATGAGTCACACCCAAGCTCTTGAAGATGTTGGATGTTTAGTTACATGATGCAGTCGGTTCTGTTTATAGTATTCTGTTTATAGTATTCTGTTTATAGTACTCTGTTTAAAGCATTTCTGTTTGATAGTCAGAGATAACTATGGCCTCAAGACATGATTGAACTTTTGAAAGTATTTCTTTTCAAAAGTTTGGAATTTCCATAAATTCAACTACAAATTGAAAGTATAGTCATGCTAGTGTAAGCATCTTCCGAGATCTCCAAGATCTCCAAGTAACCACTTCCTTAAATGCAAGTACATAGTTACAATCCTTATTAAATCTATTACTTTGGATCTTGCTCAACACAAATTTCGGAGTTATTTAAACACTCTAGAGTATTAACCAACTAAGATGATTTTGCAATAAAGATAAAATAGTTTGGTGCAAAAAAAAAGAATTAATCACGTGACCATTTCTACTCCTGCATATACTTCCTTTTAAGAAGAGATTGATTTCAAAAAAATTTCACTATACAATAAAGAGTCATTTGATCTTTATTCAAGAATGGATGAAACGATAACAGAATCAGCTAAAACCCAATCGTCATATTCATTTTTATATACATCAATAGCTCAAACTCATTTAGGCGAGGTTGCCTCTTGTATTATATCATGTCTTATTTCAAATGGTAGATTAACCAGTAAAGAATTAAGTCAACGAACTAAAATCCCATTAAAATCAATTAAATCTGGTTTAGTTTCACTTATTCAATTAAACTGTGTATATTACTGGAATAAACAAGGACAAGTACATTATTCACTTAATGGAACTGGATTATGGGCCTTACTTCATTCGGGAGATATTTTAAATCATATTAAATTGAAATATGGAGATGATGCAGCAGAAGTTATTCAAAATGTATTGACGAATGGACATGTTAAAGTTGAAGATTATCTTGGACAATTTGAAAATGAAGAAATTAAGTTGGAGAAACAAACTTTGTTTTTTAAATTGTTTTCTGAAAGATGGTTAGTAAGACTACAACCATTTAATTTTAATCCTATTGATGATATTTGGCAAGAAATTTTTCAAGATTGTTTGAAAAATACTCCTAGAACAAGTACAACTTCTGAAATTAAACGAGTTGCTGAAGCTAAAGAAAAAGCAAAGAGTAAATTAGTTACATTATTGGAATCTGGCCAATCTCCACAAGATTTATATGATTCAAAAGATGGAATTAAGAAATTACAATCACATATTGTTGTTACTTTTAATGTTTCAAGATTTCAAAAACATTTACGAACAAATTCATTAGTTAATTTTGCCAAATCAAGAATCGGATTATTAACAGCAAAAATTTATGAAGCTGGATTACAAGTGGTTGAACAAAATAGTCCTGATTTACGACACCCATTTTTAGATATTTCTGGATTAATTAATGATCCTGAAGAAGAAAAGGCATTTGTAAATTCAATTGAAAATAAATTGGTTGATGAAAGAAAAATTGTATTTAATATTAGAGATGTTATGAGAACATTATCAGAAGATATTGACTTAAGAAATTCAATTTTGACTCATAATTTCTTAAAACCACAACTCAAGAAAAGATCTTTAGAAGAACTGGAAGATGAAAGTATTTCTAAAAGGGTTAAACTTGAAAATGGCCAAGTTGTCAATGTAAAAACAGAAGACAATACAGATCTCAGTAATGGCACTGATAATTCTGACCCACATTCAATGACATTAATTCAACATCATCTTAAACTATTGACTTCAGGAACATCAATTCAATTTCTTAATGAAATCTCTCCTGGAACATTCAGTATCCCGTATGGGTATTTAAGTAAACAAATCAAACAATATAATTTTGAACAATTGATAAAAGCTACCCTTGGTCGAGACGCATTCAGAATTTTGAGATGTTTAAAATCTATGAAACTTTGTGATGAGAAATCTATTGCTAATGCAGTATTATTAAAAGAAAAACTGGTCAGAAATGAAATATATCAATTAGTTCATGCAAATTTTGTGGAAATTCAAGAAATTCCAAGAAGTGCTGATCGAGCAGCTTCAAAAACATTTTTCTTGTTTAGATTTAAAGAATGGCCAAGTAATAAGTTTTTGTTAAACTCATTAATTTATTCTATGGCAGAAATTATCAATAATATTCAAGATTTTAAACTGGATCACAAAATTTTGTTAGAAAAATGTGCTCGTGAAGATGTTCAAGGTCACGAAGAAGAATTGTTATTAGAATCAGAATTGAAAACTTTACATGAGTTACAGAATAGAGAAATTAACAATATTGGGAAATTTAATAGAATTAAAACTCTTCATGACATTTTCTCGTTATAGAAACTTTATATTGAATATATCCATGTTATATATATGTTGCAAGTTTAAAAAGAATAAAGTAATACGCAATCCTGAATAAATTTACTAACTAGATTTCCCGCCATGAAATTCAGCATAAGTATGAGGGATTTCAACTACAGGTGTAGCTTTCCAACCATCATATTGAAATTTAACAGCAGCACCTTTATCCTTAGGAACATCATGTGCGAAATTCAGTAAATTACGAATACCAATAGGCCATAAAAGCATAATAGAACCTAAGGCAACAATCCATTGAGCCGATTTAACTAATTCTCGACTATAATTTTGAATAATATATTTGGACAGAGGCCACATTTTTTCACCCAGAGTACCATTGTTAATATCAGTAGCAATTCTTCTTCTAGCAGTAGAAGAGAACGAGCGAGATAAAATTTGAACTGGTTTGAATTTGAACATAGTAATAATTTCCGACGATTTATAGGTTATAAGAAAGAATTTGAAAAATAAGAGACTAGGGGAAAGGTTCCCTATTTAAATAGCAGCAATTAGGGGGGTGTTAAAAGTGGGGGGTTGGAAAGTCATTGCGGAGAATTTGAAATTTCGCAGCTTAAAAATTTTAGTTTAAATTTGAAACAATGGGCAATCAGATGATCACGTTTTTGTATTCAGAAATAATGGCATGATCGAGATGTAGCAAGATATCGAGGCTTTGTCTGGCATAAACGTCTGATTCTTTTCTTTTTTGAACTGGGTTGAACTGAGGTGAACTAGCCTTTGAACGGGGCACTCGGTTAACCCTTTTATTGGACAGAGTCTAATGAGATATGCAACCTTGCATGAATCTCAATGTCAGTGAACATACGTCATTTTCTTAAAACTATTGAAAAAGAAAATACTGTTCGTAAAAATGTACATATTAATTTACTGTAATTTAGAACTTGTCTTATCTATAAAGTTTCAGGAAATCCAGCAAAATCAAATTGTTCTTCAACAGGTCCCCTTTCAACATTATATTTAACTTTTACTCTTAATTTAATCTTTGCTCCTGTTTTTCCCACAATCTTTAATACTTGTTTAATTGGAGTTCCACCTGGTGTTAAAGAGTCACCACCTGAGGTAGATGAAATACTTAATTTTTGAGTCTTTGGAACTGCAATTAATAATTGAAATTGATTGACAATTTCATTAGAGTTCAATTTAATTATTGCTTCCATTATTGCATGTCCGTCTCTAGGGAATGATTTAGGAATAAATGAAACTTGAATATTGCCATTTGAAAACGCTTCAATTTCATTGGCTGGGGCAGTAGAAGAAATTGTCGTTGGAGCAGGTGTATTGAAAAGATCTAATATAGCTGCATTAGTATTGGTTGTACTAGATTCAGTTGTTTTTCCATTACCTCCAAATATATCCATTAACACATCTTGTTGTGGCTCAGCACCCACAGGGTTCACATTGTTATCATCCATTAAATCAAGTAACAAGTCTTCAGCACCACCACCTAGTGAAGATGTAACTGTTTTCTTTTGTTGATGTTTATTTGATGTACTCTTATTTAATGTTATTGATTCACGTTGTTTTATAGGCGGAGGCGGCATTCTAGCTAATAATCCTTTCTTTAATGTTAAATCTTGGGCAAAAATTTCTTGATACTCAACAGCTCTAATTTGTATTTCTAAATTATTATCTCTAGTTTTAGAATTAATAATTAATCTTAATCTTTCAATAATTTGAGAATCTTTAAATTTGACTGATAATTTAATAACACAAGTTAAAATATATGAAACTAATTGAATTGTTTCTGATTCAGAATATGTTGATGTATTAAGCAAATCTTCTATAAGTTGGACAATTGTAGATTCAGTAACTTGAATACTCTTCAGATTAACTTCAATTGTTGATCCCAATACTAAATCTCCGTATTCTCCTAAAGTCCATACCGTAATTAATGATAAACAATATTGTCCTAAATCTTCCAAACATAAACTTAATAATTTACTTACAATATGTTTTTTCAATTCTCCATCATTACATTGCAAAATTAATGCCAAAATGTTCGAAACAATATCTGAAGTTAGGGAGTTCCCAGAAACTTTCAACATTCGAATTAAGGTATCAAAATGCCATTTTTCATTAGGGGAATATTTATTAGCAGCAATAGTTAATTGAGAGGTAATATAAGGTTTTAATTCTTGATCATGACAATTCTCTAAAAATGTTAAAATTTCTCGAATTAAAACTCGAATGTTTTGATCATTTAAAATTCCAAATGAGAGCTCCAATGCTCTTCTTCTAATGGAAATATCTCCATCAGATAAACAATCAACAATGGTTGATCTATGTCTTTGAACAGCCAATGGTTCAATATTAACCACAGTTAATAACGTGTCCAAAGCAACATATCTAGTATTATTATCTTTAGTCGATAAAAATTTTCCCAAAATATTCACTCCTAAAATCTTTAAAGATTTATCAGATTGAATAGCAAATATAGTTTTAACACATTCATACAATATAGCATGAGCAGAATTTTTCCCACTATCTATATTTGAAGCCACTTGAGTTAAAATATCATTTATTTCTTCTAAATATTGTCCAGGACAATTCTCATCCATAGCTAAAGTTCTTAAACTGGATAATAAACTTACTTGAAGAAAAGGGTCAGTGGTACCTACAACATCATAATCTGGCTGATATCCACTTGTAGTGACTCTTTTCAAATGACTTACAATTTTAGGAATTGTTTTTAAAAGTTCCTTACGGTGTTCGGCATGTTCTGACGAAACATATAATGAATCAATTAATCTTAAAGCACCTAATAAAACAGCAGGTTGTTTTTCATTAACCAATTCATGCACTTTACCAATGAAATATTCTGCCAAATCCGGTTCTTTTTCAATTAATTTACCAGCAACAATACATGCTTTTTTCTTTAAATAATAATTCTTTGAGTCAAGAATTCTTTCAACATTGGCATGTAAATCTCTGGCTAATTCCGGTGATGCAATATTACCAAGACATGTCAATGCTAAACCTACAATAAAAGCATTGGGATGTTGCATGTCATTATCAAGAGAATTGGTCAATAATGTTAATACTTCTTGATTTTCATCTAAAATCAACATACATGCTAAATAACCTAATCTTTTATCAGCAAATCTAGGAGAAGCCAATAATTTAAGACATTCAACTTGAGCAAAATGAGTTTTCTCTCCCATAATATATAAATAAACAATTTTAGAAATGTTTATTCTTCGTGTTGTTTGATCAAGACTAACATCTCTAAATGAAGTACGAATTGAAGCTGATTCTTTTTGAATCACAGCACGTTCATCAGCAATTGTCTTTGCTTTCCGAACTGATTTGATGAATGTTCTTAATGAACCCATACTGTTGCTGAAGTGTTGTAGTGGTGGTGGGTGGTTGTGGTTGGAGAGTGCTGTCAAAAATCTTAGTCCTTTTTTTTTTCACTGGAGAGAGATTTCAACAAAACAAAAACACGGTGTGCAAAACACAAAAAGTTAGTCAAGGAAACTTACAAGTTAGTAGTAATTCAACAATATACACTTGTATAGCATTAATATTCTAATCATATTTAAAAGAAATAAAAAGACCAAAATAAAACCAATCTATGAAGTAAAAAAGTATCAAATAGGATGTCAACAGAGAAACAGAAATAACAACACATTTCATTTATTAGAATCAAAAACCAATTTATAGAGGGAAAATAAAACTGATTTATAAAACAACACACTTCTTCTTCTTTTCCTTCTTTTCTTTAACTCTTAAAGAAGCTCTAGTAGCAGCTTCAAAAACTTCTCTAACACCTCTACCAGTCTTGGCAGAACATTCTAAATATTGGAAGGCACCAATTTTATCAGCAACCTCTTGTCCTTCGCTACTAGTAACTGGTCGTTGTTGTTGAGCAGCTAAAGCTTCGATAGTATGCGGATCATCTCTTAAATCAGATTTACAACCAACTAAAATGATTGGAACACCTTGACAAAAATGTAAAACTTCAGAAATCCATTTTTCTAAAACATTATCTAAAGAATCTGGTGAATCAACTGAAAAACAAATTAAAATAACATTTGAATCTGGGTAAGATAATGGTCTTAATCTATCATAATCTTCTTGACCTGCAGTATCCCATAATGCTAATTCAACTTTTCTACCATCGACTTCAACATCAGCAACATAATTTTCAAAAACTGTTGGAACATAAACTTCTGGGAAAGTACCTTTTGAAAATACAATTAATAAACAGGTCTTACCACAAGCACCGTCACCAACAATTACCAATTTTCTACGAAGTTCAGCTGGACCGTTAACCATTATGCTATTAAATTTATGCTGTGTAATATGTTACAAATAAAAAAAAGGGGTAAGTTGTTTCAAATATATATCTTGTTCTTTATAACCTGAAAATCAAATTTCTTTAATAAATTTGTTAGTAAAAAGACTATCTAGTTAGTTTATGAAGATGCAAAAGTTAATTCAAATCAACGACAATTGGAAAAAAGTAACTAAAGGATAGGATAAATCAAGTGACAGTGTTTTTCTCGAATTAAAAAGAGAAAAACTTTTTTTTTTCCACTTTGATTTCAAATTTTAACACAACACACGAAAAAAAAATTCCCCCAAAAAAAGCCAAAAACAATCAAAACTTAAATAATTTCTGGTGGGTGATCAATTATATTTGTATGATTTGTGTGGGCGAAGTAACAACAGTTTTATCCGCCCCACATATCTAAATATAACATGAAGTGTGTTTTACATACTTATTGGAATTGGCAATCAAATTAAATCGTATGGACAAGAAAAACCGTATTTCAGTGGACATTTCTAATTACGACAGTTCTTTTTTTAGCAACTCTTATCAGTTTATCGTATAACCAACATAATAGAGTTTAAATTTTGATTTTGTTGTCACATGCAAAGAAACATATCATCAGTGACCATAACAACTACCAAACTATCAAGCTACCAAACTACCAATATAATATTTAAATTATCTTTAATAGTTTTGGTAGGTCTATTTGTTTATCTTGATTTTGAAAGGGGGCAAAAAAATGCAAACAAAATTCTGAAACATGGCAGAAAAATAATATCGTACACTTCAAATTTTCTCTTTGTTTTAGTGAAATCCAGAAGAATCTCCCATTTCGGAATTGATGACGTCCTTTCTTGAAGTCACCCCATTATATTAAATGGTGATCTAGATTTATCATCAATTAAACACAGCCTTGTGGCTTAATAAATAACTAACTCGTGTAAAATAAATTGGGGTCGTGTGTCAACATCCGCCAGAAAAAAACAAACTTCCAAACGAGGAAAAATAATATTCTCTATTGATCTCCCTTAAAAAATGAAACATTAATGCTTTGCTTATGAAAACAAAAGGTAATTGATCGATTAGAAGTTGATTATTTATCTGAATAGATTTCTTTAGTGTATAATCGCAATATTTTCTTTGTATATGTGTCCAATTGTAAAGACTTGTTGTGTTAACATAAAGACGTGTTTGTTCTCTGCAATTCAACAGGTTATTCTTGATAACCCAATCAATTTTCTATAGATTAATCCATAGATTATTCCTTGCATCTTCTTTAACTGGATAACAATATTATACATACGTTTTAAATGATTGATGTTTATCAAATCACGCAGAGGTTAAACACAGACTAAAAAAAAAGGATGTTGTAAATTGATTCTTTTTTTTGGGAGAGGGATATTAAGGGGGAACGATTTAGACGTTTAGTTAGTACTGCATACAAATTTACGTATTTGTTTTGTGTATCGTAATGACACACGGTTAGGAGGACAACTACGAGCTGTATAACACGTTATCGAAATGGCATTTAGATAAATCTACTTTAGAAATGTAAATAAGTAATACTTTTCTTTCTTTCTAAACCAAAATTGTATAACAAGGTTACTGTTTTATTTCTAGAATCTAAAAATAGTTGACAATACTGTTACTGAATCTTAAATTGATAATTCTCGACTTATAAATATTGGGATTGCTGTTGTTTCAAAAAACATGAAATAGAGAGAAAAAATATGTTTAGAACTTGCCAACTAACAAAGAGTTGAATGTTAATCAGATGGATATAACTTATCCAAAGTTAAAGATTAATCAAGTGAATGTAACTAACGAAAATTAAAGATTAATCAAGTGAATATAACTTGCCAACTAACGAAGAGTTAAAGATTAAAAAAGTAAATATAACCCACTCAAAATTAAAGCTTAACCAAGTAAATATAACTTGTTTCTATGATCTGTCTGGTGTAAAGAGTTTTTTTCTCATTTTATAGGATACAATGCCGTATTTTTCTAGAACATTTGGTTGCAAGGAAATAAAACATTTAATAGTGTAATTATACCGATATATTAATGACCACCATTCAAATACAACCTTGAAAAGAATAATATCAACATTCTAAACGAGTTTAGTTTAACCGCTAATAACTATAGAGAATCTCTACAAAATACCCTAAAACCTTAAATTGAAAATACAATTTCATCTAATATAGGCTCATAACGTCAAATCAAAAAAATAATAATTACTTCAAACCTACATTCAAAGGGTAAAAATGTTGTATATACTTGTAACAAGGTTAAATATATTCAGAAAAAACAAAACAATAGATAAGACATACAAACTCATCAGTCCACATGAAAAATCTTATCTTATCGGTTCAATCAGTTCACACTAGATATTTTTTTTTCTAGATGGTTCTCTTGTCCTATATTCTAGAACTATTTCATCTACTGAAAAATTATCTAACTTATGGTCATGCGGCACATGTTCAATTGAACTTGCATGTGGAAATGTTCTCAATAAGTATAAAAATAAACGAAGTTTTAAGGCAATTTTCTTAGAGTTTGCCGTTCCCTTTCTAAAATAATAATAATAAAAATACATATAAGCCGAAAGGCACCTTAAATATGATTTCTAGATTGCCCCATGAAAAAAATAATAAGGAAACGGATGAAACGGCAATTAAAAAAAGAATCCATTGTTGTTTTTTTTGAGCAATTGATGGAATTGATCTTGAATTTAGAGAGAGAGCAAACTTAAAAGATTCTTGATAACAAAATGAATTAGACTAGGAAAAAGAAAAAAAAATTCATATAAATTAATACCCTATTTGATCTAGATGTAACACATCAAGTTAACTCTATATAACCAAAAATAAAAAAAAAAAGATTGGCATCTTTCGGGAATTTCTTTTCAGAACATTTTCCGACGGAGTTTAAAAAATATGGTGTGGACACATAACCATTATACAGGATCCACCTGATAAAAGTTTTTTTTTCTTTTCCGTTTATCTTTTTTTATCTCGAATCTTCTTGTTTCAGATAAAAATTTTCAAGGCTCTGTAGTCTCCTTTTTTGTCTTTTATCAAATCACGATTATCCAAAATTGAATTTGCGATAGTTACTTTAAATTAACATTTATATATCAACACAAACCAACAGTTCTATCAATAAAAAAGCAAAATCTGCTAGAGGAACAAATTTATTGAACTTTAAAGTGTCAAACGAGTGTGTAAGTGTGTTGATTTTTCAAGGTTACAACGATAAACAATTTTTTGTTAGAGTTTTTTTTTGTCAACAGAAATTTCAATTACAACAACAACAACAAGCTAAAACAGGCCATAAAATAGAAAGTCACATTATACTGAAATTCTATTACCTGTTCTCACTAGATATCATTATACCTGTTTTGTTCGTTAGAATCTTGTTTATATTTGACTTCATTTGTGTATCTACCAGTTAGTGCCACCTAGTCATCAGTTTAATCTTATCAGAGAGAATCATCCACCGAAAAAAAATTTTTTTTTCTTTACTTTGTTAAAAGTGTGATTTTAAAGTTTCCAAAAAGTCATACTTAATCAAACAACTTAAAAGCCTCTCCACTTTAATCTATATTTTATCAAACAGTTAATAATATGGCCATGAGTGAAGTTCAACAACGTATTCCTGCTGTTGTTGGCTCTTCTGTACCTGTATCGTCAAAACCTGTTGCTAATGTCATGAATACTCCACAAGATCTTAAACCAATAACTAGTAACTCCCCGTCAGAATCAAAAACTGGTTCTCCTTCCTTATCAGATAAGTTTTCTGAATCTCCAAATTATCAAACTGGTCAACAACAAGCTCCACAACAATTATCTACACCACCTTCAAAACCAACTCCTCAAGTTAAACTGGAACATGATAATTCTTCACAAATAAATCCAGGTCAACCAAATGCTAAAACTACAACTCATGTAAATAATGGTACTACAACTACAAAAACTAATATTTCTAGTCCTGTTTGTCGTAATTGTAAAACTCAAACTACTCCCTTGTGGAGAAGGGATGAAACTGGACAAGTGTTGTGTAACGCTTGTGGATTATTTTTAAAATTACATGGACGTCCAAGACCAATTAGTTTGAAAACTGATACTATTAAATCTAGAAATAGAATTAAACAGCTGAATCAAAATCTTAATAATATTAAACCAGCTACTAGTCCTAATACTCCTGAATTAAAATCAAAAGATGGTAAGAATGGAAGAAAATCGCCTAAATCAAAGAAATCTAAAAATAATGGTAATACTAATTTAGATGGAAATAGTCCAAATCCAAATTTAACTCCATTATTACCTGCTACTGCAATTAATTCAACTTCAAATACTCCAGCAATTTTTAAAACCAATAGTGGTAGTAATTTTCCTCAAGGTGTATCTTATCATCATCACCATCACCATCATCATTTACCAAATCATTTATCACATTTACAATCAAATCATCAACAAGTTCCTTTGCATTATCCTTCATCTACACCTACACAATTTGCACCAGGATTGCAAAGAATTACATCACCTTTGTTATTATCAACTTCAACATCAAGAGGAGAGACTCAAATTCAAGCAGCAGCAGGTGCATTAGAAAATATGGCCCATCATGAATTAGGTCCTAATGCATCATTTAAAGCATCTAAAGAAAGAGGAACTTCATTAATTGGAGTTTCATTAATGAATAAATCTACAACATCAATTCCCCCACCAACCCCTTCAAGTTCATCAGTTTCTTCCTCGTCAATTTTTTCAAGTGCTATGAATAGTAGATCTACTGGAAATAACACACCTATGGTTCAACCTCCACCTAAGTTACCTGCTTTGGGAAGTAAGATTTCTTCACCTGCTTTTCAACCACTTTCTCGTTCATCAACTCCAATTGCTCATTTGCAACTGCTTGAAAATGGATCGTTACCTCCTATTCATAAAGTAGCAAGTTCTGGGGAAGCTTCGTCAATGCCTACATTTGGATTTGGGTATAACCAGGAGCAACAACAACAGCAGCAACAGCAACAGCAAGTTCCACAACAAAACCAAGCACCTCCAAACGGTTACCAATCTAATGATAGAAACAACAACAACAACAACAATAATAATAATAATAATAATTCTCATGAAATAACATTATTGAAAACGAGAATTTCTGAATTAGAATTAGTCAATGATTTATATAGAACTAGAATAATGGAATTAGAAGCTATGGAACAAGCAGCTAGATTAAGAGAGAATTCAATGAGAAAAAGATTTGATGAAGTGTTAAATTTACAAAATGCAACAATATATCAACAGCAAGGAACAGCCCAACACCAAGCACAACCACAATCACCACCACAAGCACAACAACAACAAGCACAACAAGCACAACAACAACAAGAACCTAGCGCTTCTTCTACTGTTGTCGCTACTTCTAATTCCACTCCTACTGTTCTTCCATCAATGTCTGCTCCTGATATTTCAAGTATTCCACATATAACTAAATTAGGCACCTCTCAACAACCACTTATATTACCATCGATTAGAAATGACCAACCAGGAGCTGTCCCAGTATTATTACCTTCTTTAAAAAGAGAGAACGAAAATGAACTTGATGAAGCTAGTAAAAAGACAAAGTTGAATTGATTTAAAGGTTTTATTTTTTTGATTGATTTTTCATGTTATTTATGTTTATGCGTTTTCTTTTTATATACTTATAAATAGTTTTTATATATATATATTTTCATAGATTAATAATCTAATTTTTTAATACTAATAAAAACATTGTCTTATACATAAAACTAAGTACGAACATCAGGTTCTTCTTTACCTAAATATCCTTTAAAGTCTAATAATTCCAATACAAATTTAATCTCTTCAGATAAATATTCATCAACTTTTAAATGATAAGTTGATTTATCATTACTATGTTTTTCCAAATATAATCTAACAGTTGCACCTGAAGATCCAGTACCAGATAATCTAACAATAAATCTTAATCCATTTTCAAATTTAATGAATAAACCTTGATTTGAAGAAACACTTCCATCTAAATCAGTATATGAAAAATCAGCTGCTTCTTTAATAATAAATCCTGGTTTTAATTCATCACCAGGTTTATTATTTTGAATAATTGTAGCTAAAATACTAACTAAATAACCAGCACCTTCAGAAGAAACATTTTCATAATCATATCTTGTAAAGAAAGTTCTCCCATACTTTTCCCAAAATGAATTTTGTACAGTTGCAATTGAAATCTCAGAATCAGGGTTCTTTAAAGCATATCCTGCTAAAACATTTAACCATGCTACAATAGCCCATAATCCATCTTTTTCTCTAATATGATTAGAACCAGTACCAAATGATTCTTCACCACAAATACTTAATTTATTAGAATCAAATAAAGAACAGAAAAATTTCCAACCAGTTGGAACTTCATAAACATTTAACCCCTTATCCTTAGCCACTAAATCAATGGCACCTGATGTAGGCATAGATCTAGCTAACCCATAAACACCTTGTTTCTTAAAATATGGAATATATTCGGCATATTCAGCAATAATAGCTACGGAATCTCCAGGAGAAACAAAAGTTCCTGCACCATAAATCATATTTCTATCACCATCACCATCAGAAGCAGCACCAAAGGCAATATTTTCTTGATCTACTCGAGAAACTAAAGTATGAGCATAAGTTAAATTTGGATCTGGATGTAATCCTCCAAAATCAGGTAATGGCTTATAATTTTGAATAGATTCAAGAGGTAATCCCAATTCATTAATAAAGATTTCATAACCATAAGGACCAGTAACACCATTTAAAGCATCAAATAAAACTTTGAAATTTTGTTCTTTAGTAGCTTTATCTAAAAATGACTTAATCAAGGGGAAATCAAAAATAGATTTCAACATATCAACATAATCTTTAGTGGAATCAATTACTTCAACTTCAATTGGACCAATTTTAGAATTACCAATCTTGGTGATATCAACTTTTGGCAACTCAATTAATTTATAACTAGTCAATTGCTTAGAAAGTTCATAAATTTTGTTTGTCACTGATTCAGGAGCTGGTCCACCATTACCTAAATTATATTTAATACCTAAATCATTAGTTGGACCACCTGGATTATGAGAAGCAGTTAAAATAATCCCACCAGTAGCTTTTCTAATTCTAATAATATGAGAAGTTGCTGGAGTTGAAAGAACACCATTTTGACCTAAAATTAATTTTTTCACACCATTAGCAGCAGAAATCTTAATAATCAAGTCAATAACTACATCATTATAGTACCTACCATCACCACCAATAACTAATGTAGCATCTTTAGATCCTTCAGGGATAGCATCCAAAATTGCTTGAATGAAATTTTCAGTATAATGTGGTTGTTTAAAGACAGTAACTTTCTTTCTTAAACCAGAAGTACCTGGTTTTTGGTCTTGAAAGGGAATTGTTTCAATTGTTTTAATTTGAAAATCTGACATTGATAATTGCAATTGAGTTGGAATATAAAAAGGAGAATTATAAATTAAGTTTTTTTTAAAAAAATGAGGTGGAGGGGGGGGGGGGGCGAAGGGGGAAGGGAGGAGAGGAATTCAAACTATGCGGAAATTGTGGGTTGAAAGCAACTTAATTTAACTGGATGGAAAAGGAGAAAAGCTTAAACTAAAGAAAGAAGAACAAATAAAAGAAAGAGATTTAGAAAAAAAAGGACTTGACAATTGATGGAATTGTCGTTAATTTATACTTTCAAAAGGAGAATCAATTGAAAGTATTTTTTTGAAGACAAAAACATGTGTCTTCAATTGAAGGTCCAATTCTTGAAATGTGGGTATGATTTAATTTTAACCAAATGTGGGAAATCACAATAAATAAAAAAAACAACTAAAAAACCAACCAAAATTTCAAAAAAGAAAAACTTGAAACTCACTCCTCAACCTGTGGAGAATTAAATGTTGTCCAAAATTGAATGTAGAAGTCAATTCTGTTATTATTTGAAGCTTAATTGTTTACTAGTAGGTATATTTATTTTTAACTAATTCAATTTAGTCCAATAAAAACCGTTTTAATCTTATTCGTTAATTTCCGTTGAGCTTTTTCTTGTTTTGAAGGTTTTTCTAGTCACACCACATTCGTATTCTTTTTCTTTCTTTGTGACATTTTTAGATCTTAATGCAACCAATTTAATTAATATTTTGAATTAGTTGCATTTTAGTTTTGAATTGAAGGGATGTAAGATGTATCTTTGGTTAAGTAGGGGACACATTTCAAGCGAACTAGACGTAAGATCAATATCCAAATTTCATACTATTTGTTTATTTGTTTGTTTGTTTGTTTTCTTGCTTGTTTGTTTTCTACTCAAACATCTTCTACAAACTCTATTGTCGCAAAAATTACACTATATACAGCACTTACCATCCACCCCAACCATCTTCTTCCTCTTCCTCATTATCATCATCAAACTTAAGATTCAATTGTACTTTAGGCTTAGGCTTTGATCCTAATTTCAACAGAGAATGTTTAACATTACTTGGTCTTTTACTTATAGGCTGAGATTTTCTACCAATACTTAATTTCTTTGTTTCTTTAACAACTTCAACTTGTTCTTCTTGATTCCATGCATCATCAAATTCATCCCAGGTTTCAGTTTCTTTTGCTTGTTCAACACGTACAGGTTGCACTGGCGGTGGAGTAGATAAATCTGGTGTCGAATTATTAAAATCTTTATTCAATTGCCCTGAACCTCCAAACGAAGCAAGCTTACTAACTACACCCCAAACACTAGGAACTTCAGAATTTGCACTAGATTCAATTGGTGCTTCTACAGTCTCTGGTTCTAAACTAGGACCAAATTTCTTATAAAACTCTCGTTCTTCAGCATCTTCATCCTCTTCCACATCATCTAAATCACCAGCATGCAGTTCAACCGTTTGCAAATAAACTTGAAAAATTCGTCTTGCTTCATTTCTTACTTTTGATGATTTTTTATCCATTAAAGCAATAGCTAAATTCCCTAAAATCTTCTGACAAATTTCTTCCATCGAAAATTCCAGTTTTAAACTCTCAAATCCATTTAATGCTGCCATTTTACACGGTGTAAATGAATCTCGTAATGACTTAGCTAATGCCGTTATCAATACACTATTTCTTGAATTTGAATATATCTTGGAAGAAATTTTAATGATAAGAATCAATGTATTGACTCTTATAGAAGGTTTTGGATCCATTTGAGATTTAGCCAAGATTCGAAGTAAATCTTGATTAACTTGTTTCACAGATATTTTATCAATTATAATTGTGATTGATTTAAGCGTAGTTTCTCGAATCATGAAATTTGTATCTTGAAATCCAGTAATTAAATTTGAAAAGATTTGTGATTGTATTTCGGAATCATTGAAAAAGGAATGATATTCCGGTAAATGAGTCAACAAGATCAATCGAACTGCTCGATCAGTCAGACAGAAACATGTTACAATTATTGGTTTAATTGTTTTATGGAAATCTTCTGGTGGTAATTTAATACCAAATTTAATTATAAGATTAAGTATTGTCATTAATGTTTCTTGATTTACTCCAGGAGTTTTTGAAAGCTGATTATATTGAGAAATTAATTCAGGCAATAATTTAAAATTTAATAATCCTACAGGGAATAAAGTTTCATTTTGTAAATAATTTGGTAATTCTTGCCTGAAAAATGATAATTTATCTGCTTCTGAAGAAAACTTCAATTCATTAAGTTCTTCATTAAATCGAATAATTGGATTTTCTCTATGCCAAGCTTCTAAATCCTTTAAATATTGTGTAGCTGTAGGACGGGAATTAGCATTACTCATAGTCAATCTTCTAGAAATTGATGATAACCTTCCTGGCAAACTCAGATTTTCAAATACACTTGAAATAAATTTCCCTAATCTAAATGAGTCTATTTTAACACTTTTACTTTCTTCTGGAGGTGCAAACTCTCTATATCCAGGCATAGATTCTTTATATGCAAAAATATCATTTTCGTCAATTTGACTAACTAATTCAAACCCAAATAATTTCCAATCACCTTGAGTATTAACCACCACGGAATTATAAATATTTAAATTAAGATATATGGAGTTACATGTATCATTAATAAACGATAATGTCTTGACTATTTCATATAACCCACCAACTTTAGCATCTGTAGAAATTTCTTCGTGTTTAAGATATACACTTAAAGGAACAACTTTTTCAGTAACAATATATAAACAACTATCATTATCAAAAAAATCAATAGTTGACACAACTCCAGGATGTTTAATCGATTTCAATTTCCTAAATGCATTTCTAGCAAGATTAACTTTAATATTATTTGTTGGATCACGTAAATTAAATTCAAATATGGAAACAGATTTGTTATCTTTTGGATTTATACCATCATATAAAGTCCAAATTGAGTTACGTTCAACGTCACTTGGGTTGAGTGATTGAGGATCAATCATCTTCTCCATGATTGAATAAGGTATTGATGAACCTGTCAACGAACTTAATGTTTGTTTAAAGAAGTTCATTAGTGTTTGTATGTTGCTAAATCAGTTGTTTTTGGACAGCGCAAATCTTTTGATCTAAATACGCGGAAAAGCCGGGTAACACTCATTAAAAAAAGTTTTAATGTCGCGACAATAAGTAACATCCCACCTCTCCTCCAACTTTAACTATAAACTACAAATTAAACATAAATATCTCGTTCATAAAATAACAATAACTAAAAACAGTTTAAAAAATATATAAATCTCTTTTTTTCCCTTTTTTTCTCTTTTTAAAATACAAGTTTTGTTATAAATTATACTAATGCAAATAGAAACAGAATTAACCTTGATATCCAGTAATCGTACCTCCTAATTGATTGCCATATTCTGATCCTGGAGGTGCAGGACCGCCAGTGAAATTAGGACTTGTCATAATCATATTCATATTATTGTTATTCGTTGTTGAGGCAACTTTCAGTTGTTGATCTTCTTTATGTTGTTGTTTACCTCTTCCTCTAATTCCCTTATTAGAGTTCTTATATAAATCTTTAAAATAATCCAATAATTCTCGTTCTTCTTGTGGAAGACTATTTATACCATCTCCACTTAATTCTGCTAATCTATGAGTCAACATATTCAATGTATTTAAATGAAATCTATTTTGATGAGATTTTAAATTACCCAATTGTGTAAATGATTTATCACAACCATCTAATTTACATTCAAATGGTTTTAAATTTTCATGAGTCAATTTATGGGCAGCTAAATTCCCCTTTCTACTAAATGATCTATGACATACATCACATGTGAATGGTTTTTCTCCAGTATGCAATCGAAGATGGGTACGTAAATTACCTCCTTGAGTGAATTTCTTATGACAATAAGTACATTCAAATGGTTTATATCCAATATGACTTCGAATATGGACTTCTAAATGTGTACTTTGCGTGAAATATTTAAAACAATAAGGACATTGTTGATTCTTATGTTTAGAACGACGATGCTTATGATGATGTTCATCACCTTCACCATCTTGTTCAACCATACTTTCTTCATTTTCATCATCATCATCAATTTTCTTATGCGGTTTATCTACACCTCCAACAAGACTTACAGGTGCAGGTAAAACATCTGCTTCTTGCTGGATTCCTGGAACAGGTGCTAGTATACTCCCATCTGGTGCTTGTTGAATAGTTTTCGTAACACCCTTATCACGAGCTTGGATCACCAACATTAACTGGTCAATTTTAGTGGCACCTAATAATGGTCGACCATCTTCAGATTTAGCGAATTGTTGTGCAGGTACAAGATTTCGATCTCGGGGAGATGAAGATACGGGTTTTGGTGGAGATGTTGTCATTCTTATTTCTTGAGATTTTCTCCCTCGCGATGAGTTTCTCATACTTGGATTGGATTTTGTTGTTGCTGTAGGCGGTATGGTAGTATAGGCTGTTCCCATTTGTTGTTGTTGTTGATGATGCTGTTGTTGACTTGGTTGTTGTGGTTGTTGTCCATATTGAGGTTGGTTTTGGTATTGCATGGGATATATATAATTCCCACTAATACTATTTCCTCTACTTCCAGAATAGGGATATCCATAATTAGGGTATGAAGTAGTATATTGATATTGACTCAGTGGCGGAGAGAGAACTGGTTGAGAATTGGGAGGAGGCATTTGATTAGGTGGTACTCCTGCTCCTGTTCCTGGAGGTGGTTGATAATTCAGAAATAATCTTTGTGGCGCCATTGGTGGTTGTGGCAAGGATTGTTGATATAAATCATATGGTTGACTTAATCTCATGGTATTTATATTAGTATTAAAATGTGCTGGTGAAGTTTTAGGAGAATGAGATTCATCATATTTATGATTAGTTGAATCTATTGAAGATGTTGGAGAAAGGTTTGAATCCTTTTCTAATTTACGTTTAGGCAGTCTTATTTCTTTTTGTTGCGACAGTTGTTTGTTTTGTTGTATACGTTGCGATTGTGATTGTTGACGTTGTTGCAGTTGCTGCTGATGTTGTTGCTGTTGTTGTTGTTGTGCTTGTTGTGCTTGTTGCTGCTGCTGTTGTTTCCTCTTGTCAAATATATCTTCTCTTAATTTGGCAAAACTAACTTTTGCTCTAGGATCTTCACTTCGTTGATTTCTTAAATTTTGTTGCTCACCAATAATCTTTAAAATTGAATCTCGTCGTTCATGACTCATACTATTAAGATCAATCAGACCATTTGATATCATACCTTGAAGAAATTCTGATATACTTCCAGAAAATCCAGGAATTGCCGATATACTATTTTGATTATCCCAAGTAGATAAATCAAGTGATGTATTACCTTTACCTCTTGAACCAGGATTATTCCCACTAGGCCCACTCATGGATAATCTATTACCATCTTGCTGCCAAGCAAGCAAATTCTCTAAATCTTCTACTGAGAAATCCAGATTAGGAATCAACGACATTTGTCGAGATCTTGTAGGAGGTAAACTTGGAGCAGAAGCACTACCTGGACCTGATTTAACATTTGAAGATTGATCTGATATTGAATTACCATTTGATCCTGGAATATTAACCAATGAACTAAATATACTGTTTGATCTGGACGAGAATGAGTTAGGTTGCGGTTGTTGTGATTGCAGTTGCAGTTGCAGTTGCAGCTGCAGCTGCAGCTGCAGTTGTTCATAAAGTTCATTTTGCAGTCTTACTTGAGATGTTATTGGGGGAGGTAAATATATTGAGTCTCCTCGTGGTCGAATTGGTTGATTTGGAAATTGTTGTTGAGATGATTGTTGAGTAAATTGCTGTGAGAATTGTGGAGGTTGTTGTGAAGGTTGATATTGTTGATTTGTCGTTGAACTAGGGTTAATTGATTGTTGGGTATCGTTCATAGTAGGAATTGTTTCTCTTCTAGTTAAATAAGTGGGTGAAATATCTGATAATTGAGGATTACTATATGTAGTAGAATAATTTAAGGAAGGACCACTTACACTTGGTTGCAGGAATTCTCGTTTATTATTTAAAATGTATGTAGGAGGTGTTGTTTTTCTATTTTGCTGTTGTTGTTGTTGCTGTTGTTGTTGCTGTTGTTGTTCACTATTTGAATTGTATGTGTTCAATAATGAAGTTATTGAGTCTTGTCTTGAAGTATTAAATAAGATGTTTCTACTGTTGACATCGTCACTTGTATCAAGACGACGATGAGATTGGATTCTTGTTGATTGTTGTGAGTCTTGTATAGACGTATTTGAATGTGCAGTTGAAGTTGTTGACGTTGTTGATACTGGAGCTATGGAAGAAGAAACTGCTGATTTCCCCATTTTCTTTTTTTTTGTTTCTTGGTTTGGTTTAAAGTTTTGAGTTATTTTTTTTTTAATGCTTTTTTTTTCTTCTCAATTAAGGGGGGAGGAAGAATGGGGGGAAACAAGTGAGGGATGTGAATGTAAGATGAAATTTTACTAATAAATAGTAGACCAATTAATTTAAAAAAACTAGTTTTTTAAAACTTCAAAGGATAAACCAAGTGATATGAAAATGTTCTTATCTGGTAAAGTAGAAAATGTAATTTTGTTTGAAGGAGCGGGGATGAAACAACACTGAGGAGGCACAGCAGACCTGACTTCACAAAGGTAAATTTCGTAAATTATGTTGATGTCGTAAAATACTTACAAATAAAAAAACCTGAAGCCTGTTTCGTTTTAATTCCTTTTTTTTTATATTACCTTTTATTAGTTCAAGTTAAAAAAATCTTAAACTAGCGTTTGTGTGTTTGTTTGTGTGTGTATTAGTTAAAGGGTACTGCAAGTTCTTTTTTTTCAGTTTGTCTCTTTGATAAGAAAAAGAAAGAAATTAAGAAATAGAAGGAATCAGAACAAGAAGGAAAAAGAAATTTGAAAGAATCTCAATTAAGTAACTTGATCAATTATATATATACTTATGGAGTTTGCTAAATTCGAACAAAAATAAAGAAAAAAGGGAGGCAACTGTTGACAACATCATTTACATGACCATAATAAATGACAACAAATATCAAACGTATTTTGGAATACAAAAAAAAAATACGTAATCTATGAAATTTTCTATGACAGCATTTTTTTTTAAAAAAAAAAATAAATAAAATGAATGATTAAAAGAATTTTAATGTTTCATTTGTTGTTATTTTTTATGCATCTCCCGATAATTTTTTTTTTTTTGCCTTGTCGTTTCTAATTTCCTCATAGTTAATACTTTTGTGTAACCCAAAAATCTATCTCACAAAATCAGAAAGAATTCTTTTTTTTTTCACTAACAAAAGGTTTAAAAAAACAAAAAAAAAAAAGAGCTGCAACATCCACCTTCTTTTGACATCAATTTATACATAACCACACATCTAGTTACATCATCATTGTCTCTACTTCAACTTACTTCACATATGATCTTACTTGTATTTTTTTTCTCTTGGTATACATCTAGTAATTCAAGACAGCATTCAACTACCACTTTTAAATTTGGTGGGGGCGATTAAATGCATGGGAGAGATACTAAAGAAAAATAATAAATCATGATCATTCATGTTGGATTATATGCAGGTTTATGCAGGTATACAATTTTTAGATTGGGGAAATCTCTATAGTGTTTGTTCAATAGCAATAATATTTCCGAGTATGTGAAGAATAAAATTTACCAAGGCTTTTTCTATAATATGGCGTGAAAAGTGGTATGGGGAAGGTCTTTTAAATTTTTCAATATTTCGTAGTATTACAAGTGAAATAGATTATATAATAATAGTTACTTTGGTAAATGATTCCCTTAACTCAATTACATCATTATTTAAAAGTATGATTCTTCTCTTTTTTTTTCGTTCTTTCTTTCTTGTTACTCAGTATGATCTTTAGTTAAATTTTCAAGCATATCATGTAAACAATTATTTAATCTTTCCATGGTATTATCAATTTTATTATTATTTTCACATTTTAAAAGTATTCCAGTTCGTAATATTCCGCCATTAGGATAAAGTAAATCATGTACTGAATCAATAAATTTTGATGCCATAGAAATGAATTTAGCATATTTAATTGATTTGGATTGTATAACATCATAATCAATCATTAAAACATACATTAAGTTTCGTAATATATATCGAAGTTCTTGTTCAGATAATTTCTCTAATTTGTAAGCATTTATATGAATTAAACGATTACGAACTTCGGGAGGATATGAATTGATATCAAATTGTAGGGATTTACCGGATTCTTGAGGGATAGTTTGAGGCGGACTTTGATTTTGTGTAATTCCATTATGTCCGTTTTTAAATTGGGAATTATCTGGAATGGGAGTATCTTCACATTTGTTCTCGGGTTTACTTGTGACTTTGTCGTATTCTAATTTCAAATATAAATCATTTATTACCAATTTTAAAGAATTATTTTCTCGTTTATATTCAGAGATCATATCCTTCCATTTTGATAATTCATTACTTAATACATTAATTGTATTTTCATACTTTTCATTCTGTTGTTTTAATTTTCTAAATTCATTTTCTTGTATTCCTTCTTTATTGTGCAAGATATTTGTTGGTATTTTAATATTTCCATTCTTAATCAGTTCACGTAACTTTTCTGGTAAATCTATAAAAGAGGTTTCCTTAGGAGATACCATTGGAGATGTAATTGCAGTATTTGCATCACCTTCAAGACTCAATTCAGTATTATAGGAAACAATTCTAGGACCACCAGTTTCAACATTTTGTTCTTGTTTATGTTTATGTTTTTGTTCTTTCACTTGTTCTTTCACTTGTTCTTGCGCTTGTTCTTTCACTTGTTCTTTCACTTGTTCTTGAACTTGTTCTTGCACTTGTTCTCGCACTGGTTTTGTTTGCTTACCTTTTAATTCTTCAATAATTTCATCCCTAATCTCAGCTCTTATTTGTTCCTTTTCTTTAGCTCTCCATTGGGTAAACACATTCATAGCAATTCTCTCAATTTCTGCTTGACTGTGAATTTCTTGATTAGACCATTGATTTGCTTTAGGTTTAGGTATTGAACCAGGTGTTTTTATAATATTAGGCAATAACACATTTTCCTGTTTTTCTTCACTTTTCGGAGTAGATTGGATTGAAAACAACATACTATTTAAACCACCATTACTACTTATTTCAGTACGATTATCAATCAAGTCTGATATATTTAATCCATTAAATGATGGAGAATTCTTTTGACCCATAGTTGAATCACTATTGGCAGGTGAATGATAATTCACATAGGATATAGGTATATCTCGTGATTTTCCATGAGCATATGCACTAGTGCTTTGAAACATGATTGAACCAGTTAGCTTTGTTTGGCAGTAAAATGAAAGTGTTAAGAAGGTAAACAAGAGAATTTGGCAACAACGCGAATTTGGTTTTTCTAAAAAAAAATAAGAAAAAGAAAATCTAAGATATGAATTGGAAACAAGAATTTAACATAGATTATTTACTATTATACTAATTACACTACGGTTGAGTATAAGAAGTCACCCAATCACACATGTTATAGATTGATATATTTCTTCAACAAAGTTTCGAAAAGGATTCAACTGTTTTCTAATATTTATTGCCATAATGGATCAAACAAACAAACATTCCAAGTAACAGTCTATAATATAGTCATGTTAGAAACACTTCCCTTCATTCAATTGAAATTAAGAACTAATTTTGTAGACTTTCACTGGAAGATATGTATATTGTAAATTGATACATATAGATATTTACCATTTCGCACGACCTCAGTTCATCTCGGTTTCCCATTGAAAAAAAAATACTACAAATAAATCACATCTCAATAATATAATCATACAAACTAACACAGTCAAACATGTCTACAGACGTTCCTATGGAAGATGTTCAAGAAAACGAATATGATAAAGAAAAAATCAAACTTTTACCAGGATCATCTGATGATGGAACTGCTGCATCTTTTCAAATTCTTGATGAAGATCATACATTAGGTAATGCATTAAGATATATAATTATGAAAAACTCTGAAGTTGAATTTTGTGGTTATTCTATTCCACATCCTAGTGAAAATAAATTAAATATTAGAATTCAAACATATGGTAATATTTCTGCTTTAGAAGCATTACATCAAGGTTTAGATAATTTAAGTGAATTATGTACTGTAATTGAAGAAAAATTTAGTGAAAAGATTGAAGCTGGGGGATATGGTACTGAAGAACCTTAAAAAAAAGGAGGAGGAATGGGTCAATGTACATTGTTTTTCTTGTATACTAGTTAATTTTGCATGAATAGATAGGTTTTTTTTTTTTTTTGCTTTTTGGCTAAGACTACTTGTAGATTGTTGCTAACAAGATATTCTCACATGGTTCTATAGTTTTGGTAATTTTCTTTCATACTCACTTTTACTCGAATTGACATAGAATTATAGTAGTTGATAAGTACGACACGCGAATTTAACTTTGATATCTACAAAGACCATTCTTTTACAAAGTCTCCCTCTCTCTAACCTACTTGTTTGAATGTCTTACTCTCTCTAAACTCCTTGTTTGAATCAGTATACTAACTATTTATCATATTAAATCCAAATAAAAAGAAATTTTACACAAAATACGAAAACAAAAAAAATTTTTTCTTTTTATTTCTTCACTATAAAAAAGAATCCATCCCTTTAAAAAAAAATTTTTCCTTTTTACATACCTTTTTCTTTCTTCTTTAACTAACAAAATCTCTGAATCACCCAGTTATAAAGTTAAAAGATGTCTTACAATAACAACAGTAGTGAATACAGAAACAACAACCACAATCAAGGATACCGTGGTGGTAATAGAGACGGTGGTTATGGTAACAGATCTAATGGTTATCAAGGTAGCAATAGAGATGGTGGTTATCAAGGTGGTTTAAGACAAGGTGGGGGATTTCAAAAGAAATCATTTGATGAACCAATCGAATTAGTAGCTCCAGAATGGGATTTAGAAAGTTTACCTAAATTTGAAAAAAACTTCTATGTTGAACATCCAAATGTTGCTGCTAGAACTGATAAAGAAATTGAAGAATTTAGAAGAAAAAATGAAATGAGTGTTATTGGTAATGATATTCCTCATCCAATCACTAGTTTTGATGAAGCTGGTTTCCCAGATTATGTTTTAAAAGAAGTTAAAGCTCAAGGTTTCCCAAGTCCTACTGCTATTCAATGTCAAGGTTGGCCTATGGCTTCAAGTGGTAGAGATATGATTGGTATTGCTGCTACTGGGTCTGGTAAAACTTTATCTTATTGTTTACCTGCTATTGTTCATATTAATGCTCAACCATTATTGAGTCCTGGTGATGGTCCAATTGCTCTTGTTTTAGCTCCCACTAGAGAATTGGCTGTTCAAATTCAACAAGAATGTTCTAAATTTGGTCGTTCTTCAAGAATTAGAAACACTTGTGTTTATGGTGGTGCTCCTCGTGGTCCACAAATTAGAGATTTAGCTAGAGGTGTTGAAATTTGTATTGCTACTCCTGGTAGATTAATTGATATGTTAGAATCTGGTAAAACTAATTTAAAAAGAGTTACTTATTTAGTTTTAGATGAAGCTGATAGAATGTTGGATATGGGTTTTGAACCAGTTATTAGAAAAATTGTGGAACAAATTAGACCTGATCGTCAAACTTTAATGTGGTCTGCAACTTGGCCTAAGGAAGTTAAGGCATTAGCTAGAGATTATTTAAATGATCCTATTCAAGTTACTATTGGTTCTTTGGAATTGGCAGCTTCTCATACTATTACCCAATTAGTTGAAGTTGTTAGTGAATTTGAAAAGAGAGATAGATTAGTTAAACATTTAGAAACTGCTACTGCTGATAAAGAAGCCAAGATTTTAGTATTTGCATCTACTAAAAGAGCTTGTGATGAAATTACTAGTTATTTAAGATCTGATGGTTGGCCAGCATTAGCTATTCATGGTGATAAACAACAAAGTGAAAGAGATTGGGTTTTAAGAGAATTTAAAACTGGTAAATCTCCAATTATGGTGGCAACTGATGTTGCTGCTAGAGGTATTGGTATGTATTTTTGAATTATTTTTTTATTTACTAACTTGATTTTGGGATTAGGTTTTAGGGAAAACAGAGGGATTTGCATAAGCAGCTGGTCTGCTGAATGAAAGTTTTTTTTTTTTTTGTGGAAAAAGAATAAATTTAACAACAGGGCTTTGTATGAGGGAGATATTGTTATAAGAAAACAAGAAAGATTGATAAATATAAGTTTTTAATGCACATAGATTTTCCATTTTTATGTTTGGCGAGGAAATGATGACTAATAATATTAGTCGTTATTGTTTTTGGCAATTGTCATTTTTAATATGACTGTATACCGTGTGATTGCGGAATTTGTTTGAATTTTATCAGGCAAGCCAAAAAATAACGAAAGACAGCAAAAACTCTGGTTTTTGTTTGAATCTGCTGTGTCTAGTAGATGTCATTTGTTTTTTGTTTTTTTGAATATAAAAAATGGATTGGAATGTGTATATAGAGATTTAATCTTTTTTAGTTTTTATTATCCTCTCTCGACTTGGGTAGTACCAAGAACCTTTTGTTAATAAATGAATGAGAAAATAAAAGACATCCCTTGTGACAGAATATTGTCATATTCCTGTAGATCAATTCGGAAAACAAGTTCATTTCTCGAACAATATACTAACAAACTTTTTAGATGTCAAAGGTATTACATTTGTAATTAATTATGATATGCCAGGTAATATTGAAGATTATGTTCATAGAATTGGTAGAACAGGTAGAGGTGGTGCTACTGGTACTGCCGTTTCATTTTTCACTGAAGATAGTAAGAAATTAGGAGGTGAATTAATTAAAATTATGAGAGAAGCTAAACAAACCATTCCACCAGAATTACAAAAATATGATAGAAGATCATATGGTGCTCATATTAGATATGGACAAGGACGTGG
Organism: Spathaspora arborariae UFMG-19.1A; assembly: GCA_000497715.1. Lineage (NCBI taxonomy): Eukaryota > Fungi > Ascomycota > Pichiomycetes > Serinales > Debaryomycetaceae > Spathaspora > Spathaspora arborariae. The sequence continues at coordinate 395,849 of KI547137.1, forward strand.
TGGACGTGGTGGTTATGGAGGTCGTGGTGGCCGTGGAGGCCGTGGTGGATATGGTGGACATGGTGGACAAAGAAATTTCCAAACTGGAAGTAATAATGCGCCATTGTCCAATCGTCGTTTCTAAAAGTTAAGAGTAGAAGTTTTTGTTTAGCTTGATTTTTATGTAGTTATTTCTTTGGGGTTTTCCTTTTGTGTTTGCTTTTTTATCAATAGAATAGAATTGTTATATGAATAATTGATCTGTACTTGTAAATCTTCACATGCAATAGTTAGATTGGAAATTGCGCGTAAAATCTGGAAAATTTGTTGGTGGAAGTTGAAAACAAAATTTCACATGCCAAGAGGAACCATTTGAACCCAACCGAGTGGTTTCCATATTAAGAAAGCAGTCCTCTGTATTAGTATATCATAGGTCAAATGTACATAAAAAAAAATTTCACTATTGTTTTGAATATTGTCTCAACATTCTTTAACATTCTTTTCACCGGGAATGTTGACACCTCATTCAAACAACAGGTGCTAATAGCCGATATTTGGCAAACTATATAAATAGTCAATTAATTTTTTCGTCTACTTTTTATTTCTTTCTGTTTTTCCTTTTCCCTTCCTCCTTCTCCTTTTCTCTTTCTCTTTCTCCTTCTCCTTTTTTCTTTAGGTTAACCTTGTTGTACTTCACGTTCAATCCAGTGATTAGTCAAGCCTACTTTATTTAACTAATTGGTAGATAAATTATCACGCACAAGACAATAAAAAAAAGAATTAAAACTCCTGGTTGCAGATATTCACCCCCACATAATACATTGATAACTGACTTGCTACAAACATCTTGTGAAGGTAAATCCCACTATTGGTAAGTAAATCCACTTGAAAAGAATCTTTATATCAAAACCAATTGGTAGAAATTCATAATTCCTTTTGGCTTGCCCGTGCATTTACGAATTTTTTTTGGTTGCCACATTTTTGTTTCAGCTCCCTGATCTGATTTTTGCTTTTTTTCAAACTTTCAAACTTTCAAACTTTGTAAAATCCTACAATGGCAACATTTACTGAATTAAAATCAACTTCTATGAGCAAAGAAACTAATTCAAACAGTAATAATCCAAAGGGAGTCACCTTCTCTGGGGAAACGTTTCTGGTTCCAGAAACTCATGATATGGTAAAAGCTTTGTTTGATCCTTCAATACGTAAATCAAATCTAGAATTACTAATCTTAATTATATTAGCATCTAATTTCCTAGTGTTTTTAATTCCTAATAATTTATTAAGAATTAAAATTTTCATTGGATTTTATATTATTTGGAGGTTGTCTTATAATTTTGGAATTGGATGGCTTTTACTGCAACAATCCAAACACAGTCGATTAGTAAATTGGTCAAAAAATTTACAATTATTTGATAAGAAAAATCGTAGTTTCTTAGCTAAATTGGTACAAAATGAAGTAAAAAGTCAACGAGGTAAAGATTATGATGTTAATTCTTTACCAGTGGAATTTAATACTTGGCTTATCTTTAGAAAATTTGTTGATTTGGTGTTGATGCTGGATTTTATTACATTTGTATGTGTGGTTTATACTTGTGCAATTGATACAAATTATCAATTTATTCATGGTCAATCCAGTTGGTTAATTTATTCAAGAATTCTAGGTGGATCTGGGCTTATTTTATTTAATTTATGGGTTAAAGTAAATGCTCATAATACAATTAAGGATTATGCTTGGTATTGGGGAGATTTCTTTTTCCGACAAATTAATAATGAAGATTTGATTTTCGATGGTGTTTTTGAAATGTTTCCTCATCCAATGTATTCTGTAGGATATATTGGATATTATGGATTTGCCTTGATTGCTAAATCATATACTGTTTTAATTGTGGCAATTTTTGGACATTTCTTACAAATGTTATTTTTAGAATTTATTGAAAATCCTCATATTGATAAAATATATGGACCAAGCAAAAATGAGGTTAATTTATCGAAGATTCAAAAAGTTAAAAGTTTAAAGAACTTTGATAATTTGAAACCATTAGTTGGATTATATAATTTTAATTGGTTAAGAGCAAGTGATGTTATTAATTTAGTATTGGTAATGACATATGGAATTGTTATTCCTTTAGTTTCCAAATCTATTGGTATGGTTTTTGTGTTAACTATTGCTATGAAATTATTTGAATCTATTTCAATTAATGTTTTATTAATGTTACAAAGTCATTATAAATATATTACTAAATGGTGTCTTGCAAATGATATTCCAGTAGAAAAGTCATTGAATAATTGGGCAATAATGTACAATTCATTAATCAATTTAACATATTCTTCATTTTTTGGATTGAATTTTGCTACTTTTTTACAAAGAGAGTCTGTTGATATTTTATTTTATGATTGGTATAATTTACGTATATTTGTGGGTATTTTATTAATCTTGACGCAAATTTGGATTAATTCTTCTATAATTGATCTGCTTGGTTATTTTGGTTGGTTTTATGGAGATTTCTTTATTCCGAAATCTTTGAGTACTACTTCACAATTGACTAAAGCTGGTGTATATCGTTATTTAAACAACCCAGAACAAATCTTTGGTGTATGTGGAGTTATGGGAGTATTTATTATATTCCCTACAGTGGAAAATCTTGTTTGTTTTGCAATTTGGGTAGTTAATAATTTTATTCGAATTAATTTTATTGAGAAATTCCATATGATTAAGATTTATGGATTAAATGAAGTATTGAAAGATTCTGGGGTTAGTAAAACAATTAAGAAACATTTAATTCCTGATGTTATTCAAAAAAGATTAAGTAACGATCCTGAAGAAACACTTTCCAGAAGAAAATCAATCAAGAATATGACTACAATTGTTGATAAATTAGATAATTTTATTCATGAATTAACTAATTCAACTACAAAATTACCTAAACAAAAATTACTTGAATTATCCCAAAATTTAACCTTTGCCAATTCAACATATAAATTAACTATAAATGGATTAAAAACTGAAGATAATACTGATGAACATCTATTAAAATACACTGCAGTAGGTTCTCCAATTAGTGTATCATGGGAATCACCCAACGATATTCACTCACCTAAAGATTGGATCGGATTATATAAGATTGTTCAAACTTCATATTCTCGTACCAAGACATTACTTTCTTCATCAGGTCGTTGGACTCAATGTACTGAATCTCAAGGAACATTCACATTCGACAAAGACAAGTTATTCTGGGAACAAGGTGTTTATGAATTTAGATATCATCTAGAAGACAAACATGATGTAGCATATATTTCAGAACCATTTGAAATTAGACCAGCGCAAATTAATGTTCCACTTGAATTAAGTGAATGTGAAACATTTGCCAATATTTTAAAAACGGAAATTTTTGAAAAATTATGGGAAATTGATGATGTTAATTCTCCAATTAGTTCATTTGCCAATGAAAATGATAATGTATTGGATGTTTATAATTTATTAAGTAAAGTTATATCTGATGCTTGTCAAGTTAAAATTAGTCCAAAGATTTTCTTACATCAAGATAATTTAACCATATTAGAAGTTTCAAGAAAGATTATTCATATTAAACAAGTTTTGGAAGAATTATCATATAATAATGATGATTTATTGGATAAGAAGGACTTGTAACTGTATATACCTATAGATTAGAATGAGTTTATTAAATACGAATTAATATTAGCACGAATTATTTTAGACATTTTCTTACATTCTTCAATCAATTGACTCATTTCTTCAGTAGTTAATTCTTGTTGATTACCTTCAATCCAAATACCTACAATTTCGTCATTTTTTAAATTCATAAAATTCAAAAGACCATCAATACATTCTTCCTCTGTTTCGTCATCTTCTACATCTGGATGTATAATTACTTTACCTCTACGTAATCTAACTTGACCACCAGTAATCATATCTTTCATTTCAATTCCAGAATCAACAAATGCAACACTGCAGCAACAAACAATCCAGTTCATTAACCATAATAAATTAGCATTATTCTTTAAATCTTCACGATCAGTTGATATAATCGAAACATGAACATCGATACTTGATTTAGGATATTTCTCCAAAATTAAACATGGTAAAATACATCCTTCTAAATAATTAGATATCCGATGTTCAATGTCAGTTAATCCAGTACGACCAGTTTGTTTTACACTATTGTATATTGATGCTTGTGGTTGTGGTGTAATATAAGGATGAAATTTACATTCTACAGAAACACTAGCATGATCAACAAAAGAACCTCTAATTGGGCGTGGTCCATATATTGATACTTCAATTAATGTATTACCTATTTCTAAATATGCTGATCCATTAGCATTTTCAATTATTGAATGTTTAATAAAAAATGAAGGAATTGAACTTGGGTCTGGTTTTTTACTTGTAGTATGTGTAGTTGAGGTCGGTATGTTTGGTGTTATAAGGTTATCAGGCCCAAGAAGTCTTCTTCTATCACTCATTCTATATTTAATTAAATCCAGTTCTTATATATATAAGTGTAGTTTTCGTGATGATGATGAGAATCAATTTTTCAAATACTACCTAAATTCGCGCTACCAATCCAAATATGGATATATGCACACCAAGTACAACTTTAGAAGAGATACTAGAACCAACATCCCAGGACATTCTACTCTGGTCTGTTCAATAATGTTATTATAGTAATCTTGTTCACTATAAATATATATATATATTACAAATGTTTAAAGTAACAAGAAAGAAAACAACATCATTATTTATCTTCCAGTATTTAAAGGATCAAATGGATCTAAATACTGCATGTTTGTTGGATCACCACTATTAAGAGAATAAAAGTCAAAGTCATCAAGATTTAATGTTGATTTACCCGGCAAACCATCAAATGGCAGTACTCCTTCTACTTTATGTGGTATCATTGGTATATTTGCATTAGGATCTAATATTTGTTGCATTGGTTCTTGTCCGGGTAACTGTTGTTGTTGCTGTTGCTGTTGCTGTTGCTGCTGCTGTGGAGGCCGTATAGTTGTTGGTTGTTGTATAGGTAATTGAGATAATTGTTGTGAATGGTGTGGAGGATGATTTTGTTCATAATTTACATTACTTTCCAACATATATGGTGGTAATATTTTCCCAAATATTTGAGTATCTAATTTATCAAATACACCAGGCATATAATCAGCATTCGCTTCATCTTCTGAGTTTGTTGTGGTTGTTTCATGTATAGGATCAAGTCTTGTTGAATCCAGTTGAGTTGCTTCAACACTCAGTTGAAATTGTGCAAGATTAGTATCATCAAATAATTGTCCTAAATCCTTTTTAGCATATGCTGCATAAGATGATTCAGTTGGTGAAGCCCCAAAATTATTTATAGTATCAAAATTCTTAAATGTATTTTGTACATGTTCACTCTTAACATTTGCCATTGGCTGTGCAAGTTCTCCGTTTGGCTCAGTAGCTTCTTCATTTGCTCCATCCACTCTCATTCTTGATGTAGTGGCAGTTCTTCTGTTTAATTGTTCAAACAATGTATTTAAAATATTATAAATTCTTAATGAACTTCTTGAAGAATTTTTCAAACAATCCAAGACTTTCTTGCCAATTTCTATATCTTGTTTAATCATATCAATATTTAAATCATCATCAAATAATACTCCAGCATAATTAACACCCAGTTCGCGATTATTAGCATAATTGGCAAAGTGAAAATAATACACTAAACATGCTATACTGAAAAATATCGTATACATTGAAAACCAATATGTACCAACAAGTAAATTTTGATCAATCATTTTATTAGCTAATTTAACCACCATTCTGGCAACTTTTATACAATTTCTTCCTCTAATTAATGATCTTGGGTCCAGATTAACTCCTTTATTATTACCATCACTTATAAAATGTATAAATGGACGATAAAGCATGATTTGACAATTAAGGAATGCTAAATGAAGATAATAATTTGCAAGCAAGAATTTCTCACCGATTTTATTGCTCAGACCAGAAACATTGGGATCAGTAGGTTTTAATTCTACTGGTAGATCATGCAACCAATTTTTCAATTCTAATTCTAAATCAGTTACTTTTCTATGAATTTTATCAGGACTATAATGATTTGCTGACGAAGTTAATTCATCATCAGCATTCTTCACTTTTATAGGATATAATTGTTTAATAATATGTGAAAGAATCAACATAAGTTTTGTATGATGATTAGCACAACCCAGAGAAGAAAGTCTTCCTTGTTGCTTATCATATAAATATTCAGTTCGAGTAATATTTTCATCGTCTAATTCTGCAGGTAATTCTTGATCAAATTCGTCTTCATTTATTGATCTAGGAAGTCCAAGCAAGGAATTAATATAAATATCCATTTTATAAATTGTATAAAATAATCGCTTTCTAGTATCAATTTCAATAGGGTCTAATTTTCTTCGAGAATTTTGAAAAATTGATAAATTTCTATGAAGTCCCTCTTTTAACGCACTTCTCATGGCAATACCAATATAAGAATAACATGTAGATAATCTTGCTGAACATTGTAAATACACAATCATCATAACTATAGTTTGAATTGAATTAATATCTCCAACATTACTTATATCAATTAATTTTCTTGCTTCCAAAAAATATTTAAATCCATCATCTTCTGAATTTTCATTAATATCAGGAGCAGTAGTTGCTGATCTTGAAAAAAGACATCCACATGCTAATATGGAATATAAAAATGGTAAGAATCTTTGTTGACGATCTCCATAATTACTTGGATCAAGAGAATAAAGTAAATCAACTTCTTCCAACAATGAAGGACGATGATAAAATCTGAACAATACACATCCTTTATTCCAAGTAGTATATATTAATTGTAATGCTGTCTCCTTATTGGGTAAATATAATTTTATTTCTGTACTTGGAGTAATACTATTAGTATCATCATTTGAACAAACAGAAGATTTTCGATGTTTATGTTGAAATTGTAAACTATGAATAGGAATTTCAGGATCTTGCATATACTCACAAATTTCATTTATATTTTGAACAAATTCCGAAGATTTACTTTCAGCTAATCCAACTAATTTTTGAAATCTTTCAATATCAAATTGTATATTTTCATCAAAACAATTAAATTTAAGTTTTGGTAATAGAATATTTATAATTTGCTGACATATAATTAAATTAGAACTAGGATATATTAAAGTCCCGTCAGTTCCATCAACTTCAATATTTGGATTAGATGAATTAGCTGCTGCTGCCGCGGCAGCAGCGGCAGCTTGTAAAACAGCAACACTAGGTTGAGCTGGTGCTGGTATTCCTGAATTTCTTTTATTTCTAATATTTGGTTGATCATATGAACATTTATATGAATATACTGTACAATGTATACAAGGTTGTTTACCATCACATTTCACCTTTTTCTGACGACAATTATCACAAGCTCGCGTTACTCTTCTCCTCTTAGAATCAGTACCTGCTTTATTGGGTTTTCCAATAGAAAAGCTTGTAGTATTACTAGTGATGTTGTTATTGCTTGTGGGGAATATTGTATTGGAAACAAGATTGGTGGAAGTTTTTGTACTTTCGTTGCTGTTATTACTTATGTTACTTATCGTAGTATTACTGCTTAAATTAAATGCAGAACCATCTGAAGCAAGTTCAGTTGAGTTTTGGAATGGAAGTTCTCGTTTGGACATAGTGGAAGTTTGTGATATATATATCAATTCAAAGTAGATGAGTTTACGAACCCTTTAAACGTTATAGATTTTTCTTGTGAATTGAGCTTTTTTAAGGTTTACAGGTGCGAAAAACAAAAAATACACCAACCTGGGGGATTTATAGTTTAAGGGGAAACTTGATAGGTCGGATCAGAGGTTGATTCGTTTGATTTGAAAGTTGTCGTCGTATGTTTCAACTAAGATTGTAGAAAGTTGTAAAATCAATGAACTTAAAGTCAAAACAAGAAATTTTATTTTAGTGGGGAACAACTGGGTAGATTTAACCAAAAAAAAAAGAGACTAGAACAGACTCAGACATTTTTTTGATTCTCTTCATAAAACAAAAAATAAAAAAATAAAAAAAAAAATAAAAAGAAAATAAAATAAAATACCTGCATGTGGAGTACACATTCAAAAAATATATTTTAAATAAAATAGGTGAGAAATAAACTCCAAGAAAAATCTTGGTAGAGGTATTCATGCATCTTTTTAGTGGGGGTATGTATCGTATCAAGAATGAATAAAGATTAACAAAACTGTGGTGGGTTCAAGATTCCTTTTGAGGAAAGAAAACGTTATTAGTAACATGACACAATTTTTAATTGGCGCTTATTTTAATTGATTGGATTTTTCTGTATGTTCCAACAATTTTCTGTTTTGTGACTTGTTATATGACAATGGAGGGGACACTTCTAAGACAATATCAATTGACTCATTAGTCATTTAAACAAATATACCTCAAGAATTACTGGAGGAATTGAATTCCTGTATATTACTCTTGGTTTAGATTATCACTAAGTGTAGCAGGCGGCAAATAACTGCATTTGGATTTGTCCGCCATTATTTTATGTTTTATCTGTTTTTTTGTTTTTGTTTTTGTTTTTGTTTTTGTTTTTTGTTTGTTTTTTCAATGTATGAACAAGTCAGTTTTACTACCAACAAGATACATGATGTTACTTGATATATGTTAGTTCGTATTCCAAGTTAGGGGTCCATTAAGACAGATCATTCATTGTTTGAAAAACTAGGTCATTACTTCTTCGCGTGATCCTCCTATTTTTTGAGATATTGTGTTTTTATAATTTTTTTTTATTTTTATTCTTTTAATAATAATCGACTATATTGCATGCATACACCCCAATATACTGATACGGAACCTCAAAACTTACAGCCAAGAAATGAAGAGATATAAGAGATTAAAAGAAATCTTATTTATCGCCTTCGAAATGGAATTCTTTATTAGTGATGTAAAAGTATTTAAAATTCATAGAACAGTCACTTTTTTCTGATTTAATAAACCAATTGCAGTTAATATAGCATTGGTTAATAATCATCGGATATCTTCAGATCGATTGTCTGTAAAACGCCCAATTTTTATTTTCTAAAATATTTTTTAATCTTTTCTTTTTTTATTTTTGTTTGGGGAATATTAGAATTATTCGATATAGTCATGCACCCTATAGCGCCCGATGTTTAGTCAATTTAAACCCAAACCCCTGGAATAGTGTTTGCATAATAATTTATCGAAAGAAGCACATTTAAACGAGACAGTTCTGATACGAAAAATTGTAAATAGAACAAACCAAGATGTCCACAGTGAACATCTCCATCTCAATCTCATTATGATACGGACTATGACATCAATCATAGTCAATTCAATATGAAATCTCAATGTCTAGGGAAAAATCTTATGTACTTCGGCTTATTCTCTCGTTTAAACCCGTGTCTTTTTTTTTAAAAAAAAAAGAATCAGTACAAGGAGTTAACTTGATTTTTAAATGAGTCAAAGCCCCTCATATATGTCCAAGATAAGCTATATTACCATAAAAATGGTGTGATTCTTGAACGTTCAAGTGTTGGGTAAAATATATAAGTCAGAGAATAGAATTTATTAATATTATGTAAATTGCTAAACATTACAAGTTAGATCAACTCTGAACTGGGTTTAAAAGCACCACTTCCAATTAATTCAACTTGAATCTTCAAGAGTTACAGTTTAAAAGTATCCCTTCGGACTTAGGATTTATTCTTAACTAAAATGTTTGACTTTGTCCTCCCTCTCGCATTTAACTGCATATTCAAATTTGGTTGCAAAAAAAAAAGATGTTTTCTAATTTATTGTGCATTTACTTGTAGGGTAAGTGCAGTAAGAGAAATCTCGAACTGTTTAATATTTTAAACAATGTTTCCATAGATTAAACTTCTGTATTATATTTAAAAAGCTAGAATTGTCGAAGACAGACTTTACAAACGAGACAGTTAGTACATGAGTCAAGAAAAGAAGACAAATACAACTAGGCAAGAACTATATCAAATGTTTAAAATCCAAAACTGGTTCCCCCAAAGGAGTAATATTTTTCAAATAAAAACCTTCAACCTTCACTTCACTACCTGAGGAATTACTTTCAAAAATTATCAGCAACATTAATCAGTGTGATGCGTTGGACTTTTGAATAAAAGATTTTGCAAATTAGGGACATTAAATTGTTCAATTTGATATTTCTCAATTCACATGAACATGTCTCAGGTCTGCCAGAGTTTAAGTTGTAAGGTAAGTCATATTCACTTCTCTTGATCAATTGTACTATTATCAATAACTATGACAGATTCAACAAGGTTTTAAAAATGTCTCAATTTATAATGGTAAAACATATTATTCTTTGCATTAGATTCCCCAATGATCATTGCAAACGTTATTTTTATTTGGTTAAATAATGTTCTTGGATATCTGTTGATATAGGACTGCAACCCTGAACTATTTGCGAAACCTCCCTCTAGACTTGATAAAATCACTCAGTTTGGCATTTATGATACGTTTGTTCACAATTATAATATACAAGATAATTTTTCAGTTAGACATTTATATATAGATGGTATTACCAACAAAGTTTCCCAGCCCTTTGGATTTTATTCCCAAGTTAAAAGTCCTTAGATCGCTTTATGTAAGGAACCACACATTAGAAAATGTTCTTAAACAATTCAAGGAGAAACAAATTCCTGATTTAAAGCTTAAACACTTAGGATTGGAAGCTCCATGGTTACCCATTCAAAAAATGGAGGAGTATTTGATATAGAGGAAATAATTACTCCTGAACTTTACTTTGTCAATCATCAAAGACCCTATAATGATTTAAAACGGATTTCATCATAAATGACCGACCTTGGAAATATTAGTATAACATGGTGTGAAGTTTCATTTAAAAAAAATGAATCAATTTATCAGACATATTTTAAATCAAATTCGAGTACAAAATTATGAATTGACGAGAAATTTCACTGAGCTAGAGCTTGAACAGCCACTAAAAGGACACGGACACTCAGCAACCTATTTGTCTGTGAATAATGACTACAATTTGATAAAAGAATTATGGAGGAATGGGTGTGCAAGAGGACGGGTGCAAGAGGATGGGTGTATAAGAGGTATAAAACGGACTACTCAGACCACACACAACAAAGTTTACAAGTTTATTTCAACCAGGAGAAATATCATAATCTCAAATATATCACTATCAATGGATTTATCTGTTGAATGTAAAGTTATTTGGGTTCATGCTTGATCTAGAGTTGAAATAACATATCTCTTACTTCTTTATCATTCGTATTACTTTTTTATATATACATATATCAATTAATCTTAATTGGTTTCTCTAATAAATGTCCCATTCTTTCAATTTTTGTACTTAGATACCCTTCAATTTCTTTACTATGAATCCCATTTTCCTTATGTTGCCAACTTAAAGGAACCATAGGAAGTCTTTCTAAAACTTTAACTAAACGATGTTTACCTTCAACAGCAACAATTTTTTCTCGATTATTAGTCAACAATTTAATTTCCATTAATCCTAAATCCAACAATATTGCTGTAGCCAACGAGAAATCTCTTCCATCAGCAGGGTGTCTTAACATTATATTAGCTTGAACAGTATCAGCACCTAAATCTTGTAAATTGTATGCTTTTAATTTCTCACCTAATCCAATACCTCTACCTTCTTGACGTAAATATACAATACATCCATGTCCATCTTCTCCCATTATTCTTCCAGCTTCATCAAATTGTTCTCCACAATCACAACGGGCACTCCAGGCAGTTTCTCCAGTATAACATTCACTATGAATACGAACCAAGGTAGGATCGCAATAAGTTTGTTCATCAATTATTAAATTTCCTTCTTCAGTAAAATGTAATTCTTTATTCAACACATCATCACGATCAGCAATGGTTCTGCCAGGTGTTAATCGACCAATATATGCTCCTCTTGTCATTCTATCCTGTTGAGATTCTCCTTTACGTTTCTTATATAATGATCGAGATCGAATATTTTCTCCAAAGACAATAGCTAAATGTTCTTTATTATCAATATTATTCTCATATAAATGTAAAAAAATATCAGGTCCTTGAGTAGTAGGAATTCTAGCACGAGCAAGACAATTCACAATAGGCAAAGTATCAGGAAGACCTATTTGTTGTTTTATCTTGTCTCTTTCTTCTTTGGATAACTCAGGTGAAACGGATTTGGATGTACCAACTGTTGGTATATTTGCTGAAGAAGGTTTGGGAGTTACTAAAGGGATTTGATGAACATCAGGTATTTGGCTTGAAGAAATTTGACTAGGGATCGAAGGTTGTGGATGTTGTATTTTCTTATTATCTATAGGCATGATGGTTATCTGTATATCAAGTATGGGTAATCTTTTAGATATTTCTGAAAAATATGTTGAAGGGTTGACCTGTTTTTTTTCCCCCTTTGTACTGTTTGATTGAAATGCACTTTCGGATTTAGCTTTTTTTTGTTGGTAGGGTTTTCCGAGGTATAGAAATTCACACGAAGAATATTCAGCTATTGTGAAATATGTTTTAGTTGGTTGGAATATGTCTATATTCAGATACACCTTCAATATAATACTTGATGTCGGAACCTTGATCCTATTTATAATGTCGTCAATAATTTATGACTCTTTTGACAAATTGGAAATTTATTATGTAATTAATTAGTAAAAAGAAAAGGAAAAAAAAAAGAACTGTGGAGATTCCGCTGATTGCAAAAATTTTCTTTTTCTTTTTTCCTTTGATTTGTAAGCCCATTTTAGACAGAAATAGAAACGGAAATAACAGAAACGAACTTCATTAACAGGACTACATTTGTTGATATACCATGTTTAGTTAATTCCATAATATATTTTCCTGTATAAGATTTGAATATCTTTTTGGTAAAAGCATAAACATGAATTCTATATTTAAAAACAAAACATTTTATAGTAAAAATCAGAAAAAATTAGCATAATTTAAACAAATTTTTAATTTTTAATTTTAAACCAAGAAAACTCATATACTACTATCAAAATAGAAATAATCATCTTGGTACAATATATAAAGACCCCCACACATTCTCATCTGTTTCTTTTATAATATAAATAATTCTATCGGAATAACACTCCGACATTCTTTTTGTTTGTTTGTTTGTTTGTCTACCTGATGCGGAAACAATCACAAGCAAATTTAAACCTGTTTAATCATCTCAATTATATCTTGTTCTCCATGTTTTTCATCATCAAGATTAAACCTGTTAACAACTAATTGATTCTTTAACACGATAATACAAGGCACGTGATTTCCAACACAATATTCCATCATCAATTCTCGACCACCTTCTGAATCACTTAATATATTAACCAAATATACTGGTTCTTGCAAGGGATATTTTTCCTTTTGACTTAAAACATCAAAAATATGTTGAGTTACTTTATTATTCTCTTCCGTAGCATAAGTGAAATGTAATAATAATGGTTGCTTTACTGATAAATAATTATATAAATCACTTTTTTTTGTGACCCAAACATCTATTATTCTATTGTCAGTGGTGAATTCGGATTGTGTAGGAGGATATATTAATCGTTGTATAGGCGGGGTTCTTGCCCAACCTTTAAACCAATTGTGAAGACAATATGAACGAGTTTGACGGATTTGAAGTCCAGTTCTAGCAAACATTAGATGCTCTTTGTCGAAGAAGAAGAAAAGGAAACGGCGATGAACGAGGAATTTAAGTTTCTTTATATAAAGTTTTAGGTTTTAACTCAGGTTGTTTTTTTTTGGCCCCCCAATTTCAATCCATTTATCCGTATTACCTTTCTATTTTTCTTTTTTCTTCATTTCTTGTTCTAAAAACCTTGATTTTCTATAAACATATATACTATTTACACGATTTACACGCTTTACACGATTCACACGACATTATTGTCTAGTTTACTCTTCTTCTTCCCATCCATCTTTCCATCTCTGTTTCCATAAATTACAATTAAAATTTGGTTTGCCTAATTTTTTGTTAACATCATTATGGGCATCACATAACCATTTACCTAAACTATCTTGTGTTTCAACTTTTGGTTGATTCTTTTCAATGTAAATTTTAAAATCATCAGCACAAAACCAACAAGGATAAAAACCAGCAAATAAATTTATAAACTGTTTCATATCGGATTGTTGTTTAGTTGTAGGTGTTTCGGGATAGGTGGCAGCTATTGAATGAAGTAATGTCCATGATGATCTACCTAAAACAGTAACATCAGGAGGATCTTCTTTAGCATATGAACCCATCTTCACAGTTTGTTTTGGTTGTTTAACTGGGGCTATAGGAGTTTTCGCTTGTTTCTTGACTCCAGCTGTTGCGAATTGGAAATCTTGAAGTGTATTACATGTACGACACCTTTGGAAATTCTTGTTAGTATGTCATTTTACTAGTCATATACAAAAAAAAAGAACTTACGGTTTGCCATCTTTGTCGTATATTATTTTACGACCAGTTAATCCAATGTCAGGCTTAGCACTAGTCTCCTTGGTAACTTCTGTCTTGGGTTGCTTTAGCTCAATAGTAGTAGACATGAAATGAAAGCTTTAGTTTGCCACTGGTGGATTAGTAATGTGAAAAATATCGAGAATCTGAGATCTGCGAAAAATTAAGCGAATTTTCTATATGTACTTATTTTAGCTGTTTTTTCAGACAATTATCTATTACTAATTAATACAACTAATATTACATTTTATATTCTACTAAATAAATGCTGATTCGGATCTATTAATTCTCCTGTTCAAGTTTTTCAACAAGTTCAGTTCTTCTTTTAATTACTTCATCACATAATTCCAGGATTTCTGGAGTAACAATTGCACCACGAGCAGTATAAAATTGACTTAAATCATAAGTTAATCCAAATTGTTGTTCATATTCCCATGCAGTTTGAATCATTTCATATTTATCAATATCCTTAACATATCTTGCCTCAAGTGTCCTTATCTCTTCATAGTCTAACCACAACTCTTTAATTTCATTTGAAAAAGACTCGTTATAAGGTTTTATTATTTCCGTTAAAAAATCAATAGTAGCTAATTCACGACGATGTTTTTCTTGTTTAGAAATGCCACAGAATGGAGTAATATCACCAACTAAAGTCTCAGCAATATCATGAACAACAGCAATTTTCACACATTTATCAGTGTTGACATTAGGAACAAGCATAGAAAGAATTGACATTCTATACATATGGTCAGCAATAGATTCTGTATTAAAAGCAGGAACACCACATGCAATCCATCCTGTACGTTTTTGAGTTTTTAGCAATCGAAGAATTTGAATAAAAGCAAGGATATAATTGATAGGTTTACTTCCTGGAGTAAGTAAACTTTTAATATGTTGTGGTACAGCATTTTGAGGTTGCCAAACATTGACAGATAAGTCTTCAATTGATGTCATGGATTTGGATATAGTGGAAAAATAGGTTAAATGGAAACAAGTTTGTTTTAAATTATGTAGATTAGTTTTTCTGATAGTTTTTATCCTTCTTAAACTAATGAACATTCAACTAAAGTGTTTGTGTGTATTTCTTATAAAATTGGGTAGTGTTTTGATTTGATCCAAAAACTCGATGATCTCTACATAAGTAATGTCGGTTATATGCAGGATTGATGAAGATTCAGTATTTGTTTCGTTAGTTAAAGAATTTACTTTCTAAGTAACTATCAAACATCAAGATGTGACGTAGAAATTTGATCAGCTCCAGCATGATCCAGAACACACTCGCTCAATATGTTACTCTACAATATCCTCTCTATTATAACGTGAATAAACTCATGTATTGGTTTGGTTAATGTGATTAGAATACGTTCCAATAAACTCCCTTAATTAAAACTGAATAATGATTATTTTTTTTTAAATATACAAAGAATAAAATTAACAAGTTTAAGCAACTAATTCAACAACACCACCAACAGCTCTAATTTTTTCTTCAGCTAATTTAGAAACAAATCTAGCCTTGACAATGACTGGAACTTCTGGTAATCTACCTTTACCTAAGACCTTACCGTAACCGTGAGCTAAGGTATCAATGACTGGGGCAGCGGAGGTAGAAGCAGATTTCAAGTATTCATCTCTCTTTTCTTCGTCAACTAAAGTCCATAATTTGTCCAAGTTGATTTCTGGTCTCCAGAAATGAGCATTTTGCTTGTGGAAGTATCTCATACCAACCTTACCAAAGTAACCTGGATGGTATTTATCCAAGTTAGTTCTGTGGTGATGTTGACCACCGGCCATACCTCTACCACCCGGGTGCTTTCTGTGCTTACCAATTCTACCCTTACCGGCTATATAAAGTGTTAGTAAGAAGATTCAAATTCAAAGATATACGTCAATGTAATGGTATGAGAATTTAGATAGTTGATGTAGGTAGTATATAAAGTAAAACTTTAGTTGCCAGTTGTAGATTTTTTATCTGTCTTAGTGGGTGTCTATTAAAATAGTAGTTGCTTTCTCGTGAAAAATACTCTTCAATGGTTGGTCTTTGACTTTGACATAAACTGGCTTGTTCCCTGTTACATGTAGACGTTGTTATTTCAATATTTCAATGTACATACCAGAAACGTGTCCTCTGTGCTTTCTGGTCTTAGTTAATCTAGTAGGCATTGTTACTGTATAGACTGTAAGATAGCTTTTGAAAGAAAGAGAAAAGATTTTTTTTTTATGAAAGGTATTGAAAAAAGTTGTTACTACTGTGAGCTCCCAAATTCTTCACACGTTGTATGCAGGATGAATATAATAACTAACTAAAAAAAATTGTTCATTATTAAACAAAATTACACACTAAACAACGAGCAAACAAAAAAAATCACAATCTTTTTCTTGATCTTAGGGTTCAGCCCTAATGCACTTATGTTTCCACGTGACTACTATAACTATTATTATTAATAAATCCACCCCAAACTTGTTCATAAGATTCTTTACCTTTAGTTTCTGGAATATGTTGTTTAATAAACCAAATGCTAACAACACACATCAAAGAAAACAAGAAATATATAGCCCCACCAAATTTATGAATTAATATGGGGAAAAAGAATCCCACCAAGAATGTAGCTACCCAATTCATGGTAGTTCCCCAACTTTGGGCTGTTGCCTTGGCAATTGGTTGAGTTACTTCCCCTACTAAAAGGAAAGGAATGGGACCAAGACCAATAGCAAAGAATGTAATATAAGTGAATGTACCAACTATAGATAATACTGAATTAGTTGACATTATTCCAATACCCATCAAGATTGTCAGAACAAATAACATGGATACTGACGTCAAAAGTAAAGGCTTACGACCTAATCGATCAACAACTGTAGCTGAAGCAAATGTTATAACGACGTTTACTATGGAAATAAGACAATTGATTGCAATAGCATGATTGGGAAAAATTGATACTAATACGGAAACTCCGTAAAAGATAATTGAATTAATTCCATCAAATTGTTGTAAAACCAAGATCCCTGTTGCTACAGTTCTTGAATTTTTAAATTCTGGAGATGTAATATATTCTCTTACTGTAACTATTCTCTTTGAACTATCATCAATTGCCATAGTATTTGAACCAGTTTCTTGCTCTTCGTCGTCTTGAATTGTAGTATTACGAATGTTTTTCCAACTATTTACTTCATCTGTGGCACGAGAATAACTTCCACCTCGAATTCTATGCAATATTGTAAAGGCTTCAGGAGATCTTCCATTATTGGCTAACCAAACTGGAGATTCGACTCCATATATAAAAAGTAGAATTAAATTAACTAATCCTAACCCTGAGGCCATCAACAACAAATATCTCCATTGGTTATCATTTGACCATTTTAATGAAAGTAATTGAGTAAATAAAATCCCACAATTTATACTTAATTGATTCATTGATCCTAAGAATCCCCTGGCATGTACAGGAGCAACTTCATTTATATATACAGGAGTAATCACCAATGCTAAACCTGCAGCCAACCCAACAATGAATCTTCCAATCAATAACCAAAAAAAGGAATTACTCATACCATTTATAAACGATCCAATAAAGAATACAAGACAATGCAAAAGACTAGTAGGTTTTCTTCCTAATTTATCAGCTAAATTACCTCCATAAAATGACCCAAATAATCCACCAATTGTGAAAATTGAAGTTGCTAAACCAATTTGACTAGGTGACATTGGGATACATTGTACAAATCCATGTTTTCCAAACCATGAGTCTTGAAAGGGAATGTCTCCGGGGATTGATCTCCTGCATGATAACACTAATTCAGGAGAATTTAACTCCGCCATATGGTAACCTAATTGTAGTGAACCAAGACAAACCAGGGCCACAGAAATTATTAATTCAAAGGTCAATCCTTGAAAGGACGACATTTGTTGATAAGGTGGAGGCATGTGAGTAAACTAGTGTTCTTTATAATTAAATAGTAAAAGGATTGTTATTTTGAGGAGGAGGGAGGGACTAGGGGTTCTTTCTATCTGAGCCGCGTGTAAATCAGAAAGGAAAAAAAAAGATAAGCCCGCCTTAAGACCAACCAAGAAATTCTCTCCACACTTACAAAAAGTACCTCGACTTAAAACAAATATATTAAATGTTACTAGTACAAATTGTCTATATTATTGGTAAGAAATTCCCAACAATCATCATTGGAATACCAAAAACGTCTCTTTTTAAAGTCCACATACATCCAGCTCTTATTTTCACATCTTTATTTGGAGTCAATAATGTACATTCCGTCATTGTGGCCCCTAAAAAATCACCAAATGCAATATGAGAAAAAATATGGAAATATTCTAATACTGATTTATCATCTAGTAGTTCTACAATAAATTTCCGTTGTTTACCTCCAACTAATTCTTGTCTTGACCAACCAGTAAGTATACAAAATTCATTCCCCACATAAGCAATTTCTCCTGTTCTTCTCCATACTATAGTTGGAGTACCACTAATTCTTATAAAATTATCATAAGTTAATAATGTTCTTTGAAAACATTGTTCCATAAAGATTAAATCATGTTCCTTTAAGGAGTTTGTACAAGCAATAAAGGAAGGTCTATAAGCAGCCATAGCTTCTGCCATTTCCACCAACATTGGTTTAGAAAATCTTTTTCTTAAATAAGCAATTAATCTATGATATCCTGGTGTATAAGAAAATGGTTTCTTCACTTTGTCATAGATTTCTTCTGGTTCTTTAAATAATCCATCTTCTGAACTTGTACCATTACTTTGTTTATTATAGTGATTATCTTCAGGTAATATCCCTATTGAAAATGATAATTTCAGTTTGGAATTTCGTTCAAAATGTACTGCGGGATCTGTGGCTTTCATGTTCTCAATTGCGGTAATTACATCAGGGAATAGCAGAATATGATCAGATTCTGTTCTTCCTATAAAATATTGGTTGATTGATTCGTCACATTTAGGATATCGCAGATCATCATATATAGAAGTCCGTTCAGGTTCATGAGGATGGTTTAAAGGTGACAGTGTTGATGAATGGGTGGTCATTTTTGATAATGTATGCATATCATTTGGTGAAGATATCTTTGACCCTGAATAAGTATTTGCAAGATTATGAGGAGATAATGCTGTATTTGAATTGGGAGTACCTTCATTAGATGTTGTTGGATGTCCAAAACTATCTTGTAGTATACTTGATAAACTAGAATATTCCAAATCTGCTGCTGAAGATAAGAAATTGGTTCTTCTTTTTGAAGGAAGACCCTGTTGTTGTGAAGTTTGCTGAGTGAACAAAGGTTGTACATTACTAGGAACAGAATTATTTCGTGACAAATGTGGTAAATGATGTCGTTGAGGGAATAGAGGTTGAGTATGGAAATCGTTTGAAGGAATAGTATAATTCATATTGTCTGAACCTTGTATTAAAGTCGGAACAGTAGCACTATGTTGAAACATTGTTGCTTCATATGTTATTCGTTCTGGATTACTACTTGGTGGTTGTATTTCGGAAATAGTCAGTTCCATTCGACTAGGTACTAATGAAGCATTAGGAACATCTGCTAAATATTTCTTTCTCTTTCTTGGTGCGTCTTCACAAGTCAGTTCTAATCCTCTTTGAATACATCGTTTACAAGGCCGACTGCTATCACATGTCATATGAGCTTTATGACAGTGATTACACGCTCTAGTTGTCTTCCGACGTTTCTATTTGTGTGTTAGTAAAAGAAACAAAAAAAAACTACCCCCGTAACATAAAACAACTTATTAACATACCGGTTTAGTGACTGATTCGGATGTATTCTCCACAACAGTCGTACTCGATTGCTCCTCGCTACTCATATTATAATATCCATTTACTGACAATCAAAAGTAGTTTAGTATTCACACAATTTTGAATTGTTTTTTTGTTCAAGGCAGTGAAACCTTTTTTTTGTAGTTAAAGTTCAAGTTGGTACTTTGACATCTGACATTTTGCAGTGCTACCATATACGAGTGAATGTGGAAAGTTTGATATAACAATTTGTTTATAGTATTTACTATGGGTATGTACGTATTGTATCAACTTTGGACTAAATAAATTTGTAATTTGTATATGTTCTTTCAATATTCGCTTAAATCTGCAAAAAAAGCTGCGAAAACTGTTAAACCTTTGTTAAAAGAGTGAATTGACAAAATAATATTCATAAACCTTATGAAAAGCATATCAGCTATAAGTTATTTAC
The DNA here is from genome assembly GCA_000497715.1 of Spathaspora arborariae UFMG-19.1A. Classification (NCBI taxonomy): domain Eukaryota; kingdom Fungi; phylum Ascomycota; class Pichiomycetes; order Serinales; family Debaryomycetaceae; genus Spathaspora; species Spathaspora arborariae. The sequence continues at coordinate 416,537 of KI547137.1, forward strand.
TTCTACAGGTTATTCTCTCTTCTATCTAAGACTAAACCAATTCTTTACATTAATCATATAGTTATCCAGTTTTTATCAGTATCACGTGACAAATCTGAAAATTTTTTAACCACCAAAATTCAGAATTGACAAATTACCAAATGTAACTCATCAAGGTCTTAACTTGACTCTAGTAAAAATGTCAGATTTTATTTCTCAATTTCAAAAGATTAAATTATCAGAAGTCTCTAATATTTCTTCTGATAAGTTTCCAACTTTAAATCAAGACGAAAAGGCCCTTGCATCTCAATTTGAAACTTTATCAGGTAGATTTGATGAAGTTGAATCATTAACTATTTTAAATGATTCTTTAAGATCAAAAACTTATGTTGCTGGTGTTTTACCATCAAAATCAGATTTAATTGTTTTTGAAAAAGTTTCCCCCTTAACTAGCAAATGGACTAGTGTTGAAGATATTGCTAAATATAGACACATTCTTAGATGGATTGATTTAATTCAAAATACTCTAATTGATATTCCTGAATCTGAAAAAGTTAAGATTGATTATAATGTTGAAATTCCAAGAGAAGTAAAGGAAAAGGAAAAGAAGAAACCTGTTGAAGGTAAAGAAGGTCCTGTTAAGGAAGCTGCTCCTGCTGCTGCTGCTCCTCCTGCTAGAGGAAAGAAGGAATTACCAGAAGAAGAAAAGAAAGCTAGAGCTGAAGCACAAAAAGCCAAGAAAGCTGCCAAGGCTAAGGCTAATGCTGAAAAAGCTGCTACAGCCGCTGCAGCTGCTAATGTCCCAGCTAATCCTTCCATGATTGATTTCCGTGTTGGTTTTATTCAAAAAGCAGAAAAACATCCAAATGCTGATTCTTTATATATGTCAACAATTGATATGGGAGATGAAGAAGGTCCAAGAATTGTTTGTTCTGGATTAGTCAATTATATTCCAATTGAAGAAATGCAACAAAGATATGTTGTTGTTATTGCTAATTTAAAACCAGTTACTATGAGAGGGGTTAAATCTTGCGCTATGGTCTTATGTGCTTCTGAAGAAGGTAAAGTTGAATTTGTAAACCCACCTGCAGGTTCAAAAGCTGGTGATAAGATTTTCTTTGAAGGTTTCAATGGTACTCCTGAAAAACAATTGAATCCAAAAAAGAAAGTTTGGGAAACTTGTCAAGTAAGATTTTCCACTAATGAAAATTTTGAAGTCACTTATACTGAAGAAGGTCAAGAACCAAAGAGATTGGTTAATGAAAAGGGAGAATTATGTAAGAACTCCACAATTGTTAAAGCAGAAGTTAAGTAGTGTATGTAGGTTTTTTTTTTCTTCAATACATCCAATAGACCTAGTTTATTTTTCTGTGGGTAGTATATAATCTGAAATACTCCATCAACTCGCTTAGCAAGTGTAAGAACACTCTAGAACAACTACAATGCAAGTCAAAAATAAAGTCAAGTTAAAGGACAAGAATGTTGCTGTGACTATGGTTCCTGAAGATTCCGAAGATTTATGGTATCTCTATAATTTATTAAAAGTTGGTGATGTTGTTTCAATATTAACCCATCGAAATATTAAAAAGGGTAATCCAAATCAAGCTCAAAAGGGTAAGAGTAAAATGGAAAAAGTATTATTGAAATTGAAATTATTAATTGAAGATATTGATTATATTGCTTCTGATCAAACTATGAGAATCAATGGGAAATCTTTAGAACAACAAGAATATGTTCCTTTAAATAGTTATCATACTGCAGAAGTTGAATTAAATAAAGATATTACAATAATTAAAGAAAGTTGGGATGAATATGATATGAAATTATTAGATGATCTATGTTCAATTGAAAGAAAAGCTGATATTGGTGCAGTTATATTTCAAGAAGGTGTGGCTCATATTTGTTATGTAACTGATACTATGACTGTTTTACAAGCTAAAGTTGAAAAATCAATTCCTAGAAAGAATAATGAATATGGTACTAGAGATTTAGATAAAGCTATGAATTCTTTTTATAATATGGTTATACAGACTATGGTTAGACATTTTGATATGAATAGATTGAAAGTTGTTGTATTGGCATCACCAGGATTTCTAGCTAAAACATTGTATGACAGATTAATTCAACAATGTTTAGATTTACAAAATTCAGGTAAAGAGAATAAACAATTTCAAGAAATATTAGATAATAAAAATAAATTTTTAATAGCACATTCTTCTACAGGATATTTACAAGGATTAGAAGAAGCATTAAGTGATCCTGCTACCAAGAAAAAATTAGCTGATACGAAATTTGCTGAAGAATCAGAGGCATTACTGAGATTTCAAAGAGCTTTAAATAACGATGATGGTAGAGCATGGTATGGTCTTGATGAAGTAAGTAAAGCTCTTAATATGGATGCTGTAAGATATTTGATGGTTACTGATGAGTTGTTTAGAAGTGATGATATTGAAACTAGAAGAAAATATATTGAATTAACTGAACAAGCTAAACGAAATGGTGCTGGTGTATATATATTTTCAAGTTTACATGAATCTGGAGTACAATTAAATCAATTAACTGGTATTGCAGCTTTATTAAAATATCCTATACCTGATCTTGACGATTCAGATGAGGAAGAATAAATAGTCTATATACAATTTACGTTCTATGCTTGTAATGTTGTAGTTTTAGAAAATCCCAATTTTTCTAAATACCAAACTCTACCATTTCTTTGTGATATTAAGAAATCTTGAATCAATCCAAGGCCAAATCCCACCACAGTAGCTTTGAAAACAAGTTTACTTGCTTGTCTAGGACTAAATTGATGACTAGCAACATATGCTGAGCTTAGTATAGTGGCAGCACAAGTTGTGTTTATAAAATCAATAGTATTATTTCTTGACCAATCAAATAAATATTCCAAGCCAAAGAAACATCCAACAACACTAGAATATTTTAAAGCCAGATAAAATCCCAGTTTAACTCCAGAAACTAACATAACATAATTCTTTTTCTTATGATAGAAATACCATCCTCCTACTGTTTTAGGAAGTCTATGTCCATTTTCAATTAAATATCGTAAAGATGCAAGTTTTATACCATCATAAAATCCAACTCCTGCTCCTATTATAGCACCTGTAACTGCTAAAGCGTATATTCTATTTTTCGGAAACAAATGGAAACGTTCATTTTTTCTTAAATCTACTGTATTTTCTGTCTCTTGGACAGAGATATCTATGGTGTTGCTCATTACAGTGTGATGGTGGGGAGGAGGGGGGTGAGAGTGAAGTTTTTATTTGGTGCAATTTTTTTCTTCCATATAATATAGAGTCGCTCCCTATTATTAGGGACGAAAGAACAGACAACAACACAACATGTATTTTCAGTCGGCTCCTTACAGGAACCAGGTACAATGTTTATAGTTCCTACTCTACAAAAATCTACAATTCTTAATTAATATTCTTAGTTAAATAAGTCTAAACCGGGATATCCTGAAACAAAAATAAACAAAACTCTCCTTCATCTATTGATCTAAAATTGACTTGACAAATTCAACATAATCAACATTACCATCAGAAGTAACATTAACACCCTTTAATAATTCATCAACTTCAGAATCAGTTAATTTTTCTCCAATTGAAGTCAAAATGTATCTTAATTCTCCAACACCAATATAACCAGTATGATCTTTATCAAATACTTGGAATCCCTTAATATAATCTTCAGGTAATCCTAAAGGTTTAAATCCATCTGGTCGATTAATTATTGATTCATAAGTATCATAATCAAATTCATCACCTGGAATTGTCTTTTGTAATTCAGAAATTTCTGCTAAAGTTGGATTTTGTCCAACTGATCTTAATAAGTCACCTAAATGTTCAACAGGGATTTTACCAGTTCCCTTCTTGTCAAAAAGAGCAAAGGCATCTTTATAAGTTTTAGTATTTTGAGACTAGCGCTTGTTAGTACTTGCATCTCCTAGAAGTATATAGGTTAAAACATACCATTGTTTAAAGTAGTATAGAAAGAACAAGTTGTTAGTGGATCAAAAAAAAAATTATCGAGTGTTGTTATGCGCGTTCAAAAAATGTAAACAAACAAAAAGGGGTTACCCGGATTCATGTTTTCACAAGTTTTGCCTATACTTGAAGAGGTATAAATGACTAGGTTAGTTGCTGTTATTTTTCATACAGGTGGTGTGATATCCTCTACTTAGTCTTAAACTGGCCCAACTTGACTTCATTCAATTGAAATCGGTAAATTTGGTAGTTAACCTTTTTTTTTGAGTGCACAGAAGCTTAAACAACAGATATTACCAATAATGACAAGTACCAAGTAGTTATAAGAAAGTATATCCTCCCAGATCAACTCAAATTGAAACTGTTTTTGCCCTTCATTGTGGGTTAAGTCGATCGACTTGGTAGCACACGCGTCATAAAGATTTTTACCAAACGCGCATATCGTGCAGCTAACTTTCCAAAACAACTTGATCTGATATCTATCTAAAATAACAACCAGTTCAATGCATCCAGTCAAGAAAAGAAGGTTAGATGGTAATCAATCAAATGGTTCTAACCTCGAGTTCAAGCCTGGATTCATTAAAACTGTCAAAGTATGGAATTTTACTACCTATACCTATGGGGAGTTTACATTATCTCCTAGTTTAAATATGATTATTGGCCCAAATGGAAGTGGTAAAAGTACATTAGTTGCTTCTATATGTATTGGACTTGGTGGTAAGATTGAATTAATCAAACGGAAGAATTTAAAATCAATGATTAAAATGGGTCAAGATCGAGCAATTATTGAAATTACTTTACAAAAATTCGACAGAGAAGATGTTATTGTAAGACGAGAGTTTACTGCTAAGGAAACAATTTGGTTTATTAATGATCGGAAATGTAATGAAGGCGCAATTAAGGAGTTGAGAAAACTGTTAAATATTCAATTAGATAATCTTTGTCATTTCTTGCCACAAGAACGTGCTGCTGAATTTGCTGCATTAACTCCTGAGAAATTACTTTTGGAAACTGAGAGAACGTTAGGTGATGGTCATTTATTAGAGATTCATCAGGATTTAATTAGTAAAGATAATGCTAGTCAGGAGTTGTCGAGAAAGATTGACGAGATTTCCAATCGCCTTAAGTTTTTATATGATGAACGAGAGAAATTGGAAGAGGAAGCAAAGAAATTGCAAGAGTACGAAGAAAAGACTCAAGAAATACGTAATCATAAGATGTTGATTCCTTATGCCCAAATGTCTGATTTGAAACATCAGATTAAGGAACTTAAACGAAAACAAAAAGAAGCAAAGGCAAAAGTAACTGAATTTGGTAACACTGTGAAAGGATTAGAAGATGATAAAGTTGAAACTCAGGTTAATATCTCTGAACAGGAGGAGAAGTTAGAGAAACATGAAGAATCTTTAAAGGAATTACAAGATGAATTGGCGAAACATACTCGAGAACAACAAAAGGTTAAAAGTGAAATTGAACAATTACAAGCTCAAAGTAAATCGTTAACTAATAAAGCCAGTGAAAAGAAACAAGAATTGGGGAAACTACAAGCTGAACTTAGAGAACTTGAACAGAGAGAACAAAGTATGGATGATGTAGATGAAGAAGAAATTACTAAATTAAACACTATATCAATTGAGAAAACTCAAGAAATTCGGAATTTACAAGATAAAATTGAAGAAGAAAAATATCAAAAGGATACTTTAATGAATGATTTTAATCGATTAAAGAAACGATTAACTGAAGTACAAAAGAAACTTGAAAGTACCGATAAATTAGATTTATTATCAAGTTCAAGATTTAGAAATCGACTTCGAGATGAATCCTTTGAAGGACATCGACAATTACGTGCTGCATCTCAGTTTCAAGGTTGTTATTTTGAAGCTCCCGTGATAAGTTGTGATGTAACCGTACGAGAATTTGCTCCTGCATTAGAGAAAATTATTGATAATAACACTTTGTTTGCCATCACTACTTCCTCCCAAGAAAATTTCACCAACATTCAACAATTTGCTGAATCAAATCAAAAGAATTTCCCCTTGAGATTGACTAAGGTTACTGAAAAGCCAGAACCAGCTATACCCAATGATAAAGTTAACCAATTGGGATTTGATGGATATTTAAGTGATTTTGTACGTGGTCCCAAGGAAGTATTATGCATGTTATATGATACTGCCAAGATACATAACATACCAATAAGTAAACACCCTTTGACTGCAAAATCAATTGAAAAATTAACTACACCTGACTCATATACCAATCGTGTCCCATTCGCAAAATTTATTGCTGGCGATACTCTTTTCAATATTCATAGATCAAGATATGGGAATAAACAATTGTTTTATCTTACTGAGAAAATTGGAGTTTCTTATTATTTCAGTTCTCAAGGTATGTCCCAAGAATTGAAAACTGAATTGAATAATCAAGTTGCAAATATAACGAAAGATGGTAATGATAAAAAACAAGAGATTCAAAAAGTAATGGAGAGTATAACTCGGTACATGACTGAAGAGGGAGAATTAAAACTGAAGTTGGAAGCCACTAAAAAAGAGAGAGATAATTTACAAATGATCAAGAATAAGAAATCTGCTCTTGAAGGTGTAATTTCAAATAAACGTAAACATATTCAAAAAGTTGAACATGATGCAAATAAAGATTATACTACCAAAGTTAAACAAATTGAACAAAAGATCTTTGAAAAGTATGGAAAATATTCTGGATTAACTCAACAAAATACGGAAATTACAGTTAAAATTTCTCAAGAAATGCTGGAATATATCTTGACCAAATTAAAACTTTTAAATTATACAAATAGAAAGTTGTCCGTTGATTCATTATTAGATGAATTAGATGTTCGGAGAAATGAATTGATCGAAGAATACAAAAAGAGTAAAATTGAATACGATAAACTTAAGAAGGGAGATGTAGCACGACAAATTCAAGAACAAAGTAAGAATTATACTGAAGCGGAACGAGCAGTTCTCTCTGAATTAGCCAATAAATATATGGAAAATAATACCTTCAGTGAGGCGTTAATGTTACAAAAGATTAGTTTACTTGAAGATGAAAGGTCAATCATGTCGGTTGGGGATCATAGTTCAATTGAAACTCTTAGAAGTAAATTAAAAGATATTGAGCTTGCTGAAGTTGAATTACCAAGAATTCAACTTGAAAAAGAAAGATTAGATAAACGAATTGAAGATATTAGAACTGATTGGGAACCTGAATTAACTGAATTAATCAAGAAAATCTCCATGGCATTCAATAAAAGATTTACACATGTTGCCAGTGATGGGATAGTGGAATTAAGTAAACTGGATCGATTTAAAGATTGGAAATTACAAATTCTTGTTAAATTTAGACAAGAATCAGAATTGAAAATTTTAGATAATCAATCACAATCAGGTGGTGAACGTTCAGTTTCCACGATTTTCTTTATAATGGCATTACAAGGATTGACTGATGCTCCATTTAGAATTGTTGATGAAATTAATCAAGGTATGGATCCAAATAATGAGAAAATGGCTCATAGATATTTGGTTCATACTGCTTGTAAGAATATTAAATCTCAATATTTCTTGGTGACACCAAAATTATTGACTGGGTTATATTATCATCCCAATATGGTTGTGCATTGTATTTATACAGGACCTCAGATTGAAGTGGATGATAGAGAGGGATTCCTTGATTTTATAACAAACGAGGGGTAATATATATATAGTCTATGTACAGGTATTTAAAAATGTTTTTGCTTGTTCAAGTCTAGTTCTAAATTGTTGTTCACCAACAAGATCAAGATATTCATGTACGGATAATCCTGGATTACCACCAGTTATGGCAAATCTAAGACTGGTGAAGATATCTTTTCTTGTAACTTTATTGTTTAAATCTTGAATGATTTTTTTAAACAAGCGATTAAAATCTAATGTAGAGTCATTTAATACTTGTAGGATTATTGATTTTGTATAATCATTTGGTATTTTATCCTGAGTATATGAAACATCTTGGAAAATATACATATGATTAGCTTCTATTTCCGACATTGAACCAATATGAGGACCAATGACTTTTAATACTTTGGCCAAGTATCTCTTGTCATATTTATTGCCAGTGATTTCCACAAATCTAGGAAAATATTCTTCAATTAATCGGTCAAACTCTTCTGTTTGCTTTAACTTTCTTAAGAAATGTTCTTTGTTGAGATAATTCAATTTTGTATCACTAACTTTCGCATTCCCCTTTGTTAAATGATCAACTGAAAACTTCTTTACAATCTCAGATAAATACATAACTTCACTTATACTCTCACCAGGATTCTCTCGAACAGGAGCCCAACCAAACAAGGCAACAAAATTTACAAGTGCTTCTGGAAGTATTCCCTTGTCTTTTAAACTGTAAATATTCAAATCTCCGCTTCTTTTAGATAACTTCTTATCTTCCAATGAAGTTAACAATGGAATATGTAAATATTTAGGCGGTGTCCATCCAAACGCTTGATATAACGTAATATGTTTAGGTGTAGAAGGTAACCATTCTTCACCTCTTACCACATGAGTAATCTTCATTAAATGATCATCAACAACATTTGCAAAATGATATGTAGGCATTCCGTCTGCTTTCACAATGACAAAATCATCATATCTTCTATCTTGATAATTGTACTGTGGTTGTAAATTTAACTTTCCATGAAGGATATCCTCAAATGTATCATAGGATTCTGGAGACTTGAATCTAATGACGTATTCCTTTCCTTCATCATGGCTAGTTAAACATTTTCTATCATACGTTACATTCGTAGGTGGTTTTAATTTCTTTGCTGACTCACGCAAGTCTAACAATCTCTCTTTGGAGCAAAAGCACTTATAAGCTAATCCCTTCTCCATCAACAACTCAGCATATTTTCTATATATCTCTTTCCTTTCAGATTGTCGATATGGACCAAATTCACCCCCTTCATTAGGTCCTTCATCAATATCTAATCCACACCATTTTAAAGTCAGATATATATTCTCTTCAGCACCTTGAACTAATCGAGTTCGATCAGTGTCTTCAATACGCAATATAAATGAACCACCAGTGTTTTTAGCAAGGAGATAATTATATAATGCTGTTCGTAATGAACCTAAATGGAGAAACCCAGTGGGTGATGGTGCAAATCTCGTTCTTGCTGGTGTTGTAGGGTGATGCAGCACATGTGAGGAATTGACTAATGGGTTGGGTTTTTTCTGCCTTGTGATTAAGGAGATCTTGGAATAAGGTCGAGCAATTAGTAATGATCTTATACTCTTCATATCATATGTATTTGCTTTATCAACTTGTTTGGTTAATGTCGTTTGTTCGTTTAAATTTTTCATAGTTGTGTGCGGCTTGTATTTGGTAGCATAACACGGTTAAAACTTGCAGCCATTGAGTGGAAACTCAAGCACAAACTAGCAAGGGGGTTAGCAAATAATTCTTAGGAAACATGTATGAAACTTGCTTCTTTAACATTTGGTACTAAGCTTTATCATTGTATAAGAGTTAAGTTTACAGTTTAACAACCGAACTATATGTCAACCAGGAAGGAACAGAAAAGAAATAGGCATCAGCTAACTAGTGGTTCTGTTTACATTTGTTCGTAGTATTCTAAGTGGTTCTATCTATATTTGTTCGTAGCATTCTAAGAAACAGGGTTGGAACTCATCTGTAATAGGTTTATGGAAAGAAATATTCAACTTCGATTATATCATTTACTGATTAATTTTAATGTTTACATAAATGAGAACCAAAAAGCTTGGTTCAAAGCCACAAAACGTGCCCAGAAAGTGAATAATCAATACTAACCACCTAGTGTATCATAAACATATTAATCTTGATACAAATGAAATTGTTCGTAAAGGGATTTAATAAGGAGGTATTGATGTTCTCATCTTTCCGTTTTTCGCATTTAATCGGGGCTATAGAATCTTATCGAAAAATATAAATTGCCACCACATCACCCCTTGAAACTAAAATTCTTTTTTACATTCTTTAACATAATACAATGTGGGATAAAGATAAAGACAACGATAAACATTGCGATTGTAATAAATCACAAAGTAATCCTCACCCTTGGAATCCAAGTTGGAACGCTCCTTGGACTGAAGAAGAACATGAGCGATTCCATCGTCATGTAGATAAAGTTAAGGATAATTTGAAAAGTTTAACAAATACAGTTTTAGACACCTCTAGTGATATTGGAAAAGAACTTAATGAACGGGCCAGAAGATTTTCCTGGAATTGGTTAAACAAGGACGATAATGACAAATACAATTCTTTCTTTGGTGATAAATTTGAAGAAATTGATTGGCAAAATAAATTTGAGTTCCCTTCTTTTTATCAAGCTAGAGATACAATTCAAGATATTACTCAACATCCTATATTTGGAGAAATTTGGAATGCAATACCCAGTTTTGGTGGATATGGATTTAGAGATGGTTCAACACCATTTGGATATTATAGTTTTAAAGGTCCAAGTATGAGACAATATCATAATTGTTTAGAAAAACAAGGGAAATCTATATGGGATGATAAAGGTTATTGGAGATGTTTATTCCCTAATAGTGAAGTACCTATTGATATGTTGAATTACAAGAATAAATATTTACCGAATGAAATTTTAACTAAAGAAGATTTTTATACTGAAATGAATAAATTGAGTGTTAATGAGAATCAACCAAATATTGATTTAAAGGAAAAGGGAACTTTTTTTAATAAATTTGAAGATTATTTAAATTGGAAACACGTAAAGTATTCTTTACAACAACAAGAAAAACAAAAACGAATTGAAGAAACTAAGAAACAACTTGAATTAGGACCAAAAAGTGAGACCTCAGATAAGAGAGTTGTTTCAACTAGTGTTAAATCACAAATGTTTACTGATTCAGAAACAAATGAAACTAAAATGATTGAAGAGAAACTTGAGTGTTTTGAAGATGGAACTTGTTTAACTTCAAAGATTGTTAAACTGAAACCATTTGGTTCGAATGAATGGGCTAAAGTTGAAGAAACTCATGAAGAGAAAGATAAGCATGGATGGTTTTGGAAGTAGTTTTTTGTAGGTAAATAATCTGTATATAGTGTTAAATCTTATGTGATATGCTAGTGTATTTTTTATATAGGATTTTTGATATTGCGACATTTTTATTTAGACGACACTTTTAATTCGCGACTCTAAGGAGAAACAACAAGGTATCAACCAACCCAATACAGCGAATAAACAGTTACTATGAACGCACTTAACAAGATAATCTTTCTATCAGCATTCCTTGCGTCGGGATTCCTTTTAATTTTACTATCATGTGCATTATTCAACAATTATAAACCGTTATATGTCATACTAATATTCTTAATTGCCCCATTACCAAACATCTTAGCCCTGTCAATTGAAAGTTCAAGAGATACATTCTTAACATTTAATGATAATGAAAATAGTGTCACACCACTACAAGAATTTTGTAAATCAACTACAGGGTTTTTAATTATAAGTGGTGTCGCCTTACCTTTAGTATTATATCATTGTCATCTAATTGAACTTGGAGCATTAATTATGAGTGTTCTTGGAGGGTTAATTGTTTATACTGACATTATCGTGTTTATATGGTTCTTTAGTCATGAAGAAGAAGAAAATGACGAATTTAACTTTTAGAGAAAAGAGACTATAGATATATATATATATTAGTTAAGTACCACTAGTAATAAAATTAGAATAACAGTCAAGACAATAATTGTTACCAAACTACCATTTTCACGAGCTTTAGTTGTGAAATTATGTAACCCATTACTGGCACGAGTTATTCTTCCTTGTGCGTTATCCACCCCTGATTCTAAATCATTTAACAATATAATATGATCATCTAATTCTTGATTTATATTGATCCCCATAGAATGTTGTGTCTTGATTGAACTATGTAATATATCTAAATCTTGATCTTGTCTCATTAAAGTTTGTTGATGTTGAGCAAATAACTGCCGATTATCTACTTCGTCTAAACTTGATGTGCTTTCTTGATCAGAATATGGTTTGAATGTACGCGTGCCCATAAGTTCTGAGGAATCTGCTTCATGTTGTTCATCTTGAAATCTGACAGTTTTCGTAGTTGGCGTGGTTGTATTTGTACTTGGTTTAAATTTATATTCGGTTATATCTATACTAGTATCTTTGGATAATGTATCATATAAATCAGAATATTCAACCACATACAGAGAAAACAGGGCATGCAACTGATCAACTGTTTCCTTGTTACTAGTGCCTATAGTCTTAAGATCTTCTTGCAAATATTTAAAGTATTTTATTATCTTGGTTAATAAATTAATTAACTCAAAAGTATCATTTGAACTTGGAGTTAATTTCATTTGGAAAATTGTATCACGTTCTTCTATAGTTGATTCTAATTCTTGTATGCATATTCCTACTTTGCCCAATGTAGTTCTAATCTCTTTAATCTTGTTCGACATGCTTATCTATAACCATATATCGGACTAACACTTCTAGCCCAAAAAAAAATCCCGTTTTAAAACCGATTCTCCGCGCCACTGATCCAACACCGTGGTAAAATTTCCGCACCAGACGTAAACACGCTAACACTACATACGCTAACACTACATACAAGTCAAGTCAAGTATGTTCTCCAAGATAAAATCATTTTCAGAAGATATAGTAGCTAAAGGACTAAATGAACTACAACAATCACAATCTCCCCAACCCTCTGATTTAACTCAATTACAAAAGGGATCAAATATCTTGCATGCAAAAACTCCAGATATGTCTGAAGTAATCCAACCTGAAGATGAACCAGTATCAGAAACCAATACCCCAGCAGCAGAGGCCACGACAATTCCAGAACAAGAGCTGACTGATTCACCTAAGCAAGATGAGTTACCTGCTCCAATTAGAGCAAAACTTAAGAAGTTTGTTAAATATGAAGAAAAGTATCCTATACTTTTACAAGCATACAAGGTTGAAAAGAGGAAATCAGAATTGATTGCTATTTTTGAGAAGGTACTAAAAGAAAATACTCCAATTTCAAGTATATCTGATGCTCAAAATCTCGTGGATTATCTTAATGGATTGAATGAAAAGACAAAACTTTTAAATCAAGAAATTAGGAAATTAACTAAAGAAAATTCTGTATTGACTTTTAAAGTAGCTAAATATGATGAAGATCATAAAGAAGTGTTGAAGAATATGGAAAAGCTTGAAAATTTAGAGAAGGAAGTTCATGAGTTGAAAGTATTGAATCAAGAGCATGAACAACTGATTGAAAAGTTGGAAAGTGAAAATAATAGCTTGAAAGTTGAAAATGGGGAAATTGAGAATCTTCGGGCAGAGCTCAAGGAGAAACAAGGTAATTTAAAAGTTTCATTAGAAGAAATAGAAGGATTGAAAATGAAATATGAGTCAGATGGATTGAGTAAGGATGATTTGGATGATGTCGAGGAATTAAAAAGGAAAATTATAACTCAAGAACAAGAAATTGAGGATTTAAAGAAGGGACAAGGATCCGAAAGCAAGGATTTAGTAGAAAATGGTAAATCACAAAAGAAGGTTGAAGATTTAGAAAAGCAAGTTAAGGAATTTGAAGATTTCAAGAAGAAATCAACAGATGAAATTGAAGAATTACATAAGAATATTCAAGGCAAAGAACAGGAAATTGAAAGTCTACTAAGAGAACTTGAAGATTTAAAGAAGCAAGTGAAATCACAAGAAGAAACCACGCAACAAGAAATTGAAGAATTGAAGAAGCACATTAAAGAGAAGGAAGATGAAATTAACAACTTGAAAAACCAAATCCAATCACAAGATGAAAATGATACTTCAAGCAAGTCAGAGGAAATGATTGAATCGAAGAAAGTCATTGAATCAAAAACCAAAGAAATTTCTGATTTGTTAGTCAAATTGCAAGAAGCAGAAGATTTAAGAGGTCAAATTCAAGCTAAAGAAGAAGAAATCCAACAATTAAAGACACAATCTTCTGAAGAAATAAATTCACAAGAACTTGATAAATTAAAGAAGAAAATCCAGATACAAGTAAATGTAATTGAAAATTTAAAGAAAAATAAATCTGATAAAAGCAATGAATTGACTGAAAAGATTGAATTACAAGAAAAAACCATCGATGAATTAAAGCAACAAATTAAATCTCTTGAATCAACTCAGAAAGCCAAGGTCAACGAAGACCCAGCTGAAATTGACAAATTGCATGAAAAACTCACCCAATTAACTAATGAAAACACAGAATTAACTTTGAAATTAAGAGAATTAAAAGAATCATTATCAGATAAGAACGAAGAAATCACTGATTTACGTGATCTGTTGAAAGATTTAGGAAATGATTTTGTTGCATCGAAAGATGAAATCAAGGAATTGAAATCTAAATTTGAATCAAGAGATTCTATTGAAGAGTTAAACACTACTATTAAGTCATGGCAGGATAAATATGAAGCAAAAATTACCGAATTAGAAGAAGTTAATTCTAAATTATCTCAATTACAACTTGAAATTCAAGAAAAAGAAATCATGCAACGGAAATCAGAACGGGATTCTAAAAAGGAAATCACCTCTCTTAAAAAATTACTTGATGAATCAGAAACTAAACTTGACCAAACTAAACTAGAAGTAAAAGTACTTCTCAATGAAAAATCAACTTTGGAGAAACGAATTGATGAATTGACTAAATTTAAGAGTAATGATACTTCATTAAAATTAGAAATAGCTTCATTACAAACTTCAATTTCATATAAAGATGAGCAATTACGTGAACATCAACAAAAAATTGATAATGTAAACAAGGAAAATCTTGAATTAAAACAGTCAATAACTAAATTACAATCTACAGCTACAGAATTCCAAAATAAGAACATGGAATTATTAAAAGAAAAAGGTGCATTATTGACCAAACAAGAATTATTAATTGATCAATCAAAATCTATAAATAACGAATTAACAAAATTACAAAGGGAGAAACAACAATTAGCTACTGATTTAGAGAAAATAACTAGTAAATATGATAATTTGTATAAGGACAAGACAGATTCTTCAAATGTGATATTACTGTATAAGAAACAACATGAAGAATTGTTAATGAAATCTAAGGAGTATGTATTTAAAATTGAAGCAATAGAAGATGAACTTTCTGAAGCAAGAAATTTACTTCAAGAGAGAAATCGAGAAGCGTCAAGTATTCGAAGATTATTAGTTGACGCTGAAGAATCACTACGTGCTAAAGAAGTAGAATCCAGGAATGAAATGTCGAGATTAAACGATGAAAAAATTGAATTGGAAAGACTTCATAATATTTCAATCAATAGGAAACAACGAGAAATTGATGAATTGAAATTGTCAATTAAAGATTATGAATCGAGAATTAAATTGTTTGAACAAAGGATTGAAGATGCTAGACGTACATCAGTCGAAAGTTTAAGTTCCAATAGCGAATCTTCTAAATTAATTACTGAACTTTCTACCACTGTGGAAACGTTAAGAAATACCCTTCAAACAAGTTCCAAGAAATGTAAAGAATTAGAGAATATGAATGGTATACTTAAGAAACTTAATGATGAAAATAATATGAGATTTGAAAGATTGTCCAAGAACTATAAATTATTAACTCAACAATATCGAAGTATGAAAGAGTTTACCAAACGGGAATCACAACCTGAAATTGTCCCTGTTCCAAGTAAAGAAGACAAAGACGATACCAATGTGGCATATTTAAAGAATGTATTACTTGGATTTTTTGAACATAAAGAACAGAGAGAACAATTGTTACCAGTTGTTAAAACATTGTTTAGTTTTACCCCAGAAGATGAACAGAAATTTTTATTTGCCTTGAAGTAGATTTTTTTCAGTCTCTTCAAACGAAGTGAGAAGAGCTAAATAAATACAAGAACACTTTGATATAGACACAAATATATAGAACACTTTAGTAATGCAAGATCCCTTTGATCAAAAGAAACAAGCAATTCTTGACGAAATCAACCTGAGTAATTTAGATGCATCTCCGAAAGGAACTATTGACGAAAAATGTCTCCCTATTATACACTTAATCAATCGTGATCCCAATATGGTAACTACTTCTTCATGCTCTGGAAGAGTAAGTGTATTCTTAGAAGGGAAACATCAAGGAATAACTAAGATCATCGCCAAGGGAAATGAAGGACGTTGGTTATTTGTTACTCATTCTCCGGAAAACTTATCTAATTGGTATGAACAAATACCATTCACATATTCCGCAAATAACTTTCCCACGGAAGAGTCTCGATGCATATTGTTCAAGTTTGAACCATTGATTCTTCATGTTAAATGTCGAGATTTAAATCAAGCTAGTAAACTATATACCATTGCTATGAATTGTGGATTTCGAGAAAGTGGAATCGGAAGTAACTATAATGTTGCAATTAGAATTAGTATCAAGTTGGATATACCTATTGGATATGCCGATGATAATGAAACCTTGATTAGTTTTGTATCTAAGGAATATTTGGAATATGCTACTAAATTATCATTTGAGAGATTTACTGAAAATTTCAAGAAATTGGAACAATTATATGATGCTATTGAAAAACTGAAGTCTTGTGAACAACAAGTAGTTTCCAAAGAAACTAAAGAAGAAAGAAGACAAAGGAAAATACGAGAAGGTTTAAAGAGACAACAAGAATTGAAGTTGCAACTGCAACAACAGTAAGTAATCTTCTCCAGATCTGAAAAATTTCCTGTATAATTTCTTCGCACCTCCTTGAAAAATTTTCTTTGTTTCACTAATCCTTGTAATATACACCTTTTATAGAACAATTGTAAGAATGTCTACAAGTGAAGGTATTCAAAACTTGTCAATTAGTGAAAGTAAAACCTCAGAATCTCCTGCCACTGCATCTAAAGCAGAAGGAACTAGTCCAATTCTTGGTCCAGATGGTCAACCATTATCTGCTAAGGCATTAAAGAAATTACAAAAGGAAAAGGAAAAGGCAGAAAAGAAAGCAGCTAGAGAAGCACAATTAGCTGCTGAAAAGGCAGCTAAGGAATTAGAAGCTGCTAATGATCCAGCTAGAGTTAATTATGGTAAATTACCATTAATTAATTCTTCTGTTAAAACTGACAAGACTAGAATTCAATTCAAGGATTTAAGTGCTGCTAATGATGGAGATCATGTTATTTTCAGAGCTAGAGTTCATAAATCTAGACAACAAGGTGCCACTATGGTTTTCTTAACTTTAAGACAACAAACTGATTTGATTCAAGCATTAGTTAGAACCAATAAGGAGACTGATGACAAAGCTATTTCTAAAAGAATGGTTAAATGGGCAGGTTCAATTAATTTAGAATCAATTGTTTTAATTGAAGGTAAAGTTAGTAAAGTTGAAGAATTGATTAAATCAGCTACTGTTCAGGATATTGAAATTCAAGTTGAAAAAATTTTTACTATTCAAGAAACTCCTGAACAATTACCATTATTAATTGAAGATGCTGCTAGATCTGAACAAGAGGCTGCCGAAAAGGGATTACCTATTGTCAATTTAGATACTAGATTAGATGCAAGAGTTATAGATTTAAGAACTCCTACAAATCAAGCAATTTTCAAGATTCAATCAGGAGTTTGTCAATTGTTTAGAGAATTTTTAAGTAAGAAAGGATTTACAGAAATTCATACCCCTAAAATCATTGGTGCTGCTTCAGAAGGTGGATCCAATGTTTTTGAAATTAATTATTTTAAAGGTTCTGCATTCTTGGCTCAATCTCCTCAATTATATAAACAACAATTAATTGCTGGAGATTTTGAACGAGTTTTTGAAATTGCTCCTGTTTTCCGAGCAGAAAATTCCAACACACATCGTCATATGACTGAATTCACTGGTTTAGATTTAGAAATGGCATTTGAAGAACATTATGATGAAGTTTTACTTGTATTGGAAGAATTGTTTGTTTATATTTTCACTGAATTAAAGACTAGATTCAGTAAAGAAATTTCCACTGTGAGAAACCAATTCCCTGTTGAAGAATTTAAAATTCCCGCTGATGGTAAAATGGTTAAACTTCATTTTAAAGAAGGTATTAAAATGTTGAGAGAAGCAGGACAAGAAGTTGATGATTTTGATGATTTATCTACCGAAAATGAAAAATTATTAGGTAAATTAGTTCGTGAGAAATATGATACTGATTTCTATATTTTGGATAAATTCCCTTTGGCAGTACGTCCATTTTATACTATGCCAGATTCTGAAGATCCAAGATATTCCAATTCCTATGATTTCTTTATGAGAGGTGAAGAAATTTTATCTGGAGCTCAACGTATTCACGATCCTGAATTATTAACACAAAGAATGAAAGCTCATGAAGTTGATCCAAATGTTCCTGGATTAAAGGATTATGTTGATGCATTTACTTATGGATGTCCTCCTCATGCTGGTGGAGGTATTGGGTTAGAAAGAGTAGTTATGTTTTTCTTGGATTTAAAGAATATCCGTAGGGCTTCTTTATTCCCAAGAGATCCAAAGAGATTGACTCCTTAGGTGGCAATTTTTGTAAATCCAAAGAGATTGACTCTTTAGATACCAGTTTGAAATTGACTCTTTAGTTACCAGCTTTTCTAAATTGTATAACTTGAATATAAATTACTATTTTGTAGTGTGCAATATATTTGTGAAAAATTGTATGTGTGAGAAAATTTGGTTCCATTTTTCTGGGAATCTTTAACGAATTACAAATTATACAAATTGTACATTTTACACATCAAGTAAACATCTCAACTATAATGGAACCAACACATATACCTAAAGATACAAATGCCACTATTTTGTTAATGGGACTTCGTCGAGGTGGTAAATCTTCCATTTGTAAAGTTGTATTTCATAATATGCAACCTTTAGATACCCTTTATTTGGAGAGTACTTCAAAACCTACTACAGAACAATTCTCTTCTTTAATTGATCTTTCAGTTATGGAACTACCAGGACAATTAAATTATTTTGAACCAAATTATGATAGTGAAAGATTATTTAGTAGTATTGGTGCATTAGTCTATGTTATTGATTCTCAAGATGAATATCTTAATGCATTAACTAATTTATCTATGATTATTGAATTTGCATATAAAGTTAATCCCAAAATTAATATTGAGGTTTTGATTCATAAAATTGATGGGTTATCAGAAGATTATCGTATAGATGCTCAACGAGATATAATGCAAAGAACTGGGGATGAATTGTTAGATTTAGGGTTAGAAGGTGTTCAAGTTAGTTTTTACTTAACATCAATTTTTGATCATTCAATTTACGAAGCATTTTCAAGAATTGTTCAGAAATTAATTCCAGAATTACCTTCTTTAGAAAATATGCTTGATAACTTAGTTCAGCATTCAAGTATTGATAAAGTTTTCTTATTTGATGTAAATTCAAAAATTTATGTTGCTACTGATTCTTCACCTGTTGATATTCAAACTTATGAAGTTTGTGCTGAATTTATTGATATCACGATAGATTTAGATGATTTATATGTTGAAAATGATAGAAATAAACATGCAGCAGCAGCAGCAACAACAACACCAACAACAACAACACCAAATAATCCAGATAAGGAATTAAAATCAATTAGTCATTTATCTAATGGCTCTATACTATATTTAAAACAGATGATAAGAGGATTAGCATTAGTTGCCTTGATACGAAATGATGATATTACAAAAGATTCTACAAATATAGCAAATAATCATGATAAATCTTTAGCAATTATTGATTATAATGTTAATTTATTTAAACAATCTTTAATTAAAATTTGGAAAAACTCAAGATTAGATCAACATACAAATAGTCATCCAGATGTAACTTTAGAATAACGTATATATATCCAGTGTATAATTTACCTCCACTTTTAATTTAAATAAATCACCTGACTTATATAAAATTAAAAATGTACTTCAAAGAAGTTAGGGATAAATCAAAAATTAAAAGATCCACACTTCCAATTCAAACCAAAGATTCCCGAAAGAATCAATGATAAGAACTATAAATGGATAGTTGGCCAGATATACTATGACGCTGTGCAATGTCTCTAATATATCACGATTACAAGACTACTTGATCTCTTGTAATATCTCTAGGTAAGTATGAAGAAGAAAAGAAAACAAAAAGAAATTGAAAATTTCTTCGACAGTTTCTTGTCAAATTTATACCACGAAAAAAATTAGTGTTTATCCGGGTAACCAGGTAGCGCAGCCCTAAACACTACACAACAATTTATATTATTATATATTGATGTAGTTTCTAGTTAATGTGAACAATATGACAATGTATATTCTTATATATTATTAATAGGCTTTACTCACTCTATAGCTTAACTTTGCTATTACTCAGTTAAACTAATACTTGCTAAATAAAACTTGGATTGTCCAACATTTCTAATGTAAACCGTCTTCTTATTAAACCTTTCTTGAGCTATAATTGCTCCCATACCACTAAATACACTTTTACGTAAATTAATTCCACCAGTAGTTATAAATCCAATAACATTAAAATCAGAACACTCATTCTTGATACAAATCCTGGCATTATTACTAATTGTTCCTTCGCCTGATAGAGTGACCCTCACTGGTATTATTGGTAATTTAGTTCTTACTATTGCAGGAATAGCTTCAATACTATAGTTATTATCATGAAATTGTCTATGTTCTGGGATGTTCTCGTTATATAATTCAATTACTGGTTCTAAATCTACAACCTCGCTTTTTAAACTCTTCACAGTTTGAATCATGTCATGTATAGACGTGATCTTTCTAGTAATACCATCAAACGAAGCATAGTTTTCTTTGGAGTCAAGATTCTCAGGTAAATCTTTTAAATGTTGAATATGAATCATATTTCTTAACATTTGCCAATCACATCTATATGCATCAAACACATCACTCAACTTTGATTCAGCATTAGCTAATGTAACTTGACTCTTGGGAAGCTTCTCAGCTTTCAATAAATTAGCATTACCATTTATATCATTATATATCCATCCATCTTTTAACCAAGGGTAATCTTGTGGGAATGAAGGTTCATCATTTTCAAAATTGAATTGATAAATTTGTTGAATTCCTCCTGGTTTCACACTGGGTGTTTTAACTAACGACAACCAAATAGGTAGTATCCAATACCAGGGAAGAAGAATCATCCATTTTTGTTTACTAATTTTGGAAATTACTATTGGGATTTGACACTTTGAAATATCACTTGGTTTTGAGTTTAAGTTTGCATGAAATTTCCCCAAGTCTTTATTTGATAATTGATCTGCATATGAGTTATTTCTTAATTCTGATTGACATAACTGATTTACTACAAATGAGTCAACTAACAGGGTTGAAGCTAGCAGAATTATCAAATCATAAATGTTGTTTGGTTTCTGGTGAACTTTCTTTGGTCTGTAAACTCTTGGATCTTGAATGTTAAAGGTGAATGTAGTACCTAAAGGTATAAGATCAGTATCTTGAATGTTAGCTAATTGTTTCCAAATTTCCAAGTTTGTGTTTTCATGAAAATACAATATTTTACTTAATGAGCTTAATCCTGCAGGTCCCATCAATTCGATACTCCCCAAGGCAAACCTACAATCTTGAATTGTACAATTTACATTGTCTTTTATATGACCGAATAATCGTTTGTACATAGATGGAAACACCCTTATTATTACTTGTTGGTTTAGTAAACTTGGAAGTACATATCCTTGACATATAGGTTGAGAATTCATATATATCCATCCATAATATGATTTCTCACCTTTTATAACTTTTTCAGACTTTGTTCTTATAAGCTCATTTAGAAAACTCTTGTACTCTAATTCACCAACAACTTTAACAATCATCGTGCCATAATAACTCGTATCAAACACAATTGCTTTATTCTTTCCTTGTCTGCTCATTGATTTAAAACATTTTTGAGTAGGTGCATATGGGATTTGATACTCAAAATTCTTGATCATTTTAAATCGTTTGGCATGCCATATATGAGTAGATAACCAAACAAACTGTCTTTGTCTTTTAAAATATTTGATATTACCTGAAGGAGCAGTAGTTAATTCATTCATACCAACAATATCTCGTGATCCTACTGAATTATTCAACACTGGTAATTGTTTATTTTCAGTAAGTTGGGTTAATTGTTTGCTCAAAAGTTTATATTGTTTACGAATATTCATAGATTTCAAATCAGGCACTTGTTTCATAGCCTTTAACTTCCCAGCAACTTTCAATAATCGTTTCCTAGCCTGTAATTTATATAATTCTCTACCTTTAGGCATATGTTTAACTGGTCCAACTGTACTCATTTCTCGTAAGGCCCGCACTCGAAGTCGTTTAGGAATACGTTTAACATTATGTGATGCAGCTCGACGACGTAATGTCCTAGGTAAGCTTTGGAAAATTCTAGTAGATAATGCATTCTTGGAATTTAATTGAGATAATTCAAATGATTTAATTTCAAATTGTCGAGATTGAAGAAAACTAGGTATCGATAGTTTTTCACCATTGTTGGAAATTGAAGGGTCAGATGATTGGGATTTTATGTTTCTACTATTGTATAGTCTTGCCTTCTTCCTATTGGGGTTGGTGGTGGACATTACTAAGGGAGAAGTAGTTACTTAGCAGCTCATCTGATTTCTCGGGGTGTAAAAAAAAAAACTCGCGGTTATTTTCCAGAGTGGAAATATTTACCATATTAATGTACATTTCTATATTTTAGCTATAAATAGTGTCTACCGCTCTTTAGATAACTTTTAAGTAGTGGGGTATTTACTTTACTTCTGAAAGAGCTGTATAAATTGCTTGTAACTAGCATAAACTCATACCAAAGTATCTGTTTTCTTATACGTAGTTTCAACCATTGTTTCGTTGTAACCACTTGTATCCTGCAAAGCCAGATTAGTAATAAGAAACCCCATACAATGTAGGCAAATGAGTATGATCCTTTTGCCATTCAGTTAGAATTGCCAACATTTGATCTTCTAAAATAATATCAGATTCATCTTCAACTTCTTCACCTTGTTCTTGTTTCTTTCTTTTGAAATCATGAATCATATTAACTAATTTTAATATTCCCTTACCACCAATAATTGCATTCTCATTATCATCTTTAATATCAACATTAATAATATGTACAATCTTTTTAACATCATTAGAATCTTCATTCACATACATTCTATACATTAAATCATCCAATACGCTATCAAAACATCGTTCTTCACAAGTAATAACTAAATCAAATTTACCAGCATATGAATTAGAATGCCATTTTTCAGGAGCAGATTTAACTTTACGATTTCTATCCAACATATGAATTAATCCATTCAGTTCATACATTTTCCGACATTTCTGAGATATTAAATCATCATATATTACTTGATATGGTGTTCCAAAATCATATACATTAGGTTTATCTATTGATGGACCAGGTAATCGAACTGCAGACCCTGTACCAAATGATTTAACATCAAAACCTGCATCTTGTAATTGTTTATGTGCCTCCATTGATCTATTATTGTTCGATGCACATACTGTACATATCTTAAGACTATCTTCTAACATTGGTGATGTGGTTAATGTAATACGATATATGTTCTTGTTTTTTCTTGATGGAAAAAACAATTCTATAGTTGACGGGGCTACCACTTGTGCGGGGCTACCACTTTTACGGTGCTACCAATTAATCACATATAACACACTAACTTCTACAGTTTTGCTGAAATGTACTAACACTAGCTAATGTACATTATTTAGACTTATTTACGGATAAATCTACAAACTCCTCATCTGACTTTCCTAAATTCAAATTAACAAAATCATCATCTTCTTCTATAACTTCCCAGGATTGATTACCACCAGTTATATCAGGAGATTGTTGTATTGGGTGAAAATGAACAATCTTATTAGTATTTTCAATGCAATATCGTTTAAATTCTTTATATTCTTGTTTATTCTTGCATAAAATCCCTATCATCATTGAAGGATCCAACATATTTATATTCAATTTTTGATAATTGTTTGTATGATAAGTTTCAATATTTATTGGGGATTCATATAGTTGGGGTAAATGAGGATCAAAATATATTAAATCCTGATCTTGATATCCTAAGAAATAAAAGCTTGAAGAAGGTTTACCTCCTGAGATTCCTGTTGTAAATGGACATGCAAGTAATTGGAAAATACTGTCATAATAGTATGCATTAACATTGTCAATACCTAATCTAACAGGAAATAAAATCAAAACACTGGAATTTTTCAACAATTCTTCAATTTCTTCATCATACAAATCTGAATTCTCACTAATGAAAACAGTTGGATATTTAACACCTTGGATAGACTTGCTTTGAACTTCATCAAGTAATTTCTTTGTAGATAAAGAAGCAGCATTGGGGCCAAACCATTGACCAGGCTTAACTTCTAAGGGCAGCTCAGAAGCAACTCTTATGAAATTGTGTAAGGAAAACTCGCTAGGTATATTATCATGAAACAATTTAACCACTTCTGTTTCAATATCCTGAGAATTCTCGTGTAATTTAACCAATGTATTAGCTAATAAAGTCTGTGTAGTCCGAATCATACACCCCCATCCAACATCGGAATTAAAATTCTCCTGATCAAACAAACTTCGGAAATTCATAGTAGTGAATAATCTCTTGTTGAATACCATTGATGGGAGGAAAGATATTGGAGTAGGACCATCTGGAGATTTAGTAATTGGATCAAAACCACAACGATAAGAAAGCCAAAGTTTGTTAGATATATCTTCTTCTGCTTGTTTGATATCTGTGAATTTATTTCCTAGTACAATTAATGGTGTTGCTGTGTCAGTTACTCGTGAAGTCTCGTCTGTTGTTCCTCCTCCAGATAATTCTCGAACAAAACTGGTAAATCGTTGAAGATTCTTTTCAAGCATGACTTCTATTGAATCATTGTTCTGTTCAGCAGCTATCTGACTTATTCCTTCATTTGACATGGTTAATTCATATATTGTATTACTACCAATCCACACAAAACACAAAAAACTAGGGAATTTTTGTTATCGCCAATTTGCCTCTTTTCAACACCGTGCGGCTCACTAGTTATGTCAATTTTTTTTTATAGAAGAATCTCGGAAAATTGTACTTTCAGCGACAACAACACTACTTTACAACAGATATTTAACATTCGTGTACATGCCGAGAGGAAGAAGAGGAACAAGAGGAGGTCATAGAGGTGGTGGTCGAGGTGGTGGGTATATCGGAAGAGGGAGAAAACTGAAGAAATCCAAACATAATAGACCACCACAATTGGCCGCACGAGGTCATTTGGTGACCAATGATTTTCCGGAGTTAATGGACTTACAAGAAAACATAATGATACCAATATCTCAAGGTAGACGGAAAATGATGCAAGTTGTAGAATATACTAATTCCCATTATGATGAACGAATGCTGAAAACTTTACGAAATCAACCGATTGTATTTGTTAAGGCGAAAGAAGTTTATGATCCTAATTCAATTCTACATGAATTGGAAAGAAAGAATAAGACTTTAACTGAAGATTTTGAGAGTATTACCTTGGATGAGGAAGGTAGTGAACTTGAAGGTGAAGACCTTGATTTTGGAGATGACGAGCTTGAAGAAAGTTTTGATGAGTCAGAAGGTGAATATATTGAAGAGGAACTGTCTCTGCAAGAAGAAGATAAAAGCGAATTTCTGGATGAACCAGATTTTGAAGAGGAGTTGCAGGAAGTTGATTTTCAACAAGTTGTTGAGCCTGAGGTATCTACCGAACTTCCAATAGAAATACAGAATGAGGCTGACACAGATATCCAACCAGAATCAAAAGAACAAGTTTCACAAGAACACCACACACAATCAGTGCTAGACATTTTAATCGACACACCAACTTCTACAACCATTATCAAACCTGAAACAAAACTACATTCACCTAAACCTAAACCTGAACCTGAACCTGAACCTGAACCTGAATATGGATATCTTGAAGAAGATTATGAATTCGACGTTTCACGAATGGAAGTTACAAACGTAAGATTTGGAATTCAGAATCAATATTTTTTAAAATGTCTTGAACTAACAGGAACGGATTTTGCTTGGATTGATGAAGATGAAGTTATTGAATTTGCTTTAAATAATGGTGTTAAGGAACACCGTCTTGATAAATTCTTGTCGTTTATAACTAATAGAATGATTGATCAGCCAGAAGAAGAATCTGAACCTGAGGTATATATTTCCGAGTCTGAGTCTGAAGAGGAAGAGGAGGAAGAGGAGGAGGAGGAGGAAGTTGACCAAGAAGACGATCTTAATTCACTTATCCAATACTCAAAATCTAGTACACAAGGTTTCCTTGCTTTTGAAGATCGAGATTTTTCAAATAATACACCAGCTAAATATAGATCTACATTTACTGATTTAGATATCGGTGATGATTTACAAGAATCTTTACATCGACAATTACAAAACTACAGACAAAATAAAAACAAAAAACGAGGAGCTAAAGAAAAACAACTTCAAGAAGAAGCAATTATGAATAATGATTTACTTATTAAATATCCTGACCATTTACGAATTAAAGACATAAAATATGAATTTGAATCTTTATTAAAAGATGAAAATCGAACTAGTGTAAGTTTTCCTAAACTTGATTCCCATGGTCATCAAACTATAAAAAGATTAGCAAAATATTATAATATGGGGGTTACAAATTGTGGAAAAACTACAAATAAATATTTAAAAATTTCTAAAAATAAATCCACTTATAAGTATTATCCCAATTATGATCAAATTGATCGAATTCTTCGAGGAAGACCAATTTTCCATAGACAAGATGTTAAACGAGTTCCTAAATCTGAAACCAAACCTGTTAAATCTCGTGGAGCTGATCTGAAGGCAAGATTTAAAGAAGGAGATATTGTTGGTGCAGAAGCTCCTGAAATTGATTCATCAAATGTTGGTCGACAAATGTTGGAGAAATTAGGATGGATTAAAGGTCAAGGATTAGGTGCTCTTGGTAACAAAGGTATTAATGAACCTATTTTAGCCAAAGTTAAAATGTCTAAAACTGGTATTAAGGAAAATTTATAGATCTATAGATAACTTTAACGTTTTGACTTTTTCTTTTTAGATTTTAGAGGAGCAGCATGACCTTGTTCTTTTACATGAGCAAATAATTTATTTCTTGAATCAAATGTTGCATTACATACGGAACATTTCTCAGTGGTTAGCTTATTTTCGGGTTTTGGGGTTGATTCTGTTGATCCTTTACTCTTTTTCTTTTGTTTTTTACCTTTCTTTTTAGTATCTGACCAATCATCATCACTATCTAACTTGGAACCTTCCATTAATCTTGCTAAGTCTGCTTCAAGTTGCTTAGCTTCATCTTCACTGTTTATTTCATCATCCACTTCTAAATTCTCTGGCTCAATTGTAGGTGTTTCCTCCATCACTTGCTCGTTTGTTGCCTCTGCCACTTTCTCGTTTGTTTCCTCGTTTGTTTCCTCTGGCAATTCAGTCTCTTCTTTCTCCTCAAATTCATCATCCAGGTCCTCAAATCCACTTGATGCAGTTTCAAATTCATCTAAATCTATATCATCCTTATCTATTCCCAATTCTATCCCTTCTTGTCTCATTTCATATTGCATTTGTCTTACTGCTTTCTTATGCTTCTTAGAAGCTTCATGAATATCAAATTGTTGTTCATTTTTAAAAAACTTATCACATATAATACATTCATATATTTCTTCTTCGAGTTCTTCCTCACCATCTTCATATTCATCAAACTCACTATCTGAAGATTGTTCATACTCTTGTCGAAGCAATTCTTCCACATCTTCTAATTCTTCTGCTGTTAATTTTTGCCAATCTTGTTCTTGAAATTCTCCAGTTTGTTTTAATTTGTTTAATGCCAGTTGTTTAATTTGATTTCTATATTCTTCTAACTGTTTCTTTTTACGTTCCTTTTCAAATTCTTCTTGGCCTGATTTTACTCTAGGATCTCTCCTTTTAATAAATGCTACAAATTTCTTAACAACTTCATTATATTCCTTCCTAGCTAAATCTCGTAATCGTTTATTTTCACGTTCCATTAATCGTCTAGTTCTTCTATCAGGTGCACTTGAATATCGATATTCATCTCTCCAAGCAAATGATTTCACAGTAGCAAATCCACTCCATACATTATAAAATTTCCTTACATGGTGAACATACAGAGATTTACTATTACCAAACAAGGGGAATTTCAATAATGACGGATCAAGTGCATTGACATTATTATCATCATCACGAAATTTATCATATCCTGGTACATTCAAATATTTTCCATGTTGAATCTCTTCTCTTGCCAATCTTTCAAATAATCTCGAAGCAACAACGTAAAAGCCGTTTATGGAATCATCTATTTGACTAAATAAACTTGGATTGAAAAATCGATATATTTCGTCAGATGAAATACTAGGGATGTGAGAATCTCCCGTATCGACAATATCTTCAGCTTCATCATTCAAAATAGAAGACTTGTGAGAGTCATACCAAGATCTTTCTTGGGGATCACTAAGTACTTCATATGCAGCACTTACTAGTGAAAATTCATGATTTGCTTGTTCAACATTGTCAGGATTCTTATCGGGATGTAATTGAAGAGCTTTCCTTCGATATGCCTTTTTAAGTTCCAACTCTGTAGCTGTTTGTTCAACACCTAAAAGCTCATAATAACAGGTCTTCATCTCTACCCGTTTACTGATTGAAGATGTTAAAAGGAATATTGGAATTTTTTATTTTTTTTTAGTTGTTTATCTGCAGTACACAATGGTAGCGTCAGAAATGGCCCCAAAAAAATTCTCTTAATTTTGTATTTCTACAAGTTCTTTCTATATGGTTTTATATATATATACACTTTACCAACCTTTTGAATGATAATCGTCAAAATCATTTTCAAATGATGCTCCATTTGTTCCATCCACACCAGTGGTAATTGCCCGGTCATCAATTACACGTTCAGGTAGTGGCACTTTACCTAGTTTATAATCAATACTTAATGCTTCTTTCAAAGAAGCACTTAAACTTTCATCCAAAAGCTTTTCATTTGGCTTTAATTCTATTGTTGTGGTGGTTACGGGACGTGGAGGTATCATAGGTAATGGAGGGCTTAAACTTAATTCAGGACTGGGTTGTTTCACTTGTTTAACTTGGGAGTTTGGCTTGGGTTTTGATTTCAGGTACATTTTTGTCAAGTTTAATTGTGATCGAGATAATATACTTCTAAAAGATTGATGAGATAAACTTCGAGATATTTTATTTAAACTGGTAGATAATTTTTCATGATCCTCTTCTTGTCTATCAGTTGTAGATATTGCATTTACATCAGATATAGCTACTATAGTTTCTTGTTTAACCATAGGTGCAGGTGTACCTTCTTCTGAAGTGGTTAAATCAGTCATAGAGGGGAATTTATTTGTAAATACGATTGCCGGTTTCTTGCTATTTGGTTCATGCTTATTCTCAATAGTGAATATACCAGTAGTTCGTGATCTTTGTAAATGAGGTTTTTCATGGTTAGAAGGGACCAGATTAATTCGTGCCATTTCATTTAAAAATAATCCCAGCAATAAAGATCTTGGTTTGTGTAAAATTGGAGTCGATATGCGTTTTCCTTGAACGGCAATTGGAACAGGATCAACTTTGTGAAAGTTTAAAGGTGGTGGTGGATGATTATATAAATCATCCAGATTATTTGACTCTGAACTAACTGATAACCATTCACTTTCATTATCTTCTTTGACTATTTGTGAAACTACACTTTTAGTATGTTCTTCTTCCTCTTCTTCGTCTTCTTCACTATCTTCACTTTCTTCACTTTCTTCACTTTCTTCAATGTCTTCTTCATCTTCAGAGATATCAGTGGATGAATATCCATCACCAAAATCATCTTCTTGTTGTACATCTTTACTATCATTGTTATTATCCTGAGAAGAAAACCCAAAATTACTAAACAACGAACCTTGTCGCTGCATAGTCGAATGTCTTGTAACTTCATTAGTTGTATCTGTAGTACCTGTTATTTTCAATAGATGACTCTGAACTGGAGTTGGCTCTTTATTTGTCGAAGGTGAAGGAGAATTCCCAATATAAAAAATATTATTCTTAATAGGTGATATTTGTTTAGATTTTTCTTTGTCTTCAAATTCAGATTCATCTTCATGATATCCTTCGTCTTCTTCGTGATTCTCTTGACTTTCTAAATGAAATGCTACTTTACTATCTTTTTTCTCTTCATTCGATATTATACTACTTGTTTGTGTTGACTTTTTCTCTGATCCAAGACTTAAAGTGGAAGAATTACTAACCATGCTTCTATGACTTATTTTATCAATAAATGATGCTTGTAAATCTTGAGTTTGTAAATTTGTTGTTTGTTTCAATATTATTTTCTTATTTAGTAGTCTCCATGTACGATTATTTATTCGTCTCGTTCCTTGACCAGGTATATCGTCTATTGTACATGAATTATTACATGTTAGTCTCCAGAGTTGAACCATAGCATCATCTGATGCAGGATCATATTTAAATGTGAACAGGTGGGTCGATTCCATATCTACTAAGTGGAATATGCAAAGGTTGAGTTGGTACACGATGTAGTATACTCTATATCCAAATATACTGATATATTACTTGAACTAGAAGCGTAACAAGTAGTTGTCTTCAATTTTAAACGAAAGTAATTCAAAGTTTCTTCACCAAGAGGTTCCCAAACAGTCTTGACGCAACTTTCACTACTTTTCTTTTTTTTTTGCGGTATTTTCTGGGATTTTTGTATATTGGAATTAGTTGATATGCTGAGCAACAATACTACTTTGTTGCAAACTTTTTTTGTGATGTTCCAAGGAGTAGTGTAAATTGCCCACCTAATAATCTATATTGTAAAGATACAATAAATCTAATCTTTGATATTTTAATAATTTTTAAGTTTCTCTATTATTGTTTTAATTTTTTTTTTTTTTGTGATTGAGTGACATTGAAAATTTTAGTTTTGCCCGCGCCGACAAAATGTGTGACACCTCCCCTTGTTTATGTTTGTTCCCTACGTGTCATTCAAATTTTAAACTACCTTAACAGTGGCCAAACAAAAAAAAAACTTAATTTAGATAATTGTATGACCGTAGTACCCTATTTCGGTAATCAACCCCCGAGAAACGTTATACTCTGTTACTAGTTAAAACTCTTGGCTGTTACTTGTAGATTGGTGTGTTTTGCAATTTTTCACATGATGTGGGGTGGATGGAGTGTAATTAAGATACGGATGATATGACTAAAGTGGGGGGAGGGGGGTGATGTCGCGGGGCTACCCTTTGTTCCAACATTAGCAATTACCCCAAAAAAAAACACACAGATAATATAAGGATTCTAAAGTTTAAGCATTTAGAGAGCTAGATTGGGGGAAAGAAGTTCAGCTGTTAACTGTAAACCTATACAATGTTTTTCATGTGAGAGTTTTGCAATTAATATGCAGAAATTTTACAATATTTTTGGTGCTCGGATAAGGCAATTGTATAATTGATTCAATTCATTAAACTAAGAGCAAAATTACATTTCCAACTATATATTATAACAGAAAAAGCATGCTAAACGCCATGGCTGAACAATACTTAGCCTTTTATATTCATTTTTATCTACATTTTCTGAAAACTCTGTGTTCTTAATATAGGCCATGAAACTGGTTATACTTAAATCTCATATTAACAACATTTGACCTCTATGGTATGATAAATTTCAACTCAATGCAACTATTATGAGATTTAGCAAGACTTTCTATTAGTGTAGATGAATAATTTTGGTGCATAAACCCTTTGATAGATTTAACTGAATTTGATTGGTTGGATTGAAAAAATCAATAAATATGACTATAATTCTGCTGTACAAGACTTGTTCAAAAGTTGTTATTACATGTTGTGACTCTCTGGTTATATATGATAATAGGCAGTTTGTAAATGTGAATCATATTTCAAAATTGTGTGGTATTCATAACTTGATGTCTGTTCTCTCAAGTTGCTTGATGTTACTAATCTTAAAAAGTTTTCAAAAACGAAACAGTACAAGGCTTCTTCTTAGGTAATCTGAGTTGTGTTTCAAACAGAACCAGGAATTTCCTCTAAATGATTCAACTAACTTTTGAGAAACCTGGGAGCTCTCATTCGATGGATGTTCGGAAATTTGTCATGATATCTTTCAAAACATTCATCTTGATGTATCTGGAATGGATCTCTTACTTGTAATTATGGTATCTGGAAGCAAAAGAATTGATAGTGATGAGATATTCTTGTGGTGAAACTGGTTCTGTTAAACCCAATGGTTGTTTTCTTGAATCAATATTGAGTTGTTATATTGTAGTTCTACCAGCTAAAGAAAGCATATTCTGAACAAAACCTATATCATGTTAGGTGGAGAGATGTAGGCGGAAGAAGTAATAAGGAGTGATATTAATAAAATAATGATATCGTCTATTAAAAATGTTGGGTAAAAGTGAACGTTTGATGAAAAATTTTAAGCAATGA
The DNA here is from genome assembly GCA_000497715.1 of Spathaspora arborariae UFMG-19.1A. Classification (NCBI taxonomy): domain Eukaryota; kingdom Fungi; phylum Ascomycota; class Pichiomycetes; order Serinales; family Debaryomycetaceae; genus Spathaspora; species Spathaspora arborariae. Next base: position 449,068 of record KI547137.1, read on the forward strand.
TCAAAAGAGGATTACATTGGGAAGCGTACGTTTGATACTTCTACAATATACCTCAATACATTATGCTATCTAAGTTTTACAATAAAAGCTACTCTAACTATACTCTAAATACAACCTTTTCACCAGAAACTTTACCTTGTTTCAGTAATTCCAATGCTTCATTAGCACTTTCTAAACCTGGCTTTAAGATCAACAAGTTAGAATGTTTAATTTCATTAATATATTTTGGTAAATATACTTTCCAGAATTCATCATAATTAGCTAATAGTTCTGGAGTTTGTTTAAAAGTAACTGGACCTAATACAACTTCCTTATCAAGAACATTGTAAGCTAAAGTATGCCCATAATGAACTGTTCTATCTGGCTTAGTAGTAATAACAGATCCATCAATCCCTAACAAAGAGTCTAAGTGTACTTCAGGAGTACCTTCAGTTGCATCATAAACTTTTTGGAAAGTTTCTGGAAATGCAATTGTATCTAAGGCATAAGTAATATTGTTCTTGCCTACTTCCTTAATCTTTTCAACCACTTGATCGTCCTTGTAATCAAATACATAATCAGCACCCAATGATTTCAAATATTTATGATTCTTTGGTGAGGCAGTAGTAATAACATTTAATCCATAAATCAACTTGGCAACTTGAATAGCAAGAATACCAGAGGCACTTGCACCACCCCAAATCAAGATAAATCTATCCTTATTCTTTGTCTTGTCATAATCAATATTCAAGTAATGAGAGAATGATAGAGCAATGGTAACTAAACCTAAACCTACACTAGCAGCCCCTTCAAAGGAATCAATAACACCAGCTTCACTATTATCACTATGTTTCAATTCATGATCATACTTGATAGTAACTTTAGGGTTAATAATTGAATATTCACCAAATGCCCCTTCACTATCAGAAGTATTACCACGAACAAATGCATTAACGTAATCTCCAATTTTAAATCCTTCAACTTCAGAACCTACTTCAACGACAACACCACTGACATCAGAACCAATGATATTATTAGGTTTACCTAATCCGTATAAAATATGTTTCCAATCTGTTGGATTAACTGCAAATGCTTCAGATTTAATCAATAATTGATATGGTTTAATAGGTGGTAGCTCAATTTCTTTAACTATGGCTAATTTATTCTCTTCAAGAGAACCAGAAATAACAGATGCTTTAATCACTGAACTAAGTGTCATAATAGAAAATATACTTTTACCTTGAAGGAAGACGTCTAACTACAATTTGGAGTTTGCTAAGAAGTTATTACTACTATGAAAAAATTCGCAAGAATATTTTTGTGTATTTATATTGAGTGATAGACAATTTATTATTAGCAAAAATATACCTGTCAAAGATTTTTTAGAAACTCACCTACACAGGACATCTACAGAGAAGGGATTAGCAATAAAAGTTGAAATTTGCACCCTACATCTTGGGATTTCGCTAATTCTGTAGCTGTCGCCCTCCCTTGTGGAGACGTTGTCAGTTTTAGCGAGTTTTCGCAATCTTCCGTGGATAAGTAGTCAACAACATTACACTAACACGTTTGCGAAAAATAGAAACAAATTACAATTGAATCCTCTTGACTAGCGGTATGATCGGCCTCAGATTACTTTCCGTTAAGTATTAAATTTCTGTTAATTTTGTGGTTCCACTTGTGGTGTAACCCCCCTCCCTCCATGTTGCCGTGCGCCTTACTTTTTCCTCAGCCATAGACCCAGCTGACAAATCATTTGGGATGATGTAAGTACGCAGACTAGAGGAAACTAGATTCCGATCACAAAACAGGTTGTCAGATCTACAAGTTTACCCGTTTCTTTTAGACCATACATATACGGAATCTTTACAACCCTCGTTCTATGTACACATTTTCTAGGTCAATCGTATGGTTTCTTGTGACGAATTTGGACGAACTAAATACTAACGTACTTAGCCTCGAGTGGGGAAATGTCAAACATAAACAATATTTCGTCCAAGAAATAAAGTTTGGGATTCACACACACACACAAAAAAACCTGAAAACAAAGGGTGCAAAACAACGGAAAACTGAAATTATTTTTTAAAAAACCCGGAAATGTTCCACCCCTGCATTGTCCTGCCTTGCCTTGCGTTGCCTTGCCTCATTTCCCCATTTGTAACTTAAAAAATAAATAACCGCTATTTTAGATCATACATAAATAACGCAAATAAATCTTTTTTCCTTAGGGTGTAAGGTGTATACGGGGGGAGGACTCGGATATATGAGACGGGTCGGAAATGTCACAGAGGATTTTTCTTATTGTGGCAAATATCCTATAATTGTCCAATTCCGGAAAATGTCCACCAGTAAGAAATTGCAATACAAGGGAAATTGTTTGAAAAATCGACGTGAATTACATCATCCCTGTGTTTTACCTTATTCGCCGGAACCAACACATTTCCCACTTATTTGGGATTTCTATGAAATATATACAAAAATTGTCTATTAACTATATATATATATATATATTTTTTTTACGAATTGTATAGTTATATACCTAATTGATTTCTCTGTAATCTTCGATTTTCTAGCTTTTATTGTTGTCTCACTTTGTTTCTGATTAAATGACAAACACCCGCTGCAATAATACTAACACCCAACATAACAACTAACATCATATTGGAATATTTGAATAATCTTGGCACATCAGCAGGCCAACCCAGATATAATGCATATGTAGCAGTAACAGAACCTAAATTACCTAACCCACTAACCAAGGCAGCACTAACAGCAGTCCCAACATCTCCATAACGAGGTTGGAAAATTTCAGCACTCCAAGACATACAAATTGGAACAGTTGGACCTAATCCAAATCCAGCAATTAATAATCCAGCATATTTATTCCAAGAACCATGCGCAAATGTAGTAACAAACATACCAGTCATAATAATTAAACATGCTCCACTGAAAATTGCAGCCCGAAATCTCTTATATTTATCAGCAAATGGAGTAAGAATCAAGATTCCTCCGAGATCAAATAACCAAATTGGAGCGTATAATAATGAAACTTGAATTGAGGACAAGTTTGGATTGTTTACTGCAATAATTGTTGATCCAAACACTGCTAAACCAAACCCAGTACCAACAACACCGAAATACATAATAATGATTGGCCAAATACGTAAATCAGTTATAATAAGACAAACATCTTTCCAAGTCCATTTCAAAAGGGTATATCTATGCTCAAGATCCTTTCTATGTAATAATCTTTGAGTTTCATTTAATGGATGAGGAGATCTTAAGAATTTATAGTAAAATTGTTTGAATTTGTTGTTTGATTCACTTGAACTAGCAAAAGGTCTATCAGGTAGCCACCATAATAAGGAAATACCAACGCAAACAGTGACAGTTCCATAAACTAAATACATCCATTGCCAACCAGTGAACCCTCTCATTCCATCCATTTTTTGGAAACCAGCACTAACTAAACCAGCAACAGCAGCGGAAATTTGAGCAGCAGTAAAATAATATCCAATACGTCTAGTCAGTCTATCATTTGGATACCAAAGGGAAATATAATAACTCATACCTGGCCAGGTACCAGCACCAACAGTACCACTAATGAAACGACATGCAATAAGACCTCCACTACTTTGAAGTGCGGAATAACAAGCATAAACCAAACCAACAGTAATAACAATTCTTGAAAGCCAAGTTTGAGGATGAACTCTGGTCATAAAAAGATTCATAGGAACATCAAAAAGAATATAACCAACATAATAAAGAGCCAGAGCAGTTGCAGTATGATGACTATTGAGTTTCAATTTTTGGATAATCGAATGGCCAGCTTCACTATTCATCGTTAATGTAAGACCATAAGCACTGGAACCAAATGAAGTAAGGAAATAAAGACACCATAAAGCAGGGATGATTCTATAATCCAACCGACGATAAACCTTATCAAGTTCTTTAGGATCAATGTCATCAACAGCAATAAAAGATTCTTGATCTTGTTCAAGAGATTTAAGCATTTTTGAATTATCTTCGACAGTAATAGTCTTTGCTTGTCTTGATTCTTCGTCAGAGGAGTAACTCATTATAACTAGAATTCTTTTCTGTATCTTTGTTGAAATAGAAAATTAAATAGAGATTTAATGGCGAAACTCACCTTTATTTATACACTTTCGTAAGTAAGCACAAATACACAATCTTTTGTAGAAAATAAAGTAAAAAGAATGCAAAAAAGATTTAATTTTTGTTGAGTTTGATGTCCTTTTTTTCGTTTTAGCACTTCCTCCATATTTTCGATGAAGGGATGCGACAATGACTCCGAGTCACAATTAGAGAAATATTTTTTTGACAGAATCCGCATGTGAGTCAAGGTTAGTCAAGATCTACAGAGAAAACAATCCAATAAAAACGACTAATATACAATATAATACGGCAATAACCAAACTAAACAATGGATGAAAATTAAAAAGGCACAATTATCTTACTAATCGCTTCAAACAATAGAATATTTACCCAACAATTAGCTTAATTTATGGTGACTCACAAAGCTCTTTAATTGTTTTCACTGTCATTTCAGCAAATTCTTTACTTTGACATACACAAAAATTATGTTGAATTGGGTTTAAATTATCACAACAAATTTCAAATTTCAGACCAGATACATCTCCATATTGTTCAATTAAAAATTCTCTCGTATGTTGACCAACCCAACGATCTTTACCAGCAAAGAATACCCATTTTTTATCCTTTAATCTATGGAAATACCAATCATTTATTTCAGACTCAAGATTGATTTCTTTCATTTCTTCCGCTGCCAAAGTTAATGCTTGATTTATTATTTGCTTAGACTTTATAAGTTTAATTCCACCAACTATTGAATTCTCTACTCCAAGAGCTTTTCTTTTATCGCGCGGAATTAAACGCAAAGTGACAACTCTTTGTAAGGCATCATCACTAAAAATAAAACTTAACAAACTAGAAAATAATAACACAAACCAAATAAATGGAATGTTCCAATTTATTAAAAATGCCATTTTTGTTCCCAGAGGAGAATTTGCTATATCTAAAATTGTTGGAGTAATCAATCCACCAAATTTAACAGTAATCTTGCCATCTAATTCTTTATCATGAAGAAGTTTCCAAAGTGTACGTTGATAAACATAACAACCCATAGAATGAGACAATGTATATAAATTGGTTTTCTTCCCCGCATCTTTATACTTGTCTAGTATAAACTTCTTAACTATGTCATACTTATGGTTAATTTGAAAGTTCAAGTCATAAGTCTTTGTTGTTATTCCACAGAATCCAGCATGACTAATCCCAAGAATTTCCATATGGGGTAACAGTTCTTGAATTAGATCAAGATATGTTATGTAAAACTCAATTATTCCAGGATTACCTGGGATCATTAATAACAAGTCACATTCGTCTTGGAAAAGATCTTGTAAAGGTAACTTATGGTAGATGGTGGTTCTTGGTTCTATATCTAACTGATTAAGCATGATTTTGTTTATCTAGTGTTTCAAACAAAGGAATGGTTTAAATTCAGGGATCTCTTCATTGCTCAACGGCTTTTTTTCCTTTTGACGATCGGATATAAAGATTTCGGAGATAACAATAAATCCGTTGTAACCGAGGGCTTTGGAAATATTGTTTATGGGACTCCATAGACATCTACTCAGGGATCGACCGTTTCCATTAGTGCTTTAGCAACCACTTTCATCATTACAAAGGTTAATGCTGGAACTGAGCTTCGTAGAGGTTTGTAGGAAAAGTCAAAGAGGTGCCTAAAAGTATTTCATTTATATTTAAAACATATTAAGAAAACCTATAAAATTGTTTAGTAAGTAATTCAACGAATATTAAGCAAACCAGCTAATCAAATAAACTGCAATACCTAGGAATATAGAAAGAGAAGAAACCGATGCATCTCCTGTGTAAATTGAAAATTCAGAAGTTGCAACTGGAGATGATCCAAGGATTGTAGTACCAGTTATTGAATCTTGGTGATCTTCTTCTGCTTGGATATAATCAACATTAGAACCAGGAACATTGGAAGTAGATCCATCATAACCTTCATTATTAGTATTATCTGAGGCATTGTTGCCATTAGAACCATCTGAATCATTGTTTCCATTGTTACTTGAAGTGATGTTACCTTCAACATCCAGATTATCCGTGATATTGTTATCATTAGCATCTAGATTATCAGTAGTGTTGTTACTACTAGAGCCAGAGTTATTATCACCAGCAGGATCTGAATTGTCAGGATTAATGTTGCCATTTGCATCCGAGTTATTGTTACCATTAGAACCGGAATTGTTTTCATCATTAGATCCAGAACCACTAGAATTGTTGTTCCCACCAACACCAGAATTGTTAGAATTGTTATTTCCATTAGAATCTGAGTTACTTGAACCATGGGAGGGGTTTTTACCATCAGTGGAATCTTTGCCTTCATTGGAGTTGCCTTCACTTTCTGGAACTTTATTCTTATTGCCATTGTCATTTTCACCATCGTTCTCATCAGGGTCACCATGACCATTAAAATTACCTGTTTCGATACTTTCTCCAGAGTTACTTTCAGTTTTGTAATGTGGAGAAGGTAACAGTGTATAATTACTATATGATTCAGTGGATTGTTCGATAAAGAATTCAACTTCAGTAGAACTATCAATAAGTAGATCTTCCACAGATGTAGTAGCATTGATTGGAAGTGGTCTAGTTGTTTCTTTAGCTGAAATTGATTCGTAGATGATAGAATGGTGATTATATTCTGTATTTTCAGTCGATCTGTAGGTTTCCAAAGCTTCATCAATTTCATCTTCAGTAGTTGACATTGAAAACTCATCTATTTCAACTGTAGTGTTTAAACTATCACCAGTGCTACCTTCAGTAAGTGAAGAATCGTTTATTCCACCTTCAATGTTTGAATTATCTGCAGTACTATTTTGAGTAGTTAATGCATCTTCAATTTCACTTGTTGTAACCTCGTGAACACCACCCAGCACTGTCGAATCGAATAGATTTTCAGCGATAACAGATACATGAATTTCTTCTGATGTGTCATCAACTTTCTCTTCATTAGCCAGAACAAATTTTGAAGTATCACTAACTTCTGGTTCACATAGAGTCCAAACAATTTCTGTGTCTGTAGCACAATCATCACAAATAACAACTTGAGTAAGTAATTGATCTCCAAGATAACACTCAGTAGTAGTTTCTGTGACGTGAACTGGGTTATACACAACAACTGTACCAGTTTCTCCAGGATTAGCACTGATCGTACTGTAAGAAGTAGCAACACCAACATATGTAGTAGTTGTGGTTGTGGTAGGAACAGGAACATGAACAATAATTGTCTTTGTACGATGTTTCTTGGGATCAAATGGCTGAGTAAATACTTGAGTGGTCAGATCGATATGCGTTTTTGTAACCTCATCAACATCATAGTGGAAGCCATCCGAAATTGATTCACCGTTGGTATAAGTCGACCAAGCAACAGTTTTGGAACGAAGATAAATTAAGGAATTTGAACAAACATAGTTATTGATGTACTTGATTCGAAGGTCATTTCCATTTAGCCTAAGAACAAGAGCATCGATGAACGGTTTATAACCAGGAGAGATAACTTGATAATTCCATGTGAAAGACTTATCATCACATTTTATATTTGATGTAAATTCTAAAGCATTTTCTGGATAGTACCAATCATTGAATGAATTAGCTAAAGCGGCATGAATTGAATCACAATCTAATTTCCCATTCTTGCTTTGGATTTCAATCCCTAATGTTCCAGATTTGTATCCCTTAAGACAATCACCAGCCAATACATAGTGCTGCATTCTATTCTGCGTTGTAATCACTTTAGCTGCATATACAATATTCTGAGGTTTAGTATTAGATATCTGTTTAAATTCAGTCTCGATAGAAAAGACATTATTTCCATCGTTGAATGAGATAGTATTCTTCCCATTTTTGAATAATGTGGAACACTGCAAGCTCGTACTTAATGCAGATCCACCAGCATTAAATGTGAATGGTAATTTGATAGTACCTTCAACTACATTTCTACGTGGTGGTGTTTTCAACAAGGTACATTTCAATTCAGAAAACAGATCAAGAAGTTCACCAGAATAAACAGAACAAGATGCATATCTAGTTGTTTTCACTTGTAAATAAACGATGGTTTGTGAAGTAGTGAATTTAAAGACACATGGCATATGTAAGATGAAAGTGTCTTCTTCTTGCATAGGACTACTAATTCTCCAATTAATAGTTGCAACCCAACTAGGACCTTCAGGGCTATGTTTGTAGTATGAGTCTTTATCACCTTCCCAACGCAAAGATTGGAATGAGGTAAAAACACCGGTGATTTCTTTGGCACCAATTGTAGTTATTGCAGTGAATAAGAAAATTATAGCTAGTAAAGGTGTCATTTTTTTTTTGGATAATTTTAAATACTATCACAAATGTATACTTTCCTTAGATGAAATTCTTTATATTTTATAATACAATGGTGGTACAGTTTAACAACTACCAAGAACGGTGTCTATTATTGTCCTTGATTTTTGCAACCAAATAAGCTTTCTAAGAAAAAAAAAATGTAAAGCTTAAAAACTCAATCTATGGCACTTTTTCTCAAGAAACCTAGCCAAGAAGTTTGAACGAAATCTTGTAATGGCTATCGTCACCTGAACATAGCATTTGGTTCTAGCAGATAGTTCTGGTACCTCACTTAAACTTGAGCTAACAAAGTGTGACCCACCTAGATTTTGGTCTGTCAAATATTCAAACTGAATTTGCTGTCTCAATTATACCAAAAGCTCTTCAATAATTTGGCACGGTTAACAGAGGTAGTTCCATCTAACATATACATCACATGTAATGAATGGAAAAGTATATTCAAACTAGATACAATCATACTAGAAACGAAGCAGGGTCCATTCTAGCAGAACTTTTATTTCATGTCAATGTCTTCGTTAAAAACATGAGCATTCATATTTCTGGGCAAACAAACCAGTTTACATGAACTAAAAAAAAGTCTATCCTCGGGTTATTACCACATTAATTTCATTCAGTTTTTACTACCATTAGTATTTCTTTATGATGAAATATTGAACTCTCATAAAGTTTCCGAAATTTTCCAGAGCTCTATAAGTGACCAGAACTCTTTTATGAACTCTCTTGTTAAATCTAGAAAAAAAAAACAAACTTAAACTTCAATGTAAGGAGAAAGGGAAAGAAAAAATAATCACAACAGAAATAAGCTTTTCTATTTTCACACATACTTGGAGTAACAACTGATGCGTTGAATTCTAGGTTTTTGATCCGATATGCCGAGGTATACACTTTCACTATAGTCACTAAAAATATCCAATTCTTTTGTTAATCAAGCTTTTAGATTAACCTTTTTGAATAAACCATTTGATATGTGTAATATTTATTCGTAAATGGGAGAGATTTGTCTTTTTACGATTCATATCACAGTAAAATTCTGTATCACCAGATTTAACTGTATGAATAATGATTAAATGACACAGATATTGTCAAATTATGTATAACACTGATGTAATCCTTATACTTCTTGCGCTACGAATACACTACAGGTTTCCAGAAAATGACTTTGAGTTATTCTTTTGGCTATAAAAACACACCTTGTATATAATAAATAACCACGTCACCTCTTTATGGCACCATTTTGATGATGTAAAATGCTAAATTTGTAATGAGCAACCATATCTTCTTCTGTTAGATCATCGGAATTATGGATATTTTTCTCGTAATAATTAAGATGACCATTCTTATCTAGTAAAATAATAGTTTGAGTTCGTGTTCCATAATATTTGCCTACAGCAATACAATCGCGTTTAAATCCAGCTCTAATTAAAGGAGGAATAAATACAGAATCACGCAATGCAATAATTTTCTGTTCAAAATCGTTACTTTCGATAATATTTCGATCATAAGTATCATAACTCAATAATTCAAAACATTTATCAACCAAATCTTCTTGGGAATAACCATTTTCAATAGATTCTTTTATCAAATTATCCAATAAACCTTCACCAATCTTGACCTTTTTCCAAGGTTCATTATATAAAGAATTTGATAATCCAAATGTCGTTTTACCTGATATTTCATCCTTTTCTATACCATCAGTCTGGAAAACTTTACCATGTTCACCACGATTGCTTACAATATGTAAATGATTTATTTTTGATGTTTTGGGATCTAGTTTTAATTGCCCATATAATAACGTAAACCCACCAATTTTATCTAGTTGAACTTTTTCAAGATTTTCTCTCCATTGTTCATCCAGTTCTGAAGAACAAAGATAATCTAAAGGTAGTATACCTCGAGAAATCTCTCCAATAGCCCCTAAAATTCTTTGTTAGTAATCTAGATTCTTTTAAAAAAAGAAAGAAAAACCAAATTTAGTTGCCTTAGATAATTCTCCGAAAAGAGGGGGTAAAAAAAGAGAAAAGAAAATAAAATAAAATGAAACATACTTGAAGAGTCAGCTTCATGATAGTTGACTAATACTGCCACTTTCCCACTTGTTGTTACACCTATCCAAGTACCATGTTCAGGTCTAGCCAAATCCAAAGGTGATAATAACTTGATACCATTTTCTATAGACCGGAAATGAACAGGCATGGTTGGTCTCTTAAAAAACTCATCTCTATTAGACAATAGAATGAATGGGAAATCTGGATGATTTGTAGTAGCTATTGCGATACACATTTTTTAATGATATATGACTTTTTAGTTAGTTGTAAAAGTAAATGCTGATATTATAACTGATATATTTTAGTATATGTTAGTTGAAGATTAACAAGGAATAAGAAAAAGCAAAAAGTAAAAAGCAAAATACAAAATATAATTTTTAAATAAAGGAATTAAGTGTTCCCTTTATATTTCTTAATGCATAAAATGAAAACACAGACCCCAACAATTAACAACCACGTAACATTCAAAAAAAAAAAAAGAATTCTTAACCAAGCTTTGCCTCTATAATCTTCACCATGTATCATTTCTATTTCTATTTTTATTTTTTATTTTTCCGTCATACATTTTTTAGTTACCATATGATTTTTCTACTTCCTTTTTGTTTTGGGATTTGTGGGGGTAAACGAAAAAAATAATTGAAAAAGGATCTTACAAGCGGGGCCGGACCTAGTTCTAAAGATTCATCACTTCTTCACTATCTAAGGAAAACCCTGTAAATGAAGGCTTGTTAGAAATAATATCTTCCTTGATCCGAGGTTCTTTTGCTGCATCAACACACAGATCATCTATATTATTCTCTTTATTCATCCATGCATGACATAAACTATAAATGTCATTTGTATTTCCTGAACTTGGCACAAATTTCTCGGAATCTCCAACATAACCGGAAAAATAATTTTCCTCACCTGTTACATTAGCGTCATCAAAAAAAGCACAGTCATTATTAATTATAGATTTTTGATTAGATGACCGTTTTGCTTGAGTTGGAGTTAAAATTTTCTTGGTGGATGATGTTGTTGCCAAGCTATTTGTCATTGTAGTATAATTCGAGGATATTCCTGTATTCATCCCTGGTAATTTATTTAATGCTGTTTGAATTGGAATATCATTATCAAAACAACTATCTAGTAAACTGACACTTTCTTTGAAATATGCCATCTTACTTACTTGAACTGCAGTTGCTCTAAGATTTGGATCCCATAAAAGACACAATTGAATAACTTCACCTAATTGTTGTAAATTAGAGTTATGAATGACTTCATCAATAGTTAAACCAGTTTCCTCCGGAAAAACAAATCCGAGATTATGTGCCAATATTTCAGCATCTTTCCAATATCCACCAAAAGGAATAACATATTTGGTTGTAGTATTTGTGGATTCCGGAATAATTGGAGATCCAAGAACTCGAAGTATTTTCCAAATCTGTTCTAATTCATTACTACCAGGAAACAAAGGAGTAAAATTAGCAATCTCGGCAGCTACAGCTCCAAAAGCCCAAATATCAAGTGGTTGAGAATAAGATTTTTGACGAAGTAAGATTTCTGGTGAACGATACCATCTTGTTGAAACATAAGCTGTATAAGGTTTAACATTGGTTACATGTCTCGCTAAACCATAATCACCTAATTTAACAATAAAATTATCATTTTTTCTATAAGGAGGAATACCTTCTTTTGAACCATAAAATTGTTGAGTTGAAATAATTAGAATATTTTCTGGTTTAATATCACGATGGAAATAATTAAATTTATGTATATGTTTAATAGCACAAAGCAATTGACTTAGAATGCTTTTCAAAGTTGTTGTAGAGAATTGCATATTTCTTCTACTTCTAATTAATTGATATAAATTTTGATTTAATGCTTCCATAGAAATATGAAGTTGATATCTAACATCATCAATAAACATTTCATAAATTTGAACAAGACAAGGATGTGATTGAACTGATAATATAAACTTAACTTCTTTAACATTGGTGTAATCATGAAGTAAGGGTAATCTCTTTTTCATTGTTTTGATAGCAACTAGATTAGATAAGTTATATTTAGAATCTTCTAAGGGATATAATAAAGTCCCCTTTTTGTCATCACGATGTCTTAATAAATGAAACTTATGGAATTTGAATTTAACTAGATCGACTGTTCCAAAGCTGCCATTACCCAAACTACTGATTGGTTGATACTTCAGTTTGTATGATTCAAGTGGCAAGTTTTTTGGTGGGGAATCAATATCAAGAGGAATTGACGTCTTATACATGACAATTGAATCGAATATACTGGTGATTGATTGATGTAAATGGTAAAGGGTAATTTTAATTTAATATATTCGATATATAATTTGAAAAGTATTGATGTATTGGCGGCTAAACTACTAGTAGTAACTATAGGTTATCTTTTTTGCAACATTTTTTTTTGTTCTGTTAATGACCACAGTAAACCAAAACAACAAAAGAAAATCAGGGAGATCTTAAGTTACATTGCTGGGTATGGGAGTATTTTTGTATATTTTTGTTTATTTAATCTATTAGATATTCCTGTACTGCTAAATATAGAGAAAAGTTATATAGTCACATAATCATCATTATCTTCTAAATGATCTTCTTCTGAAGAAAATTCCGATTCAGTTTCAGAGATTTCAATTAAAAATTCAGTCAGAGGAATATCTTCCAGGAATCCTGTATCTTGTGAAGTATTATCGATATAATACTGATAATTTCCAGTTGTATCATTTATAAATAGTTTTTCAGGATCAACTGTATAACTATTAATAATTATCTTTTCCAGCTTCTCTTTTTTATTTGATTCCACAAATACTTCATCTCGTATGTATTTATTTGAACGTGTAGTTATTTGTTCTTGTGTACGCAAAGTAACTTGATGTGGTAAAGGACAAGTTTTTCCCTTTGAACAATATCCATCTTCTTCAAAATCAGGACAATTGGATAAATGTAAGAATGGACATTTTTTCCCTCTGGCGCACCAACCACCTAACGCAAAAGGTCGACATGTCCATATTTCATAATTTGGATCGTCATAATGAGGAGGTTTCATGTGTCTATATTTACAATTTGGATTATTGCATTTATTCTCCAAGAAATATCGACACACTGCTGTATTATTATCATTTGGTGTATGAGATAATAAACAATTTCTATTTGAACATTTCCCACTTAAATATAAGGGACAAATCTTTATTTTATTCTTATCATGAATATATTTACAAGTTGAACCTTTCTGACAAAAACCTAAATATTAATTGAAAGATTCAAAAAGAATCAATACTGTTAGTAAACAAATTAGCAAATATTAACGTAAATTTACTTACCTGTTGTTGTAAAATATCGACACAAGTCCCTAGTTTTACTATGAAAATGTTAGTATGTAATTCAAGTTATCATGTAAACCTTACATACTGTTTTGAATTTTGATTTGTTTTTTTTCGAAATGATCCTGAACTCTTTCTGGTATAATGTTCATGATCCCACTCAATATCCTTTGGATTATTCATATTAGGAAAACTTAAAGGGGCAAGAACTCTTCCATTTTTAATCACGACAAATTTCTCTCCATTTATTTTAATTCGATCACAAGAGGCATATTGTACTTTAAATTTCAGAATTCTATTTTGAATAGTTTGGATTTGTTTTTGTTCTTTCTTCTTCTCTTTAACAGCTTTAGCTTGTTCCTGTATTCGTTTCACGTTTTTCTTATATAATGATTGATTAATGAATGACATAGATCCCTTAGATACTACACTGACGTATCCGGAAGCAGATTGCAGTCTCTGCAAGCTGTTTCCAATAGATGACGATCCTTGTGATATTTCAGGAGTCTGGTTGTTCATAACAAGAGTCATGTTTCTATATGTGGACTTTCTCTTTTGTAACATTTGATTTCTCTTTAATTGAAGCTTATCTTGGATGGATTTTAGACGCTGTTTTTCAGCAATAGATTTCTTCAAAAAGGCAATTTCTTGATATTTGAGTTTAAGTTCGTCAGAATCATGTTCATTTGGAGTGGACATAGTTGGATATTCCTTTCGAACTTACACCGCTAGACTGATATTAAAGTGTAGGAATTCTTTTAGTTAAACATTTTTTTTTTCTTTTCTTTTAGACAACAAGTAGATTCATCACACAACATGTCCAAGTCAAATAGCAAAACAACATCTCAATTACTAAAGCAGAAGAATGATGATACTATAAGTTCCCCAAGACTAAAGAAGAAGAATTTGGCAAATATAGAAGAAATTGAATCGATTTTACATGATTTAGAAACTGAAGATGCTGTGACTAACTCCAAAGACAGAAGATATTGTAATTGTATGGCTAGGAAACATCCCCTTTTTGAAATAGCACCCAATTGTTTAAATTGTGGTAAAATAATATGTACCAAAGAAGGATTACAACCTTGTTCATTTTGCGGGGCAGATATTATACCTAGTAAAGATAAAGATGCAATTATAAAATTATTAGCTAAGGAACGAGAAGATTTATTGTTGTCTCCCCAACTACTGACCCAACTGGCTTCCACTAAACCAAAGAAGAAGATTGTAGTGAAGATGAATAAAGGAGAAAAGTTCTGGGAAGCACAAGATAGAGCATTTAAAGAAGCAGAAAAAGAATTAAAAAAGAAAGAAGAAGCTTTAAAGGAAGAAGAATTCCAAGTTCCTATTGAAAAAACTTCTTCTACAGACGTTGACCTTGAGAATGCTCAAAAGAGATTGGAAACCTTGTTAGATTATCAGGAAACTGGTGCAGAAAGAACAAAGATTATTGATAATGCTGCTGATTTTGAATTACCAATTCATACACTATGGTTAACTCCAGAAGAGAGAGCTTTGAATTTAAAGAAGCAACAGCGATTAAGAAAGGAGGCAAATAAAGAGAAAGAACGAAAATTACGAGGCGAAAGAGTAGTCGAAATGTCTATTAAAGATGGTAAAGTAACCATGGTTGAAAAATATGTATCTAAAACAGAAGGAGAAACAGAAGAAGAAACAAAATTGAAAGAATCTATAAACCAGAAAAAAGCAGCTGCATCTCAAACTGGAAGTAATAATATTTGGGATTATGAAAATGATAAACTTAAATGGGAAAAACCAATATATTTCGCAACTGGAGAAGCCCCTTCCAGTTCTACTGAATCAATTCCAAACATAAAAAACAGAGTTCAATTTGCTCAAGAAGATGCGGAAGAATTAATAGCCACGTTAATTACATAATTATCTTTTCATTCTTCGTTTAAAATTTCGAGATCTTGCATCATTGATCTTTAATCTCTTGTAGTTATCAGCTACTGGTTTTCTGGTTTTCTTTACTGAAGTGTCAGTGTCTTTGAAAACGTTTTTTTCTTCTTCAAATTCTTCATCAGAATTGATATAAGCAGCAAGTCTCTTCTTTTCGTGTTCTTCTATCTTGTTCATTTCTTGTTTAACATTTACAAGAGTTGAAGTTTCTTCTGTGGAAATAGGAGCCAATTTTCCTCTTCTAGTCAGTCGTTTCTGAGTCTTTTTCTTTTTAAAAGTGGTATTCACAACATCCATCTCATCTTCATCTGTTTCTTCGTCACTGTTTTCAATTTCAGGAATTTCCAAATCCATTTCATGTATTGATGCATTATACACTTCTGCCAATTTTTTACCAAACCGGTTAATTTTAAGTGGAGATGGAGATACCAGGAATCCAATACTTGAAAAGGTTAATTTTCTACCTGATGTAGGAGTAGTTGGCTCGGGTTTTAACACTCGTGCAATACCTCGTGAAAGATAATCTGGAGTTTCAAAACTAATCGCAGTTGGTTTTTTGGTAGGAGTAGAAAAGTCAGGCTTTCTCAGTTTGGGTTTAGTAGGTGTTTGCAATTGAATTTTCTTGATTGGTGATTCTGGAGGTGCCATATTATTCAATGGTTTAAGTTCTGTATTTGTTGACTTTCGTTTTAAAGGTGATGATTCAGGTGGAGTCATTCTGAAATCAAATATAGATAGTACTTTCCCATTAGCTTGTGGAGTAGGACCTAACTCTTTAATAGGAGATTCCGGAATTAACTCAAGTGGTGATTGCTTGAGTGGAGGTGGTTCTTTGGACGGTATTGCTTTACCTTGTTTTATAGCTTTATATAATGAGTATAGTTTTGAAATTTCTATATTTTCCTTCACATCTAACTTTGAAGGAGGTCGATTATTCAATTTCTTAAATTCATGTTCCCAATGTTTAATCTGTCTTCTTAATTCGGTTATGTCCATTTTATACCTGTCAAGATTTGTTTTCAATGTATTACTTTATATTGAAAGAAAGAAAAAGAAATCGCGTACTTAAAAAAATTACTATGTACAAAAACTGCGCGTGTTTTTTCTCATTATAATTTGGATGCAAAATCTGCTGCATTTTGAAACCATGAGAAAGACAGACATTCATTTTCTAGTTTACTAATTGCATTCTTGACTGCTAGTTTCTCTTGTTGACTATTGAATTGTTCATCGTTCTTCATATAATCGGCAATAAAGGAATACCCCTTTTCTTGAGGCTGATTCCAATATTCAACAAAGAATGTTCTCAAAACATCAATAGTATTTCTTTCTGATAAAAACACCAAAAGTTTAACCCAGTAACCAAGGGCAGATTTAGATGGAATGGTCTGTATTATAATATCCCATTCTTTCCAAAATTCAGACCATTTCCCACAATTTCCATATGTAAGCATCTTTTGTTCTCTAAACCAAATAGGTATTGGTGTTCCTGAACTTGTATAATAATCTTCAATAAATGTTTGTACATCTCTTTCTCGTTTGTTATTTTGAATTAAATAATCAGTATATGTGATTTCTAGAGATTTTCCAGATTTAATTATGTAAGCCACTGTAGCGGAATTTACTTCATTTGAACCATTGTATGACAATCTCCAAAGTAAACTTTGGAATTCTTGATTTGACAATAGATTTATATCTTCTGAAAACAAAGTTATATTGGAAATGAATTGAGAAAGTTTGTCAAATCTTTCAGTAGGATCCGAAGTGATAGTGGGAGAATCTATTAATAATCCCATATATTTAATTATATCTTGAGTGATTTCTTGTTTCCAGTCTTGACATACAAGATGTAAACTAGAATACTTATCCCAAATGGTCTGGACCAACTCTTCTTCTGTGACAGAGGTTGGATCAAGTAAATGGAATGATTTGTAAAAGTCATATTTGATGTTATATTCTGAAATGCTTGAGCCGAGAAAATTCAAATCAAATTTTTCCTTAATTTTATCAACATCTTTCATTGATTCTTGTACTAACAATAAATCGTATATTCCTTGCAATTTATTTAGATTAGACAAACGAGAACTCGTATGAAATCTTCTACGGAATCCTCTGAATATACTATCATTATCAATATTTGTTTGATCATCGATAATATCTTCCTCTTCTGACCAAAGTGATTCTAATTTCAAATGTTCTCTTCTATCAGGAGTCAACATATGGATTACTATCCCATCAACTTTAGTATCACACATTACCCAACTATTCTTGCCAAGACCGAAATCATTATCAACAGCAGAGGGGCCCTTCCCAGCACGCTTTAATAGCCGGCGTCTGGCTAAAGCATTCAATGCACTGGATACTCTACCTTCCATTGGTGGTAGATATCCTCGTTCTTGTTTGACCCAATAACGTAATTCAGTGGCTGCTTTATAAATATGTTTTTCCAGCTTTCCTGAACAAATAATTATATAATTGAATGGTTGGTTATTGACACTATATGGATGTTCTTCTGGTAACTCGGATAAATCATATAATTGAATATCAGTCATTCCATATTCTTTTCCGATTAATTCTAAAAATCCGGAAACTGTTGAGGGGGCATCTTCTGGTACCTTAGGTAAATCAACTTCAACAGTTCTCGTTTGTGAGGAGACATCTTCTCTTAAGTACCAAGGTATAGAAGAGTCGTGTTCTACAGTAGCTGTTTTTTGTTCATTAGAGTTGTCTTTTGATTCAGTATACTCGCTCTCTTCAACAATGGGTTTGGTTGAATCATTTTGCAAATTTCTTACTTGTAAACGAGATAAAACAGTACGGAAAAGTTTATCATGACTGACATGACTTCTTCCAACTCTGGATATCATTTTTTGTTTCCGAAACGTCTGGCACTATCTTGATCTATGTTCAAAGTCTATATTAGAAGAATCAATTTTTCAACGAACAAAAAATACCAGGAAAAATAATAAAAAAAGAAAAATTAGATGCTCATCTTAAGGATCAAACTTACGAACAACCATGGCTAAATTAGTTCATAATGTACAAAAGAAACAACATAGAGAGAGATCTCAAGTTTCAAGTAGAGCCAAATATGGTTTACTAGAAAAAAAAAGGATTATAGACTAAGAGCTGCTGATTATCACAAGAAACAAGCAGCTTTAAAAGCATTAAAGGAAAAGGCAAAATTACACAATCCAGATGAATATTATCATTCTATGACTAAACGTCATACTGATGATAGAGGTATACTTATTGCTGATCGAGGAAATGAAGTTCTTTCTACTGATCAAGTAAAATTATTGAAAACTCAAGATATAAATTATATACGAACAATGAGACTAAATGAAAAGAAGAAAATTGAAAAGGAAACTGAAAGGAAACTTTTTGAAGGATCAGGAAAACATACTGTGTTTGTAGATTCTGTATCTGAACAACAACAGTTTAATCCTGCTGAATTTTTCAACACTGATGAATCTTTGGTTGAAAATAGAGAGAATAGACTTAGATTGAATCAATTATATGATAATACTGGAATTATAAATAAGAGTAATGTACCAGATCAAGAATTAAAAGACAAGATAGACGTTAAAAAGGTAAAACTGTATAAGCTTTTACAAAGACGTCTAAAGAAAGAACAAGATTTAAAACACGTAGAATCAATAATGTCTGCCAAATTAGAAACTATGAAGAAAGGAAATAAAAAGAAGATGGTTGATGCAGAAGGAAAAGTTCATTTCAAATGGAAAAATCAAAGAAAAAGGTAATTTAAGTTCTAATCTTCACTATTTAGACTTCTATTTACATAATCAACAAATAATGGTATAATTCTATCAATTTCTACTGATCTCATTCTATTGAGACTGATGTATGATCTTCTAATTCTTTGTAATTGAGCAGTACTAACTGATTGTGGAGGGAGGTGAACAATTAACCCCTTTTCTATAATAACATCCCCAGATGAGGCAATTTGTTGATGTTGAAGAATTTTACTGACAACTTCTTGAGTTTTCTTGTCTAATTCTTGTAAAAAGGAATTACCCGATGTTGGCTTTATTAATGTAGCTGCATTTGGGGGTGGTGGTCTTTTCAATACAAGTGTATCCCATATTTCATCGATAGGAAGTGTTTCTTGAGCATCATCTGAAACAATTGTAAATAAAGGTGAATCCCATCTGGTATCACTATTAGGTTCTTCGTATCGCATAACTAACTGGTTTATCAACTCTTCTTCCCATCTATTACACTTATCACTAGTTTTATTCCATTCAATACATTTTTCAACAGGAGCAATTACATGTACCACACAATGAGTTGTTACTGTTGCCTTGGCTTCACAGAAAAGTTGATATCTGAACCCTTTAATATATGCCAACGAGTCAAGAATGACAATATTGGATCGAGAGATGTCTCTTTTTACAGCAGATATTTGTGTTCCTCTAGCATTTTTTTCTAATGTTGAATCGGAATATACTTTATGATCAATTCCTAATGTCTCATCGGAATGGTAAATTACTTCATAGTTTTGTCCAGGCTCACCTTTCTCCTTAGCAGAGGATATCTTGTTTTGTAATTGCTCTTGTAGTAACTTGCCCCATTTGGTTTTACCCGAGGAAGGGAATCCTGTAAGTGTAATCAAAGGCATGTTGGTTAACAAGTGGTCTAGTACGCTTACTTTTTCACCATCTGAAGAAGAAAAAAAAATTCGGTTATATTCTTTTAGTTTTGCAACACTCTCTCTGTTTTAACACCTTTCCTTATTCAACATGTCGTTTGTTCCAAGGACAGTGTTTCCTAAGTATAACATCTCCTTGTCCAATTTTAAAGGTCATCATCAAAAAGCGCTAACAAAATTTGGTCATCTTGCTCCTATGATAGATATGGTTCTTGAAGTACGTGATGGTCGGGCTCCCTTAGCAACTTCAAATGTATTGTTTGATAGAGTATTAACAGGTAAAAGGAAACTTATATTATACAGTAAGAAAGATTTATCAATAATAAATAATGATTTGTTAAAGAAATGGCATTCATCGGCCAATGAAGATTATATGTATGTTACTTGTAACAATGATAATGATGTTAAGAGAATAATCAATAAAGTTAAAGAAGAATATAATGAATTTGAACTTCCACCTCCATTAGGATTAAGATTGATGATTATAGGTATGCCAAATGTTGGTAAATCAACTTTAGTTAATAAATTACGAGAAATTGGAAATCCTGTAAATAAAAATGCAATTTCCCAAAAACAAAGACAAGTAGCTAAAGTAGGTGGACAACCAGGAGTAACCAGAAATACAAGTGAAGTGATTAGGATTTGTAAAAATCCCGATCTTTTCGTATACGACACTCCTGGAGTATTTTTACCTACTGTAAAGGATCAAGAAACAATGTTAACTCTTGGATTGGTAGGTTGTGTACATGAATCATTCATTGATCCTATAATTCTTGCTGATTATTTATTATTTGTCTTGAATTTACAAGATCCAAGTGGAGTATTATATGCTGATTTCATGGATCATCCAACAAATGATATTTATGAACTAATGCATTATATAGCTAAAGCTAGAAGAGTAATAAAACCAGATGGTGCTTACGATGAAGTTGGAATTGCCAATTTTTGGGTCAATATGTGGAAACAAGGTCGGAATTTTGGAGGTAGAGCATTATTTGACCTTGCAGCAATTCAAGAAATTACTAATAGTGAATATAAATCAGTTAGAAAACAAGAAAGTAAAAGATTAAGTTTAACAAAAGTACATCAAAAAATCGTTGATAAATTAGGTGATGATGGAACTTCAAAATCTAAACATAGGAAAAGAACGGCGAAAGATAGAGAATTTGATATTAGAAATCGTCTTTTTAAACTTTAACCAACTAATATATCATCAATATCGAAATATTCATCAAAATTGCCATCATTTTGGGTCTCATGACCAAACATTGAATCAAATCTAACACCAGATTTACGTCGGGATTCCTCTTTTTTTTGAATGTTATATTTGACATCTAATTCTTTGGCTAGTTTTTGTGCAATTGAATTCTGGTCTCCTTCTCCTGTATATATTAATGAGGAATCAAGAACATTTTGGGTAGAAAATAATACAGACAGTTCATCTTTTGATAAATATTTCTCAACAAATTTATCTTCATTCAAGAAATCAAATAATGAATTAGTTAGCAATGATTTCCGAAGAATTTTCAGTATATAGTAATTAAATTTTCTTCCAGCTGCATTGGATGACATTAAGAGTTCATCCAATCCAATATCTTCCGTTATAGGTGTGCCAATAGATTCAGATTTTAGAAGTACAACCTTTCTATTATCAAGAATATCTTCAACAAATTTGTCATCTTTAAGTTTCTTGGAGTTAATAAATTGTTCCATAAGTTGATCGGCAGCATCACGATCAATTTTCTTTTCTTTTTCGTTTTCTAGTCGCAGTTGACTGACAATTGGATTTTGCAACAGGGGAAATCTTCCTATCTTTTCATCTTCTTTCATAGCTATTCGTACAAGTAGCAATACATTTGCTAAATTGCCATCTAATTTTACTTTCTGAGGATATGCAACACACACTTTAACTTCTGAATCTTTAGGTTGCGTATATCGTACAATTGCTATTGACTTCAATTCCAACAAAGCTTGTACAAAACAAACAAATGACACTTTATTAGGACCACCCAAATTTATGTTAGGCAATACGAAAACAGATTCATCAGTTTGGTAAGCAATTGGAAACTTTTCCTTCTTAATAAATCCTAGAATGTCAATCGATGGTTTGGAAACTAATGTTGCAACATTTTGTAAATCTGAATTAACAGCCAAGATATCTCGTGGTGAAAACTTAAACCCGGGTGTACAGTCAAAGTTTGAAATGGGTATTATCTCTTCCTCCTTGACAGATTCATCCGCTTCTTCTTCTTTTGCTTGATCAGTTTGTACTTCTGCTTTTTCATTCGTTCGTTTAATATAATACGTCGTAGATCTCTTTATTGGTACTAAAGTTTCATTTTCTTTATCCAAATAATATTCATGACCATGAGCAAATGTTTCCAGCTTGATAGCAGGAAATACTTGAATTTCTATAGATAAAGGAGCTCGTTCGTCCAGGTCTAAATTCCAATATTGTTCTGCATTAGCACCAAATGAAAGTCTAGAAGTGGATAAAACTCTAGGACCAATTAATTTTAAAGGAGGCCGTACACTAATAAGTTGTGTCATATCATATACTTGAAATTGACTACCACCTTTAGCGATCTCTTCACACATTTCTTCATTTCTTTGTTTAGTTTCTGATTTCTTCACCGTCGAAATATAATTTATAATCCCAAATGTAAGAGACATATTATATTTCACCATCCAATCATTGTATTCACTCCAATCCAGCCTCACAAAATCGCAGAATGACAATTCCCCGTTTGTCAATACAAATAAATTCCTCGAGAATTTCAAATGGGCGGAAATCTGAAATTGTTCCAATGCCATTTTCAAGGCGTCACTTAGTTGATACTTGGCAGACCTGTCTTCAAGCATAGTATCTTCATGGTAAAACAGTAATATCTTTTCATTAAATTCACGTAAATTGCCCAGTACAAGGGGTTTATTTTCATATATTATCTCAATAGAATGCGATGAAAACAACACCAAGGCGAATCTATCCAGTTTCCTATTTTTGATTAATTGTCGATTAAGATAGTCAAATATGAAATCCAGTGCTACCATTAAATCTGATCTATCTGCCACAGCCAGGTTTTGATCCATAGATTTGGAAGCGTCTAAAGCAAATATTGTATACTCTTTAGACATGTTACATATAGTTTTTGACAGCTCAATTAAAGTTGTATTGTTGAGCAATTACAAGTGGTATTTATTCTCTTTTCTGACAACTGATGTGTAGTTTTGTTCAAGTGTTTCGGCTAAACTTGTTGCCTTTGTTATTTGTGTTCTTTGTCATTTATTGTTCTGTGTCGCGAATTTCCGCCTTAGTTATAAAAGATCTCGGGTATAATTAACAAAATTTGCAATTTCTTTCTCTTTGTTGAAAAGTTTGTTTGGGCAAATTGCGCTCATGATGTTGTAGAAAGTGAACTTTAGGCTATCATGACCTGTTTGCTCCTGAGGCTGTGCCCCTGTTTATTCTAGCGATTTAGATCTAATTCATATATTTCTTGTCCATGGAGAATGTTCTTGTTTTTGACTAACCAATGAGTTTTCCTTATAATAATATTGTGTATAATTCTATACCAATAGCTAGTACTAACGGCAAAAAGCTCATAGACGGAGAAATTAACCGCCATATCTCTTTAGATGGATATTTACAAAGTCAACAATCACCATATTCTCAGTATCAGCAATACCCTACAAACTTGTCACAGCAAAATTCCATGCAACAATTGTCCACTTCACAATATCCCAAACAAACAGAAATAATTGATAGGCAAGCTATCCTTCCTGAAAATAATGTACGTATGTCAGGTCAGTCCTCGCAAGACTATTCAGGAGCTAGAGTTTTAAACCTGTTTAATCAATCAACAACTGTCCAGCAAAATTTAAAAACAATCCCCCTCATGCCGGCATATCCTATTTCGCAAGTTCAAACACAGTACCTGAGCTATAATTCTTTACCAATCATGAATCAAAGGAATTCATTCTCTCCACTTTCAGGTAGTCTAGTGACCCACAATTTGGATCCATATTATCATGATCACAACTTTCCAAGGCAACCAATTGACCAGAACGTGTTGCTTCATCCTACTATACCTCTGTATTTCCAAACTAACGAACCATATGGTTTCCGAAAGGATTTGGATACTATTGTAGCAGAGTATCATCAAAAAATAGCAAACCCAAGAACTTTCAAACCTCCAAAACCAAAGGAAAACAATAGACCTCGAATAAACAAACTTACCAGACCTGAAAATGTCCAGAAATTATTCAACCATCCCATAACTGAAATTGGGGAATATTCCGTTGATGAATTAAAACAGATATTTCTTAATCATTTATGCTTGACTGAACCATTCAACAAATTAAACATATTTACTGTAAAACTCAAGACAGAAATTGAATATCAAATGTTTAATTATTTTGTTAATAATCTTTCTACTCAATTAGATGTACTCTTTGAAGTTAAAGTATATTCCGAAATTGTTTCTCAAATGGCACTATTTGACGAATCAAATATTTTATTACAATCAATATTTTGTTTAAGTTCATTAATGCTTCATAGAATGATGCCCGATAAAATTGATGCTTCACTTCCTTTAAAATATTATCATCATTCAGTGAAAACAATTAAATCATATCTGGAAATGTTTTATCACGATACTGGGATAAGTTCAAGATGTCTATTAGCAACAACTTTATTATCAGTTTATGAATTTTATTTCACATCAATTGAAGGTGTGTATACTGGAAATGCTTCTAGTATACTAGCGTCGATAATTCAAGGCGATCATAGAAGTAGTACAAGTCCATTACTTGGCTCAACGTTTCTTGCAACTTGTTTCTGGAGTGTATTTACATTAGGTTATATTCAATCATTGAAGAATGTACGTGTTAACGTGTTTTCCGTTGAATTGTTTTGGAAACCATTGGATTCAGAATACTTTACCGTATTTGATAAATATCTATCAACTGAAGATCAAAAAAGCAAGAATTCACTTTCTAAAACAGAAATGGTATGGTGGTTCCGAAAAACAATTTTAATTTGCAGCCAAATCTCTGATTTTAAAGGTGAAGTAATTGTCCCCACCAAAGAAGAAAAAGAAACCAATCAAAACTTGAAACGATGGATTCAATTGAAAGATATGCTAGTTGATTTTGAAAACAACTTACCTTCCAATCTTGAACCAATAGTTTATAATATTCAATCAGACCAGACCTTCCCCGTGATTTTCTTCAAAGATGAATTAACCACACTTATTGGCATCAATAGATCATTAGCTAAACTTATGTTATTTGAAGCAATGTTTATAAAAACAAACACACAATTGGTTGAAGTTAGAAATGAATTAAATAAATTCCCACCAGATTATACCAAAAGATTAGCCAAAGATTTAATTGGAATGATTAAATGTTATGATTCGAATTCAGCTATCTTACCCTTGAATCTACATGTATTACATCATGTCCAAGGATACATAAATGATGAAGAACAAGCTGTGGATGAATTGACAACATTAATTGGAAAACTGACAAAAGTATGTAATTTATCTGTCTAGATTGTATTTATTCTATTTGTACTATATAAAAAAAAATATCTCTAAATGTTAACTTCCCAGGTTCTAATAGTTCCATCTAAACCAGAAGTAACCACTTTTCCAGCATTGCCATCGTAGGATAACCAATCTAATCCAGAAATACCTGAAAGATGAGCTAATGGGTATTTGATAACTTTAGATGGTTTTTCAACAGAATAGACAAATAATCCACTATCCAACCCACCACTAATTAAATATTTAGAATCAGAAGTCCATTTAGCATCATAAACTCTACTAGAATGGAATGCCCATCTAGTTGTAACGACACTCGAATCTGATGTCTTAAATAAAGTGTATTTACCAGCAGAATCAGCAACAGCAAAGTATTCTTTTGATGGAGAAACTCGGATTAAAGTTGGAGGTAATCTCATCTTTGGGAATTCTTTGGAAGTTTCAATGATTGAATCAGTATTGATTCTTAATTTTTCAATAGTATTGGTTGTCGAATTAGTGAGTAATAATTCAGAATCAGAAATAACACCAACGGAACTTGAATTGAAATTAAACTCAAGCTCTGACACTAAGGTGAGATCGGTCTTGTACAATTGAATTTTGTTCTCAAACAATACAATAATTCCTTGTGATGTTTCAACCAATTGTTTAGGTTGTGCAGGTAATTTGACTGAGTTGGAAACGGTTCCATTTTGCCAAACTTTCAACGTGTCATCCCAACCAATAGAAACTTGAGAAGAACCAACTTTTATAATATCAACAACAAAATTAGTGTGTCCTATGACAGACTCTGGAAGAACACTAGGCCCATCTTCTTGAACACCCCATTTCAATACTTTCCCATCTGCACCACCAGTGTATAATGAACCATCATCATACATAATAGTTGTCAACGATGCTTGATGTCCTTTGACTGTTTGAATTGAAGCACCAGAATAGTCAAAATAATTTAAGTTACCATTTGCAGAAAGGGAAATCACATACTCTTTAGCCAACACTAATCCAACTTGATGATTTTCAACTGAAAATTGGTCAGATACTTTAAATGTTTGCACACTTTCATAACTTGCAATATCCCACTTTTTTAACGTATTATCAGCAGATGCAGTAATAAAGAATTTTGAATCAGGTAACCAAGCAACTGCAAAAATACCACCAGTATGAGCATTTTCAATTCGTTTAACAAACTCTCCAGTTTTACCTTGATAAATCACAATACTTCTATCTGAACTTACAGACACAAGCCACTCACCATCAGGACTAAACTTTACATCTCGAATAACATTAGTATGATATCCTCTTAAACTCTTGTCAAACTTAAATGGAGGACCATTAAAGAACACTAAAGCAAAATCATCGCCTACTGTAGCTGCCCTATATGGTCTTTGTGGCTTTATAGCAACAGCATTAATAGCAGCGCTATGTCCTTGAATATCACCTATGGAATTACCACTATCCCAAGAAAATGCATGTCCAAACTTTTCCTTACCTTGACCTACAGCAATTATACGAGAATTATCACTATCCCAAGCAATTGATCTAATTGGACCTGACATAATTTGAAATTCACTTTTAATTGTTGGTTGATCAAATTTTGTTGATTTATTATTTGGATCAATTGAAGCATCCCACGCCTTAATTGCTCCTGATTCATCACCCGAGGCAACATAGTATCCTGAAGGAGAGAAACTTACTGCTGTTGTATTACAAATATGTTTACTAAAACAAACAACTGGTGCAGTAGAGTTAAAATCAACAGGTCTAACAATAATTGACTTACCATTTACATAGGCTAATCTTTCATTGACTGAATCATATGAAAGATGACTAGCTTGGCCTCTCAGAGTAGAAGGCTGTGGAACTGTAATAGCGATTGGTTTAATGGACATTGTATATGTGGAAGTAATACTATATCAAAAGGGTACCCTGTTTCTTGTGTGTTGGAATATAAATCCACGTAAATCCGAACCAATTTGAAGTTTCAATCACGTGTATATTTACCCTCGGAACTACCTCTTTTTTCTCTCCAATTAATTCCCAGCCAAAAACCAATGGAAAAAAAAATTGGAGATTTATTTGGTCATAAGATCTTGCAAGAATCATTAAGGGAGGATTCCACGAAGACATAGTTAAATATGATTAGAAGTGTTGTTCTGCGTTCTACTCGTTCTGTTAACAGACGTAGTACCCGTTTTATATCCCAATCTGGTATCAGATTCAATGTTCAAAAAATTGAAGCACCACCAATTCCACCTGTTGTTAATTCATCTGAACAAGCTGGTAAACCTAAAAAGAAGTCATTTTCTTTAATTGGGTTCTTAGTTAAGGTTACTCTTTTAGCTGGTACAGTTTATGGTGGTACTTTGTACGTTGCTACTAAGAATGACAAAGTAATGGACTTTGTTGTTGAACAAAATTTGCCATATCATGAACAATTATTAGATTTAATTGATAATTTTGAAATTGAAGATTTAAAGAAATCTTATGAGGAAATTCTAAATAAGATCAATGGTGTCAAATTACCTACTAAAGAAGATGTTGAAAGTCTTACTCATGAATTAGAACATAGAGGTGAAGAACTTGTTAAAGAAACCAAAAAGATTTTCAGTTCAGCTGTGGATATTCCAAGTTCTGTTCCTAAGCCTGATGAACAAGGTACTGATTTAACTCCAGCGCAACAGTTACAAAAACCTGTTGAAATAGAACCAATTAAAAGAGAATTTGAACATTTACCTTTAATTGAATTAAATAGTGATATTGCTAAATCGGTTGATAGTACAGTTAAGGAAACAATTTCTTCCTTTAACAAATTTATACAATCAATTGATGCCAATACTCTTGCTTCTTCTGATGCTGGACTTGTCAAGACAATTAGTGGTAATATTAATCAATTAGCCACCAAGTTAAATTCATTAACCAAGTCTTTCGATGATGAATTACAATCCAAATTAAAAGTATCACAAACTGAATTGTTTTCTTCATTTACCAAGAAAGAATTAGAATTGACCGAAAATTTGTTGGAACAATTCAATAAGGAAAAAAGTCAATTAGAGATTAAATTAAATGAAAGATTAGCTCATGAAATTCAAGCTGCAAGAGAAGCTATTGCCCAAGCTGCTAGTAATGCTGTTTCTATGGTAAGAATTGAACAAACTAAAAAATTTGAAGAGTTGGTTGTTGAAAAATTAGATCAAGAAAGAAATGGTAGATTGGCTAATTTAAACAATTTAAATTCTCGAGTTGAAGAATTGGAAAAGTTTGCTGAAAGTCTTGAAAATCAATTAATTAAGAACCATAGTAGATCTTTAATTCAACAATCTATTTCCAAAATTAGAAGTTTATTGTTGGCACCTAATTCTGATGAAAAACCACAACATTTAAAACCACATGTTGAGGCATTAACTTCTGTTGCTCCTATTGATGATGAAGTTGTTCAATTAGCGTTACAAGATTTAACTCCTTTACTTTCTGGTGAATCTACTCATTCTATTTTAACTACTTCTCAACTATTAACTCGTTGGGAACAATTAGCTCCTGAATTAAGATCGGCTTCTTTATTACCACCAAATGCAGGTTTATTAGGACATTTGTCTTCATTAATTTTCTCAAAACTTTTATTACCAGTTAAGGGTGTTAAAGCTGAAGGTAAAGATATTGAATCAGTTATTGCTAGAGTTGAATCTAGTTTAACAAGAGGGGAATTAGATGTTGCTGTAGAAGAAGCTTCTAATTTAAAGGGTTGGTGTAGAAAACTTGCTGATGATTGGGTTATTGAAGGAAGAAAGAGACTTGAAGTTGAATTCTTGCTTAATTTGATTGAAAGTGAAGTAAAGATTATGTAGTTTTGTACTTTGTTTCAATATATTTGTAAATTCTCACTTGGAGAGTATTTTGATCTTAACGATGCCTGAAAAAAAAATATTGATTAGTCACTATATAAGACTATATAGATAAGATGTCTACCACATTGTTATTCTTGGATTCTTCTGACGAGTCACTCTGTCAAAGATGTAAAACAGAACCTTCTGTTTTATTAACTAGAAAAGAAAAATATTGTAAATCGTGTTTTATTCGATTTATACGAGGCAAACAAAGAAAACAAATGCAAGATGATAAATACAAGGTAAAATATGGACAAGTAGCTGAAAAGTTAGGAAATCAAAAGGTATTGTTAGCATTATCTGGAGGTGAATCTTCCTTGGTATTACTTGATATCATGGCTTCTCTTTTACAAGAACAATATGAAGCACATAAAGGAAAACAAGGATTTGAATTAGTGATTGTCAATTTAGATGAATATAAGTTAAAATCTCTTAATAGCCAAGTTCAAGATGTTATTCCTAAATTATTAGAAAGATATTCACCTGTGAAATTAACATTCAAAGTTTTATCTTTAGATTCATATATTGATCAAGAAACATTAAAGCAATTATCCTTGAACAACGAGTTTACTGGATATGTCAAGGATTTACAAATAACAAAACAATATACCTTGAATGAATTGTTAGAGTCTTGCCAAGATAAATCTTCAGCTGAAGATTTACTCTCGATAGTTTATGAAAGCTTAATTTTAAAAATTGCATTTGTTGAAGGATGTGAAACTATAGTTTATGGACATAGTATGACTAGAATAGCCAATGAAATAATTGCCTTGACTATTAAGGGAAGAGGATCAATAATTCACAAAGCAATAGTTGACCATACTACTACCTACAACAATAAAGAATTCAATATATTATTCCCATTAAGAGATGTATTATATGCTGAACTTTTAGCATATGTTAAATTGGCAGAATTAACACCATATATACTTAATTCTACAATACAAAAATCTAGAATAACCAAAAATTTAACAATAAGAGATTTGACGACAAATTATTTCAAGAATTTAGATGCTACAGGGTATGCATCAACTGCATCCACTGTGGTTAAAACAGGAGAGAAATTAGGACCGCCATCTAAAGGTACTGAGCTATTGAGTCGTTGTAAAATATGTGGTGAAGAAATATATCATAATCCTCATGAATGGTTAAGAAATATTACTGTGAATGAAGCTGCACCAGTAACAACTGAAGAAGAAAAGAAGTATTTACAGTTGTTTAAAGATAGTTTAGAAAGTGAATTTGATTCAGAAGATGTTAATGAAGAACCTGTAAGTATTTGCTATGGTTGTATTGTCACTTTAAGTGGGGTGAAGAACGACTTGATTTGGCCTGTTATACAAGAGAATTCCAACAACACCACTCCTTTGCAATATATATTCATCAAGGAAGCAGAAGAAAAGCAAAAAGTATTGGATGAGTATGTTTTAACTGACGACGAAGAAGATTAAAGTTTATAGATATTTGTACTAATAAATACAACCTGGTTGCAAGAAATTTGTATATGTTTTTGTTTGTTTTTTGTTTTTTTTTGGCAACAACAAAACACTTTCTTTGGTTTCTAGACGTAAACATATAATGTATGCACCAAATCTGTTCCATATAGACTTGTTCAGTCTATGGAATGACATCTCCAATCAATCTCCACGCATTCTACATGAACACAATGAAACAAAGTCAATTTCTGATTCTCAAACACGTTCCAATAACGACAGAAGTACAATTGAGCAACGCAAACATATGAATAATTTATTTGCTCCACCTTTATCAGCATATTCAGCAAATTACCCTGGAGCTAGTCTGTTTCAATTAGAATATACTGTTAGAACAGGAATACATCATACAAACTCTAAATTGTTTTCCATTACCCCTTCAACACAAGCAAATATTGAACAATTGGAAATTATTAGAAATACTGGATATAATACAATACGACCTATAGGTATTGGTAAAACCATGGAAGAATTGGATTTTGAAACTTCAGGTCAGTTTACTGTTACTGATGAACAACTGTATGGAGGTGGTGGTGTTAATATTACTGGTGCTGAAAATTCAGGTAATGCAAATCAACAAGATGAACAAGATGAACAAGATAACAGTAATAATACATTACTTTTGGGATCTAATTTAAATGCTAGTGGATTGACATTTCAATTAGAAGAGAACCAGGAAGTGGATTTGGATGCTCATGTTTTAAATGCCGATGATCTCTATTCTCAAGATGATGAAGATGACGATGTGTTTGAAGATGGTGATATTTTAACTGATGTTCCTGAAGAACAAAATTTACGTTATAGAATTCAAAATCTTCAAAGTGATTCAGAAATAGATATTGGATATAGAACAAATTTAGATGATGAGGGATTTATGGCGTCAGAAGTTGAATATCAAGACGATCATAGTTTGAATTCAGAAGGAAATACAACTGCATATGTTGTGAATAGTGAAGGTTCAAGTTCTTTATTTAATTCAAATAATACTGGTCGTACTACAAACCCAACAACTGCAACTTCTTTATTACCTGGTGGAACATCTACAAACAATTATTTACATAGAATTCATGAAGAAATTCATAATGAAAATGATCCTGGTTATTCAGAATTAGATATGGTTGTTGATGAATCTTGATGTATAGGCAATTTTTTATTAATGCAATCAACTTTTGCTTGTTGTAAATGTATAGCTGGAACCATCCATTTCCCACAAGAACATCTTGAACCTCGCCAACTATATCCACCAATTTTAGATTCACATTTAGGACATTGGAACTTGCCTTCAATTTCCGATTTATCTAATTCTTGTTTCATCCATTTCAAGGGATCCTTCATGAAATAATGAGAACACTTATCACTGGCTTCTTCAATTGAAATAACTCTTCTTGAATTAGGAGCAGTTTTAATGAATTGTGATTGTCGAGATTCAGCTACTGGAATTTCATGCTGTTCAACATGATTATTATTAGCAAGAACTTGACGACATCTTTTACATCTAAGTTCAAAGATTTCTTCAGTTGTTTCTCGTGGTTGGTTATTTAATTTGGAATTCATTAATTCACGTAATAATTGACCTGATGGATCTATTTTCAAATTTAAATCAACTAAAAATTGTCTATATTCGTCATTATTTTCATCAATTATAAATCCCATATCTTTATACAACTTCAATTGAGTCATGAATCCCTGATTAGGTCCCACATCGGGACATTTTCTTTTCACGGCATGCAAAGCTTGATCTACGGTAAGATTATATTTCTTCATTAAATATGACATTACAATGGCCACGGATCTACTAACACCTTGGGAACAATGTATCAAGATATTATCACTGTGTTTTTTGTCAGTTGAGTCCAGAAATAATACATCATCTATAAATTTATAACATTCACTGAAATGGGGGAATAAATTAGTTGTTTCTTCGTCAGTTATTTCAATTTGTTTCCAATGATATTCACTAGTATATATTGAAGGTATTGGTCCAGGAACAACAGATAATATGTGATGGATTCCATAATCTCGTTTTAAGTTTATACCATTGTTTAATGGTTCTATTGATGATAAGTATATACCTCCTAATATTCTATGAACCAGCATTTTTGATGTGAGATGTAGAGGAGTTCTCGATATCTCTTCGCAAAAAGTTTTTTTATGTGCGGCTTGGAATTTGTGGAACGGCTCATCCTCGAAACTTTTATTTTGCAACCTTACGAATAAACATATATATTAAAACTATTTACTTAAAATACCTCTTCATATTTCTTAAATTCTCTTTGGCAATTTCAATAGAAGGTTTTTCAAAAATATCATCAATTTCTTCCAATGTTTTCCCTTTAGTTTCTGGCATAAAGAAAATTTGATAGAAAAATCCAAGAAATGCAATCCCGCCATAAAATCCAATAGTTAACCCAGTATAAGTCATGGCTGATTTCATAAGGTTGAAATTATAAGTCACGGTGAATGCCCATAAATACAAGAATGAAGAACAAATAGTCATTCCTATAGATCTTGTTCCTATGGAAAATGATTCTGCTGGTAAAACCCAAGTTAAACAAGCATAAGCACCAAAGAATCCCATATAAAGAATTAACCCAGTAAAATAAACTCCTAGAGCAGCAGATCTTTGTGTCTCCAAGGGAATCAAATACCCAACGCCAACAAGTACCAATCCAAAGGTAAATCCTACAAGGTTCATCCCCCACACTCTACGACCAAATCTATCCATATATAAAATTGCTGGAATTGTACCTAACCATAAAGCACCACCACCAACTAAAGAAATGAAAACGGCATTTTCTGATGAAAATCCAATGTTGGTCATCATGGTTGATAAATAATACATTACTGCATTAATACCAGTTAATTGTCCAAGCGAAACCATAATTACAGCATATAATAAAGCACGGCGATTTCTAGGAATAGTAAATAAATCAAACCAAACTTGAACTCGGCTCTGTGTTGCGCGAAGTTTACGTTCTGCTTGTGCGTTCTTGATTAATTCTAAAAATTCAACTTTACTTGGTCTGTCATTGATATCACGTAACCTGTTATACACATTGATTGCTTCTGCATATTTGTTATTATAGACCAAATAACGAGGAGATTCAGGAAGGAATAAAAGACCAATTAATAAAATTGTTGAGAATAATAATGATGACCCCACCATAAATCTCCAACCATCATTAACAGTAAAAAAAATAGCAGCAATTGCAAATCCCAATACTTCACCAAAGGCAATAAAAAATTGATAAAGTGAAACTAAATTACCTCTTTGATTAGGAGGGACACATTCTGCAATATACACACCAACGGAACCACCCTCAATCCCAACACCTAATCCTAAGATAAATCTACCAGCATACATAGTTTCATGATCTAATGCCGCAGCACAAAGAATTGCACCAATAGTGTATAAAATACAAGAGATTAAAATTGCACGTTTTCTTCCAAAATTTTCACTTAATGGAGTCATAAGAATTGACCCACCAACAGCTCCAAGAGGCATTAAACTTGAGACTAAAGAATTCTCATGCTCACTTAATTGTAAAGCTTTATTCATACCGATAGAAGCACCAGATATAATTGATTGATCAACACCAGATAAAATACCAGCAAATGAAGTAAATATACCTAAGAATCTAACCATCTTGTTTCTATTTTTGAAAGTTATTGGAAATTCCACATTCTTGAGATTAGTCCAAAATGTTCCTTTAGTCTTCAATTGTTGACCTAATTGAACATAATCCGAGAATTCCTTGTCAACATCTACTTCATCTAATTCAATAGATTCAGTGGATGCATTATATCTGATCTTTTCTGTTTTCTCAACAGTTGGTTTGTCAAAATCACTGGTCTCAGGGCTAATTGTTCCTGACATATTAACCTGTTGAACCAAGTGGTAACCAAATTTTGTGAGAGGAATCTCCTGTTATTTATATCGATAAAACGCGTGGCGAATAAGGATACTCAATTATACATGGACAATGTAAATTAAAACTATTGGGATTAGACTAATGTGGGGGAAGTTCATTGATGATACGCTTTGTAATCATGCGGCGGATTCTCCTTATCCAGTTAAAGATATCCCTCGGGGTTAGGATCATTATACAATATGCAAGGATAAGGTTATTGTAATTGATGCAAAAATTTGATGTGGCATATGAAAACAATAGAAATTTTGGCAGTCATTGTTTTGTTGCCCTCCACCCAATGGAACAAACAATAGAGTGGAAGGACGTGTAAAACAATCACCCAATTGTTTAATATTGGGCTGGAACGTGAAACAATTTAAACATATACATTCAATCGCCACCTCTTTGCACCTAATACTAATAGATAATTCGGCACGATATAGACGTAAAACTAAATGACACTTAGATTGATATTGCACTTGTTACAAGAATGATAATGTATGTACGTCACTTTAAGCTTCAAATATTTACATTTGAAGTGACGTAACCCACTTGACATTCCAATCCCCCAAACTTCGCAATAATAATAGAATTCTCCCCCACTCAAAATCTTGCCATAATGGAATTATTTTCTAATTCCCATATGGGGAATTTATACTAAAGGTACCAAACCTTAAAGCAATTGAATTATTTCAATTGTTCCTTTTCTGTTCTTCCGAACTTTATTCCCTTAGTGGGCTTTTCCAGGTATTTGCAATAGCCATTAAGGTTGTACATCTAGTTCTAGGTGGTAAACATAAGCGATTGTGTATTTTACTATTCAAAGAATCAACCATTGTTCTGTTTTGAATATTTAATCTTTTTGATGCATGAATTGAAGACAAAAATTCAAAGGAAGCTCGAAGGAGACGTGTTAATGCAATCACTATCGAACAACAATGATTGGCTCAAAGCAAGGCGGAACCACTTCTGCGTTATATAACCACATTGTTTTACAGTATAATCTTTCTTTATCTTTTGCACTAATTTCAAATTATTTTTGCAACTTTTTTACAGAAATCATATCATAAACTAAATATTATTTGGAGAAAGTAAACCAGGATCACCAAATTGTTGATACTTTTTCACAAACTCTTGTATTAAATGTTGCTTTAATTTAACCATCAGATTTCCGAATGTGAATTCACAAGAAGGACATTTATATGGAGTATTTAACATATCAAGTAATGCCGATTTAAGACGTACATGTCTAATAAAACTTGGTTTCTCATCGTCATCTTCGCTATTATAATAATAATCTGAACTTGAATCATAATCGGAATCACGATCTATACTGCTGGTTAAATAATAATATTTTTCATTGAAAATTGGATTCAATTGTTCAAATTGAACAAAGAATTTTGTATTAAATGAATTAAAATGTTTTTTATTTTTTAATCGTGGAGAATTAAAATCTTTGGTTATTATATGAATATGCAAGTTATTTAATGATGGTATTGAATGCACTCCAGCTTGTATAAATGTATTTTTAAATTCGATCATTGTTTGTGGATTTACGTTAAATTTGTTCAGTAAGTCATTAATTATTATACTTTTTGCTTGTTCAACATATCCATTGATCAATTGATATAATTCCTCTCCCAGATATTCAGAATAATTAGTATTGAAAACATCCAACGGATGTTTCTGGGAAACAATCGGATTACGAGGAATTACAAGTAAATGACGAATTGCCTTGGGAAACATATCTTTAATGATGATTACATTTTCATCATGGAAAATTACAATATCATTATGTTTCTCAGGATGGTCTATATACTTTTGAAATGCGTCTCTAAAACTCATTGGTTGGTTTTACAAGAGTACTTTTTTTTCAGACTATTTTTTCCTTATATTTCTAAAATAACTAAGCAAAGTATATATGTACATATAAAATTTGAACCAATATCAAAATTAAACCTTTCTCTTTCTTGGTGTGTTTTGAGTAATAGAGGAAGTATTAGTAGTAACTTTTTCTTTTTCTTCTTTCTCTTTTGTTTCCTCACTTACCAACTCTTCATTGGTTTTCAATCTCCCCTTTTGTAATTCATTAATAAACCAAATAACAGTAATATATAATAAGATTGAAATAATTAATAAATTAATAAAATGAATTGATTTAGTAAGAATTATAAGCCAAATTAATGATAAAATTAATAATATAAATGATGCATGGGTAGCTTGAATTAATGCAGGAGAAGTACCTGGTGTGAATACTGATTCCCACAATTCAACAAAGAATGTCATGTATAGTATTTGACTAGTCTATTGGTTGCGTTTAGATCAATCGAAGTTAATTCAAATCAATCTTCGAGAAAATCTATACTTGAAGGCAATCACGTGAATATCGTTTTTTGTGAACTAGCGCACGACCTTTTTTTTTTTTTGTTGTTGGTTTCTTTTTCTGTCTGTCTCCTAAAAACAAATTAGCTAAGCAACAAGGTTGTGTTACATTTACTCAACAACAAATAGATACTTTGTATATAATCCTTCCCCTAATAGTTTATTTATAGATACAATTAGATATGATTCCAACTGACGATTCCTTTATTAGTGACAATGAAGAAGAATATTGCCCTTTATGTGTTGAAGAAATGGATATTTCTGACAAGAATTTTAAACCATGCCCTTGTGGATATCAAATTTGTCAATTTTGTTATAATAATATTAAACAAAATCCTGAGCTTAATGGTAGATGTCCTGGTTGTCGTAGATTGTATGATGATGATTCAGTTGAATATAAAGCTATAAGTGCTGAAGAATATCGATTACAACAATTAAAGAAAGAAAAACGTGAACGAGAAAAGAAACAAAGAGAGAAAGAGAAGAAAGAAACAGAAATGGCTAATAAGAAACATTTAGCTGGTTTAAGAGTTGTTCAAAAGAATTTGGTTTATGTAACTGGATTAAATCCTCCTTGTAATCCTGAAGATTTACATTCAGTTTTAAGATCAGAAAAATATTTTGGTCAATATGGGAAAATTTCAAAAATTGTTATAAATAAGAAAACCCCTAATCCTCATGGAGGTGCTCATGGACATAGTAGTCATCAAAGTCCAGGGATTGTTGTGTATGTTACTTTTGCTCGTAAGGAAGATGCTTTAAATTGTATAAATGAATTAGATGGTTCTTTATGTGATGGTAGAGTATTACGTGCAGCACATGGAACTACGAAATATTGTTCTTCATATTTACGAGGTCATCCATGTCCTAATCCAAATTGTATGTTTTTACATGAACCTGGTGAAGAAGCTGATTCATATACTAGAAAAGATTTATCTACTCAACAAGGTATTAAGATTGGTATGATGGGATTAATGGGAAGTTCAAGACAAGCAAATATTGGTGGGAATGCTCAACCACATACTAATGGACATCATAATGATGATGAAAATCATACTTCAGATGAAGATCATGAACATCCAAAGAGTGTATTACCAGCAACTGCACTGTGGGCTAAGGAAGCTTCTGCGTCAGCAGGTAATTCACCTTCGGTTAATAATAATATCCCTGTAGCTAATCCAGCAGCATTCCCTACATTAGGTGAGATTTTCAAACAACAACAACAACAACCGCAACAATTAGCAACAAATAAAAATGTTAAAGTCAAGGGTAAACTTGGTAAATTTACTAGAGATAATGTATCACTTGTTGATGAACTTGAAGATGATTCAGCAATTCAATTTATTGAACAAGCAACTGAACAATTGAAGGATTTACAAAATAGAACGGAAAATTTCCAAATTCAATTTAAACAGATTTCAAATAAGACTAATGGGAAAATTTTACCATTATTTGCATTTGATCGTAATAATAAATACCAGGACATAAAAATTGTTGATGAAAAATTAATTGCTAGACAAATTATTGAACGATTTCTTTTAAGACCAATTAAGAATTATCATTTGGCATATCAAAACCATCCAATTGCTCAACAACAAGCATTGTTGCAAAGACAGCAACAGCAAGCACAGGCAGCAGCAGCTACAGCAGCAGCAGCTGCTGTAGCTTCAGGACAAACTCCAAATTTACAATTGCAACAATTACAAAAGGGTCAAGGAGATAATTTAGCAGAACAACAAAAACAAGTTCAACAACAAATGTTACTTTTACAATTACAGCAACAGCTACAACAACAACAGCAGCAACAACAGCTACAACAACAACAACAATTGAATATGTTACGAGTTAATGAACGTGGAAATACATCTACTCCACCTCCTCCAGGATTATTTACTGGAAAGCCAATTAATCCTGTTGCTCAACAACAATATAATGAAATTCCTGCTGCTCCCGCTGCCACTGCTATTCAATCTTCAAGCTCACAATTATTGACTCAATTAATGAGTGGTAAGAGATAGGTTGTGCCTGTATGTATTCACAGTATGTATTTAAAATATTACAAAGGTTCAAATTTCCGTTGAATAAATTCCAGATAATTTTCTGAAGGTTCGAAAGGTACACCATAAACTTTAATAAAGATATCTCTTAATTTTGCACCATATTGAGCATCATTCTTTGTCATTTCAATACCAATTAATTCTTTAACAGTATTAATTATCTGTCGAATTCTCTCTTGAGATAATTTATGTTTATGTAGTGCATAAGCTTGATCAAAAGCTTTTCTAAAATCTTTAATTCTATAATTTGTATCATTAAATCCATAATGGGTTAATAAATACATAGCAGTTCTAATACTTATATTAACTTTAAATTTCCGTTCAAATTGATGTTTAATATATTCACAA
The DNA here is from genome assembly GCA_000497715.1 of Spathaspora arborariae UFMG-19.1A. Lineage (NCBI taxonomy): Eukaryota > Fungi > Ascomycota > Pichiomycetes > Serinales > Debaryomycetaceae > Spathaspora > Spathaspora arborariae. Next base: position 489,090 of record KI547137.1, read on the forward strand.
CGATCACTTTTAAATTTCTTTAATCTAGCAGCATCATAAATCACCTCAACATGATCTTTTGACCAACCACCATCTTCAAATCGAATCAAACTTCTTAATCTAATTGTTTTATGATCATGAATCTCTAATTCTACTTTAGTAATATATTTCCGAGTAATATCAGGGTTTGATTTTTCACATTGTGCCATTATTTTCGCTGCTTCCTTCGCATTTTCAAATAATTGACGTCGGAAAATAGCTAATTTTGGTGCAGATCGAACTAAAACAGGTATAGGTAATGTTCGTTCTAACTTATGAATAGTTCGATTAATATGTTCAAGAATTAATTTATTTTCAGGGATTAATTCTAATTTTGAATATTCTAAATATGCTCGTTTAACATGATAATCATATAATAATTCATCAAGTCTAAGTAATATGTCAAAGGCATTTTCTAATTCATGGTTTAAATTATCTTCCATTTTAAGCTTCTCTCGAAGGGATAAGTACTCTGTGGTTAGAGAATCTTTCCGTTCGATATAATTTCTGATTTTCCGTTGATATGGTAAATATTGATTATTTAGTTTCATGTTGTCAATTGGTGTCTAGGTAATTTTGCTGGTTGTGGTTTATATCATAGCTTTGTAAACTGTTTATGTTTTTAAAAATGTCTGTTGGGGTTTCTTTTTTTGTCTGATTCTTTCTCAGGGTGTGAACCCTTCACCAAAATGATGTTCCGATTTGTACAGTACAAAAAAAAATAATTTGCGTCATGGTTTTTATATACAGGAATGTACTATTTACAAAGGTTGCAAAACATTCAGACATTTATTACATAAATGATCTTGTTTTGGAGCAGTAAATTTCCAACATCTTGGACATTTGTGTTGAGATGAAGGACATATATGTATACCTACTTCATTGTTCCATATTGTCATGTAATTGTTAGTTACCTTAGGTACTCCTTGCTTGACAATAACATTTGATACTAAAAAGAAGTCATCAAGATATGATTGATTTCTAATTAAGAAGTTATAAATATTTGAAATTGGATTGACTGTAAGAATAATTTCATATTGTAATTTATTCTTTAATTCAGATTGTGTTTTAATAATTTCCATTAATTTAAATGTTTCATCTCGTAATTGGAAGAATTGACTAAACTCGGCATTTAATTCGGGATTGTTGTATTTTTCACTCAATTGATACATTTCATTCCATGAAACTTTAAAAGGAGAATCTGATTCAATATTTGCTATGGTTTGATATTCATTCCATACTTCTTGTATGGAAAGTGGCTGTATAGGAGCTAATAATCCAATATAAGTCCGTAAAATTACATCAAGTACATTTTGAATTGATCTTCTTCTATGAGAATCTTTCTTATCGGTATAAAGACAATCTTTGGAAATATCAAAATAAACAGCACTTAAAATTGAATTAACATGTAAATTAATTGCATTGATAACTCTTGGAAAATTATACTCCTTATAAAATTCAATACATTCTTGTTGTAATTTATATAATGAATGTAAGGTAAACTTATCTAAATCTGATAACTGTTCATATTTTATATAATTATTATGAAAATCAACAAGATTTCCTAATAAATATTTAAATGTAACTCGATATTTCTTGGATACTTCAGAAACTCGATTTAATACTTCAGGACTAAAATTTACATCCAGTTTAAAATTCGATGATGCTACCCAGGTTCTCAACCCATCTGGACCCAAGTAGGGTGTTCGTGGTTTCTTACAACCTTCAATTGCTTCTTGAGGTGAAAATACATTTCCTAAAGATTTTGACATTTTTTGTCCCTTACCATCAGTTATAAATCCATGAGTAATTACTGATTTAAATGGGGCAGTATTTGAACAAATTACTTTATTTAATAATGAGGATTGAAACCAACCTCGATGTTGGTCTGATCCTTCTAAATAAATATCTGCTGGTTCTTCCGAATCTAATGTGCTCCATGAAGTTCCTGAATCAAACCAAACATCCATAGTATCTTTACCCTTGTAATAATCAGCACCATTAATATATTGAATTCCTAATTCTGTACACTCTTGTTCAGTAGGTAACCATCTAGATATGTTTTGTTCTTCTACAAACCATTGATCAGTTCCTTGTTCATCCAATTTCTCAATAATATAATCAACAATTTTTAAATCAAGGATATGTTCACCAGTTTGTTTATGATAGATTAAAGGTAATGGCACGCCCCAGACTCTTTGTCTTGAGATGCACCATTCACTTCTATTTTCAATAAACAGAGATAATCGATGTTTACCAGATTCAGGAATAAACTTAACTTTATCAATTGCTTGTAATGCCAAAGGTTTTATTTTATCAACATTAACAAACCATTGTGGAGTTGCTCGTTGCACTACTGGAGTTTTTGATCTCCAATCATAAGGATATGAATGTTTGAATTTCTTGTTTATATGAAACAACATATTATTTTCATAAAGAATGTTTGAACAAAGTACATTAGTCTTGGGATCCGTTACTTTTAAACCTGTTAAGGATTGGAATCCTGGTGCTAACATGTGATTAATTAATTTCCCTTGAGAATCAACTATTGATTCTATAGTAAGATCATATTTCTTGGCAACAAGATAATCTTCACGACCATGAGCAGGTGCATTATGAACAAGACCAGTACCCGCATTATCAACAACATGATCTCCGTGTAATACTGGGAATGTTTGTGAGGATTTAGAACTAGGGTTAATATAAGTGTTTCCAATAAGTATTGAGCCAGGAATTTCTATATCTGTTAAAGAATATTGTGGGTTTAAAGACAATATTTGTTCAACTAATGGTTTTGCAACTACTAAATATTCTTGGCTATTTGTGATTAACGTGTAGATAAAATGCTCATTTACGCAAACTGCTTTATTTGCAGGAATTGTCCAAGGAGTAGAAGTCCAAATCAACAATTGAATCTTACCAGAATCAACGTTGATACCCTTATTTTTAACATATTCATATAAATATTCACTTACAACAGGGAATTTCATATGAATAGCAACAGAAGTATGATTATCGTTATATTCCAATTCTGCTTCTGCCAATGCAGTATTTGTATCACACCCCCACCAAACAGGTTTCAATTGTCTTGACAATAATCCTCTATACATCAATTTCCTAAACACTTTCAATTGATTAATTTCAAAACTATGATCCATAGTAATATAAGGAGTAGTAAAATCCGTCATTATAGCATATTGAATAAACTGATCACGTTGTCTATCAATCATAACATTAGCTAAATCTCGACATGCCTTTCTTATCTCCAAGGGGTCTCTTATATTCAGATGTGGGTTTACTTTCATTTCAATAGGTAATCCATGACAATCCCAACCTGGTTGGTATTTAATTAGGCATTTATTGTAAATTAATTGAAAACGATTAATTATATCTTTACATATTTTATTAAGGGCATGACCTAAGTGAAGGTCTCCATTAGCATAAGGAGGTCCATCATGAATTACAAATGGTTTGTTTTTTGAGTTATGAGTTAATTGCCAGGAATATAACTCTTGAGATGTTTGATTAATTAATGATTGTTGTAATTCACCTTGAGGAAGTTTGGAACAGAAGTTTGTTTTGGGAAGATGTAATGTTTGGGAATAATTTGGTTTATTTAATTTAACAGCCGTTGTAGAAAATGGCTGCTTTCTAAACCGTAACATTGCAAAGTAGTTAGTGAACCCGTCAAATATAGTTGGTTGTTTGTAGAGTGAAAAATTTATTAGTGGAGAGGTCGTGCGCAACACAATTCTTGATTTGTATATAAACAGTCAGAGAGAACAAGTGAGTTTTTGATTTCTTGGAGAAAACAACTTTTTCTTCTTTATCAATAAATATGATTGTAATAGATTATCTTGAATATGTTACTCCCACATGATCCATAGGTTGGATTTGTAGGATATAATCAAGCGTCTGATATAACTTAGGATATAATTATGGAATTGATTTACAAGAGATTTAAAGTTGTGCTTGATCTTTAAGGTATTATTTATGCTCAAACTAGTATCAATTGACAAGTAAAAATAGTTAATTAAAACTAACCCATGTATAAAAAAGCATTAATCACTCAAACTAGTCATATATTGACTATCATTATATCATTGAGTTGTTTTCGCTTTCCAAAACAAAAGAAAGCATATATTATTTTTCAACCAACTGAGTAATTAATGCTATGTAGTCACCTCATGCAAGAGTTTCTTTTTAAAATACTCAGCCTTAATTATATGGATTATATCTTCTAGGGGGATTGACGTAATTGAAAGATATGGCTTTGGTCTATGGAAAAAAAAATATCAAGTTGCAAAAATATTCTCGTAAGTTCAATCAAGGAGGTTTGACTTATCTATCCCCCTAGTTGAAATTGCAAGAAAGGTATATATATAGACAATAATTGCTTATTTTACAATCTTTCTTCTATAACTTTAAAAGCTTACAATGCAAACTAATATCAACCCTACAGAGATTGAATTCCAATTCAACTTTGAGGATATCTTTACTGATAATGAAGAAGAAAGTATTCTAAGTAATCCAGAAAGTAATGTATTACCTTCGTATTATATGCATGAATCAATCGTGAATAATACATTTGAATATTTATCTATACCACCAAGTTATAACTTATACCATAATGATTCTTCAGAATTATTACATAATCTGTCAATCTCTATTACTTCTTCAATTTCAGAATCATTACTGACATTACCATGTACTAATAAGATTATTTTGGCAATTCATTTAGATCAACAGTCAAATCATGATTATAAACAAGGAGACACCGTACTGGGATACATCACACTTGAAAATACTTCCAATTCCACAATTAATTTTTCAACTATATATATTTTACTTGAAGGAAGTATATCAGGAAAAAAAGCAAACACATTCTTATCTATGGTTGATTTTGAAAGTTTTATTTCATGTCCAATATATATCAATGAAAACCTGATTTCTCAACATCCATTTGCGTTTAGAATTCCCAATTATTTATTAGATACTGAATGTAATTCTGTATCTACACATTTAGAGATTCCACCCTCTACTAGAAATTCTATGTTTTTGAACGACAAAGTGGTATATAATCTATACGTTTATGTTCTACGCGAGGAAAGCTTTGAATATATTAATGTTGGTGAAGTACATCAAGAAGTTTCTATCATACCTCAATACAATGAACATCATAATGATACATGTTATCAAAGTTTATTAAGTCAATTGTTTGAAGAAGTGATGTATTTTAGTAAAGATTTGAATAGCTTGATTGCCAATATGCAATTATTACCTTTACAAAATTCCCAAATTATTAAAGGTACTAAAGTTTCATTTGACCCTGGTCTTCTACAAGGTCTTAAAATTAAATACGTTTCTGCTATACCTAACCATCCAGATTTAAACCAAACACTAACAATTCCAATTGAATTCAGTAAATCACCTATAAAATCAGTCACAGCTGAATTAATCGCAGTAATAGGTAAGTCATATACTTCATGTCCCATGTACATTGAAGATTCTATGTTATTTGAATCATTTAGTAATAAACGATATGGAGAAATAATAACTAATCCAATCGTAAACCTAAGCAATGAAATCCAAAGAATATCACCAGATATAGATGTTTCTGATATGAAAGCACTTCTAAAATTACACATTTATTATTTAAATTTCAATATCCCCGATGTTGAATATCTGAATCAAGAAATTAGAATTAATCTTAAAGATATGTATCGTGATTCTCATGATAAATCTTTAAGATGTAAATTTGGTGAGTTTAATTTAATACCCAATTTCCAAAGTTGTTTTATTATACGACTGTATTATTTACATTTAAAGGTTAAATTTGGTTGGAATTTTAATGTTGTGATTAATATTCCTGTAAAAGTTGTTAGGTAATTTTGCATCAAAAATTGCAAAAACTCCAAAAACTGCAAAAAAAAAAAAAATTAAAAACAAGTAAACATGTCAAATATATACATTGTATAGTTAAAAAGAATAAATAAAATTATAAACAAACACTAACTAAGAAATCATATTTATTTAATGTTCTTAACCAATTCAATATACTTTTCAGTAGAGAATGATTTTGGTCTTTCAATTGGCATACCAATACCTCTATCCAAGATTAATTGTGGTAAAACACCAAAAGCTCTAGAAACACCAAATAAAACAGTATAGAATGATTCTTCAGTTAATCCATAGTATTGTAACAAGACACCAGAATGGGAATCAACATTTGGCCATGGATTCTTAGTCTTACCATGTTTAGTTAATACACCTGGGGCAACTTCATAAATATTAGAAACTAATTTAAATAAATCATAATCAGGCATTCTCTTTAAAGCAAATTCTCTTTGAGCAGTATATCTTGGATCAGTCTTTCTTAAAACAGCATGACCATAACCAGGAACAACTCTACCAGCATTTAAGGTATCCCATAAATATTTTTCAATAGCTTCTTTGGAAATATCACCATGTAATTCTTCTCTTAATTTAAATAACCATTCTAAAACTTCTTGATTAGCTCTACCATGTAATGGACCAGCTAACCCATTCAAACCAGCTGCAAGGGACAAGAATGGAGATGACAAGGCAGAACCAACTAAATGAGTAGTATGAGCAGAAACATTACCACCTTCATGATCAGAATGAATAGTTAAATATAATCTCATTAATTCAACAAATTCTTCATTACCACCAAATCCTAAAAGATTAGCTAAATTAGCACCATAATCTAATTTAGAATCAATAGCAGCAGGTAATTTACCATCATGGAAGACATTTCTATAAATCTTAGCAGCAATATTAGGTAATTTAGCTAATAATTCAATAGAGTCTTCATAAGTATATTTCCAATATTCAGATTTATGAACTCCCTTAGCATAGGCCTTAGCAAATTGAGATTCAGATTCTAAAGCAGTTACAGCAATGGAAAATTGTGCCATTGGATGTAAATGACTTGGAGATCTATCAATTAATTCTTCAACGTGTTTAGGTAATGCTGATCTAGCAGCCAATTCTTCAGATAAAGCTCTAGTTTGAGCTTCACTGGGGACTTCACCAGTTAATAATAACCAAAATAATGCTTCTGGTAATGGTTCTTCACCACCTGGAGCTTTTGGCAATTCCTTTTGAATATCAGGAATAGTTCTTCCTCTAAAACGAATACCTTCAATTGGATCTAACACCGAACCTTCCCAAACTAATCCCTTAATACCTCTCATACCACCATAAGCTTGTTCTAATAAAACTTCACCAATAACCTAATTACTGTTAGTATGATATTTACAAAAAAAAAAAATGTTAAAATTATGCAAAATTTGTGAAAATTTGCATGTGATCAAAATACATACAGTTTTACCATATTCTTTTTTCAATTGTTTAACTTCTTCAGCCTTTTCTGGTAAAATTTCTGCCAATCTTTGTTTCAAAGTCTAAATAAATGTTAGTAGTTTACTCATAATAGTTACTTTTAGAAGAATCTGTACACATACTGGTTCGGCAGTTGCTAATGTTCTTACTTGAGTAAGAGCAGACTTGGTTAATTTAGATGAACGTTGTAATGATCTGAAGGTAGACATTATGAATTAACTTAAAGAATTAAGTAAAGAAAAGAAAGAAGTAAAAAGAATTTTCAAAAGAAAAAAAAAGGAGGATTTAAAATCTATTGGAGATTTAACTTTTAATTTATAGTCAAAGTTCCTGGTCTTCCTTTCACAAGCAACATATTTGGGAATTCTTTTTTTTTTTTATTTTAATCTCATTCTATTAATTTTTTTCCCTGCTTAACCTGTAAAAAAATGACATTTCTTCAAGATATTATTTGGATGGTAATTTACAAGTTAAATCCGATTGTCCAATTAGATCGCACGAAATCTTGCGGACTTTTCCACAGAATCCCCCAATCAACCAGACAAAAAAAAACTGTCCTCACCCAATACAAAAAAAAAAAAAGAAAAAAAAATTACCTCATACTAGATCAAAGGTAAAACTCCGTAATATTCCACCCGATGGATTAAACGGAAGTTAATGTCCAGCATCATGCAATTTACTTATACATAACCAAAAAAATGTATATACTGGTTTCTTTTTTGACAAATGTCTACATGTATAGGTTTATTCCTATTGAAAACGTATTAAATTAATCCGATTCACACAATTGATTAATCAACGTTTTCGAATCAAGGAATCCCATTCCGCAAAAATCTCGGAATTAGAAAGGGAACCCTTAAATATTTTCTTGTTAACTTTCCTTGTTGTAATTTTGATTGTTCAATTCTGTAGTGTTTTTGTTGGTTGAAAAATTTTTCTTTTCCTGCTCACTCCAGAATTGACAAATAAGATTCGAGTTTCCCCAGATTTCGGAGTATCGCAAAAAATATTTAAAAACAGGAGAACACCAGAAAAAATAAACAAAGTTCCCCCGGTTATTTACGCACTAACCTGTAACTTTGGAAACTTAACCTCGGAATCAAAACCCGAAGCAGTAAACTTTGACAATATACATATCAATATAAAATCAACCACCCAAATAGAAAACAAAAATTAAGTTAAACGACCCTGGCTCATAATCTTGGAGAATTAAAGTCCGAAGTTTATCATGTAGGTTCGTGTATCAAACTGTAATCCAATGTATGAATAAAAAGAAAATAACAAAAAATGATACACCTTTGATTAAAAATCGGAAATTTTAAAGTTTCTTTGCTTGGCATTTATAAGTTCGATGTGGGGCTACCCCACACTGTTATATGTTTCGATTGTTTTTGCTTTCTTTTTTTTTGGATACAATTCCGGGGATATTTCTTTTTCGTGTTTCGTGAATCACATTCGTTTTGATGGAAATAATGTCTTGATTTAACTTATGATTTGACCTTTGCATAAGTTATATAAATGTAGCTTGCAAAATATGTTTTATTGTACAGCTATAGCCAACAATTTGAATGTATAAATGTATAAATGAAAAAAAAATGAAAAAAAATAAAAGAAATACTTGGCAAAAGATTTGAAAATAGACGAGAACGTTGGTAAAAATTCTGGACCCTTTATTAACATTCTCAACGTACATATCCTTGCACTTTCCTTGAACTTGTATGACGAGATATGACGAGATATGGCGATATATGGCGATATATTACGAGAACATTGACTGTATCGAATCATTTGCAGCCTTGAGATAGTTTCCATTTAACATACTGAATGAGACCATCCGAAGCAATTCCTGTATACTTGCTAACCAACAAATCCTTAGATCATCAATTGGGAAAGAATTCTATTACCTTGATAGAAAGATATCTAGAATTACAGTTGGAACTGTTGCTTCATATATCCCACATGAAAAATGCATTTAATTTATAGATCCTCAAGAATACAAGACTCGGGTAAAACCAAAGACCAAGTCCTGTGAAAAAAAAGATCAACATATTCTCGAGAATACTGGATCAAAGGATGCTAATCGGTTCTATTTAACCAGTATGAAAATTACAAGATATCACACGAGGATCTGAACTTTTTCGCACAACCGGATATGCCCACTTGCAAGTGATTGAACATGCAATACTAAGAGAGTAACCGTTCTATTATAATACTACATAGTTGTATTTACATGGGTTTGATTAACATCTTTCAAGAATTCCTTAACAATATCCATATTTGATTTCTGTTTCTTTACAACTCCACCGTTAGGCACAACACATTTATCTTTAAATTGACAATATTTACATCGAGATAAATCTTGTGTAGGTATTGGATCTCTAGTACCATCCCAAAATCCACAACCTTGAATCATACTTTGTTTTAATTGATTATAATTATATTCATATGATACTAAATTAAACACTTCACCTGATGAATTATTGGTATATTCCACTTGTGTTTCAGGAATAGGGAAATATTGGAAAAGAGAATAGAATTGTGATGCTCTTGCTGCGAAATATCTCATTGTTGGTGGTATTTTCCAAGTTGTTAATAACGGTAAGAGGATCTCTTGATAGTCTACTTCTGGGTCAAGTTGATTCAACTTATTAAGTAAATTCTCATGATTTGGAGTATCCCAGGAGAAATCTTGATATGATTGAAAAAATTTCCCAAATTCGTATGAATTATGTTGTACTGTATTGTCAAAGGGAGGGAATCCAATTGGTTGACCTTGAGATAGTTTCATGAAGTCGTTGAAGAATAATTGGTAGTTTGTTCGAAGGATAGTAAATATAGCAATTATACTCAATGGTTTATCAATATCAATTCCTTTTAGTTGAGAATTACGTAATAGACTTAGATATGTGAACTCAATACTATTAGTTAATAATTCAAACATATGTTTATAATAAAAAGTTTGTAATTTCGCTGAATCAAGAACAGATTGTTGAACAGGGGTATTATTTGTCAGTCTTGTTTTAACATCAGATAATATTAACTTCTTGTTGTTGCTATGTTTGTTAATTATTTCTGGGATATTTTTAAAGAATTTACTTAAATCAACCTGAATATTTTCATTGTTGAATTCTGACATTTCAAATAAAAGAAATTCATTAATATCTTCAAACATACTTGAATCTGTTTGTATTATAAAATGATCAACTATCCCACTAATTAACACTTTTTTTGATTCATTCACATTAGGTAACTCTTCAATATTATTAACAAACAATTGTTTTTCAAGATCGATATATCCATGTATTAAAACTTCTCTTGCTTCACCAGTAGTAATCAATGTAAATAATCTTCGTAAAATCTCGTCAGCCCAAGTGATACCCATTTCATTAACTTCTTTATCGCCATACATGATCTGTTTTAACAATTTAAACTCTTCACTTGTTCCTGAAATTTGTTTAAAATTCAACATAATAAACTGTTGAACTTTACTTAAATCAATTTCAGGATGTATTTCTCTCTCCAACTTCAAATGAACTTGTGTACCTAATTTCATAGATTTATTTGGTTCTATAGGCAAACTACCAGCATAAATTTGATAATAACGTTGTAATTCACACCAATCTAAACTTAACAATTTAGTAACTGATAATCTGGGATTATCAATATATGATTTATTAGAATTATATGTAGAATAATATTCAAAGGGTGTGTAATTTATAGGGGAAGTTATGGGTAATGTATTAGTTATGGGTATTTTCCAATTATTATATAATGAAATGACTTGAGGATCATTTGTGCCTTGTTGATTTGGTTGAATTAATGTTAGAAGGATAGATTGAATTTCGTCATCTTCTGAATTGAAGGAGGAGTGATCCAGAGAGGCTATTGATGATATATGTAATTTTCTTTGAAATTGTTTCGTTAATTGATTCATTGATGTGAGTTGTGGTTGAATAGAGTAAGTATTTTTATTGTTTTGGAGAAATAGGGGGTAATTCTTCGACACTTTAAATTTACAAAACGTTATAGGTTGTTTCATATGTGGTAGGGTATAGATTTCGAGTCAATGCATTAAAATTTAACTAGAGTTATAAGAACTACCTTGACAATTGTTTAAATAGTTTTCTTGATAATAATACAATCTGGTTAATCAACACTACCATAACTATGCTTGTTTTCATATTTGTAGAATGAAAAAAAAATAAAACAAAAAAAAGGTACATCTATTAAGAACGTTAAAACTAAAAACTAAATACTAAAAAAATGACTATTTTATAAAGACATAAACCAGCAGCTAAACTTCGTACTATTCTCTAAGTTCACTTCGTTTAATTTGCTTAGTTTAATGTATACCACGCTTTAATTTAAGTGAATCTCGTTTCTTTTCATTTAAATTAATCAGATTATGTAAATTAAATCTTCCATCCTTGAACAACTCAGGAGAATCATCTCTCAAGGGACTATTACTATTGCTATTAACATTAACATTGCCGTTAACATTAACAGTACCATTCTGCTGTTGATTAAACCCATTATAAAATTCTTCATGAGGTATAGATTCTGACATGAATGGTGAATCCAAAGCCAGATTACCACTACTATTTCGACGATATGAATTAAATGTATTTGAAGTTGGTATTGTTGGAGGTTGTAATTGTAAATTTGCAAGATTAGTATCAATATTTAATTGATTTGTTCTTCTATTTCTTGATAAAAATTCAAATTCTTCCTGATCATTAATTGTCGGTATATTGAAATTTGATGTTAAATTCAGGGCTGATGGTGGGGGAGTATATAATGAAGTTTTGTTTGTTGGTGGGGTATTATTTTGGTGATATTCCATCATCATGGCATATTGGGGATTTGGTTGTTGAAATTGTCCTGAATTTGAACTAGTTCTTGTAAGCATCGCTTGAGGTACCGAATCTTGAATAGACTGTAAAGAATCAGTACTTATATTAAAATTTGAATAAGTGACTCCTGGAGGTTGTGCAAGTGATGAACGTAAATTACTCATATTCCCTACATGTAACCAATTATTACTATTATTTCTAGTCAATGATTGTTTCCTAAGATTTAATGAGGAAGATCTTGATCTTACATTCCCAGTTGTATTAGAAGAATTATTAGGATGAAAATTCAGAATATTCATCTCACTAAGTGATAAATTAGATATTGAAGATTGTCTTAAACTAACAATATTACTAGCACCATACGTAGTTGTAGCTTCAGGTAATTTCCCAGGATTATTCCCAAAATGACATAAATCCAATAATCTTTTTCTTATTAACTGTAAGATAATTGGTTGATATTCTTGATTCTTAAGATATTCTCGATTTATAATACATTGTTGATCAAACAAGGGACAATTCAGTTCATTGGTCAATTTAAGTAAATTTATCATAGTTTCATTTGCCACTTTCCCAACTAATCCACTTGGAGGTATTGAACCCAGAAATGGAGTTGTGGTAGGTAAGGATAAAATATTCGAATATATTGACATTAGTAATTGATCAAATTGAGGAGTAAAATATATTGTATAATTCTTTCTAGAAAACCCACTGGGTTCATCTATATCAGTTAAAATATCATCTGATTCATTATATTGAGGATTTTGATATACCGAAGGTTGTTCAATCCAATTATTATTGAAGAAAAATGATGAACTGTTTGAAGGTTGCATTGGTTGCAGAGAAACTTGACATTGTGGAAACGGAGGAGGGTCAAGTGGTGTTCTTAATGTTGCTTCTATTGGTGTAAAAGGTCGATTTGAGTCAACTTCAGTATTATTAATCTTTAAAGATAAATTTAAATTGTTAATCATGATGATATATGTGAACTTCTATAAAAAAAAATTGTAAAAAGGCAAACTTTTGAAATAATACAAGGGTGGTTGGACATATACAGGTCTGTAACGTGTTATATATATAAACTTTTGACACTATGTAATATACGTCCTCGAATATATCAGAATTATACTATAAATTCTCGTTGACTCCTATTTTGAATTAAAACGCACACAAATAGTAAAGGATACAAATAAAGAAAGACACTTTGAAAACTGTCAGGAGACGTGGATTCTTTATTTATTTTAACACAAATTGACTGTTGTTCCGAATATGTTGTATGGGAGTAATTTTTTTTTTGTCGTTGGGGTTGTTTAAAATCCCCCAAATCGCGTCTACAATAATTACTATTTATAGAGAAAAAAGAAAATTACCTGATATTTTTTTGGGGGAATTAGGGTTATTTCATTTACTCTCACATGTATCTAACTGTAACTATCATTTGAAAAGTTTACAAGTAGTTGAACCCATATCTATATAAAACCCATCAACAATTAACCCAAAATAGTATTAACTTGAAACCATAAATGTTATGAAACTTCACTTTATGTCAAACAATTCTATACAAACGCTTACATAACCTCGTATGATCCATCATATATACATTATAAATAATAAATGTTAATTATATGAAACTGATACATGATATGATATGTTAAAATTTACATTAAATTTCAGTAATTTACCCCAATTAGGAAATCAATCCAGAAAAGATACGTAAAAAAAAAAAAAAAACAAATACGCGCGCCAAATTAGGTAAAAATTGTGAGTTATTTGTAACATCATTAAATGTTCGATGATGTTCCTTAATCTGATATAATCTTGGATTTTGTAACATCAGTGAATGTTTCAGAGTATAGTTACTTGGCACACGTGCGGATGTCATTTTTACGAACATTTAAAACTGTTGCATTTTTCACTCGAGTTTCCTTAATCTGGTAAGTCTAAAAGTGTAATAGTGTTGTAGGCGGGTTAGCGATAATACAGTCGCTATTTTTTTTTCATACTAGTGTGACATTTTATTTCTGATTCGATTTGTGTTAAGGAGTACATGATTTTGTTTTAGGGTGTAAATGTCGCGTTAGTTTGAATTAATTTGAGAAACACTGTACTTGCTTCGTTTGATTGCTCTTTCTTGTTTGCTGTTAGTGATATAGTTTACAGTTGCTGAACAAAACAATATATACTTATAATGGAATAATAAACTTTGATCTGCAAGAAAAAGTGATTTGTTTGTGTGTTTGTTTATTTGCTTGTTTATTTGTTAAGAAAAGCAATAGTAAATGTAATATATCCTTATCAAAAGAACTATGTGAAATTTTCATATTATCTCGGGTTATAATCTCCGAAGTCAAATTATATAATTGAAAATTGTAACATAAGGCTCCTTTAATTTAGAGTTGGCCTTTGCAATTTAAATGGATAATATGTTGAAGTCTTTAGCTCAAGTTCTAGCAATTTGTTAAGATGAGACTTCCATAAAAAGGAAATTCAGAATGATTCATGTAAAGTAAAATGTGTTAATAAGGGATAATATATTATATTAAAGTGGCGGCTTATACTATCTTAGGATATTCGTTAGACTAGACTAGAATGCTGTTTCCTCTAACAAAATTTCACTTCTTATATCACTAAGCATATTTCTACTACATAACCTATGGAGATTAAAATTCTACAGAAAATTACTCTAGTGCTTAATTGAAAATACCATCCATTTTATTTACATAAGTTTTAGTCTATATAAACATTAAATTATTATCTCCTCCAATACCTTCTTCATTTATAATCATATTAGTATCTGTTACAAATTCATGATCTTCTTGAATTAACTCAAGAGGAGTTTCTTGTTGTTGTTGTTGTTCTTGTTGTTGTTCTTGTTGTTGTCCTTCATGCTGTCCTTCATGTTCCTCCCCCTCTTCTTCTCCCTGCTCAAGCAAATCATGTTGTAGTATTTCATTATACTTCAAATTATATGGTAATAGATTAATCAAATCTTGAGAAGGTACAACTTGATCTTCTTGATCCACCTCAATCACAACTTCACTCACAAAATAATCATTCTTATTTAAATTAATTAAATATTGATTTAATTTTTTACTTCTTTGAGGATGAAATTTATTATTATTTTGATATTTCATAAATTCGTTAATTAAATTAGTAGTTAAGAATTTTAAATCATGACCTAATTTTAAATCTTTTTCAATCAAATAATTAAACCAAGGTAATTGATCTTTACTTGTTACAACATCTTCTTCTTCATCTTCTTCTACATTATTATGATCTAATTTTAATTGATTATAATAGTCTTGACGTTGTTTATATTTTCGTTTACGTCGTTGTTGGTCTGTTTCTCCTTCATTCTCAATATCAAGTTTTCGTTTCTCAATTAAATTCTTAATCATTGTATTTGGTAATTCATTTAATTTTCGAACAGTATATGTATTATATAAAGTCCAATTTTTAAATGAATCTATAGATTGAGTATTATATGGAGATTCTTGAAATGTTTCATCACGTAATTGAGTAATATTCTTACACTTAATAAAACCAGTTAATATCAAAGCTTGAGTGATATCTTGTAATTCAGGTATATTTGATCTTGTTCTTAATTGTGAACATTTTATTGATGTTTGAATTAAATTGGTTAAATAATGGATATAAATGTCTGTTAAGATGTTTAAAGTTGACGGTTTACATCTATCGAATCCTGAAGATTTAAGGATTTGCGCTATTGATATACGAAGGAGGTTGAAGTGGAAAGAATCTTCCATATTGCTTGATTAATTAAGCGATATATTGAAATCCAGCAAGTGTGTGGTTTTCTTTTTCTTTTTTTTTTTGTTTGTTTTTGGTCTTCAATTTTTCTTAGCCGTTTTTTCAACTTTTCTTCAGAGTTTTTAAGTACAAGTGAGCAAAGTTTAAATTATCTATACAAAAAAAAATACTTTTATACAAATGAATATAAAGTAACTAAGATTATAAACCTTGTTGTAATCTTTCACCAATTTTCTTTGATGCAAAACTTAAAGCATTAAAAATCCCCTTTTCACTAATATCAATATTTTTCAAAGAATTAACATCATAATTGGAAGTTTTTGGAGGATTAGTCACTCTTGAAACAATAGTTGCTGGGTCATATTCAATTATAATTCCATCATCTATAGTTTCATCAATTGCTAAAGTAACCATATCATATTTTTCCAATATAGTTTGTTTATCAACTGTATTATCTAACAAAATATTTATTGCTTCAAATAAATTAGTTAATGTTGAATAAATCAACAGTTCATTTTCGTTAATTTTAGCAAGCAAGACAAATATAACATCATTGGTTTGTTTATAACAAATTAATTGATTATCATAAAGTAAAATATCTTGATTTATTTTGTTAGTTTTACTAAATAATGCTTTTTCAAATTTAATTTGATTGTTAGTGGTTGATACTTCAGTGTTGTCTTCAGATTGATAATATTTTGCAAAAATTCGATTACCTTCGTTATCTAATATTAGAACACCTGAAATTGTATATAATGAAATATTTAACGACATCTTCACTTGTATATCTTTATATTGAATGTTAGTGGTGGTGGTGGAGATTTTTCTTGTTTTCAACACGGTGGTGAATTTCAGTAAAAGAAAAAAATGTGATAAAAAAAATAGATTTAGTTACATACAGGAATAACGAATCATGTGATTCATTGCACGTGTTAATATCACATGATTATTTGCACGTGCTTACGTCACATGATCATTTTCAAAAAAATATGGCAGATAATACTAAAAACAACTTAAACTATTTAACTAAACTAATAATAAATTCATGAACTTTCTTATGCATTGGATTTTCTAAATAAAAATCTTGATGAATTGGATCTTCAAGATTTAAATTTTTCCATCCAAATATAAAATTGATAATTAAAGCAAAAATTAATCCAAATGCAACAATTAAAGGACCAATCGAATTATCTAAATGTTTATCTGATCTTTCCAAAATAATATTTCTTCTTGTCATAAAGATATAATAACCCCAAATACCACTAAATAAAGTAAGACCAAAATAAAAGTATGCTAACCATGTAGATAAACCTTCAAAATTAGATTTCATAGTTGAAGAATATATAATAAATGTTAATGAAGATAATAAAGTTGTAACATGTAACCAACGATTAAAAGTTCTTTCATTAGCTAACCATACTTTTGGCTCAATTTTAATTGGACCCATATTTTTAATCCATTCATTTGGCTTTGATACACCAACAGGTAAATCAACTTCTTCTTCTTCCAGATCAACATTAAGCAATTTTGAAGGAATATGTAATAATCTAGTTAATGGACTTGGTTTAACTAAATCAGAATCATCTTCATCTTCAAATTCTGAAGACTGATCATCAGTAGTTAATCCAGTATTCATTCTTACTTGACCAGGTCTTTCTTCTTCAATTGTCGTGATTTGTCCTTGAATAATTGCTGGAGGAGGAGTTTCAATCAGTTCGTCATCTTCCTTAGTTGAATATAACATGGAACCAGAAAATGAAGCTGAACGAGGTTGGAAATTTGAAGTATTATTTTTAAGAATCATCGATTTAAATTTAGATAAATTATCTTCATCAGTTAAAGTAGCAATATTTGTAGAACTATTATTACTGCTACCCACTGTAGGAATTCTTGGAATATCTTCGTGAATTAAATCAGATTCTAATTCATTAAACCACATTGGAATATTATCTAATTTATCATCTTCTAAGAATAAACTAGCAACTCCATGAATAAATTTTGAAAAATTTGGAATTTCTTTAATTAAATTACTTGAATTAATTAATTCATTAATCCATTGCAATTTTTTAAAATTTTTAACTGAACTTTTCTTAATTTTAATTTCCATAGTTGAAAATGGGAATTTGTTAAATTCTCCTTTACGTAAAAATTGTTGAGGATTTTTAGCATTATCTAAATCTAATCTATGCCATTGTTGAGGATCTCTTATTGGTAATTGAGAATCAAAAGAATCTTCTCTAATAAATGTTAAGTTAGAATCAATTATAATTCTAATTTTATCATCTCCAGGAATTTGAAAAGCAGTTCTATTATAAGTAGTTCTTAAAACTGGTTGCAAAGAATGCTCTTTAATAAATTCCAATAAGTTTTTAACTGGTTCTTCTCCATTTAATTTCACTAATTTTTTAGGAATACGTTTATTAATCAAAAATTCATTCATATATTTCTGACGAAGTTCAAGTTTTTCATCCATATGAAAATTAGAGTTTATATCAAATTGTTTTCTTTCCAAATAAATTTTGGGTTTATCAGATAATTTTCCAATCCATTTAACTCGAAGTGTTGAAGAATTATTTAATTTTGTAAGTTTATGATTATATAAATCAAAATGTTCATTATCAAAATAAAGACAATTAATAGTTTGGTCATTGTTTCCTTGACCATATTCTTCGTCTTCATCGTCGTCTTCATCGTCGTCTTCTTCATTGTTATCACCCAAGCCAGATCGATAAATCAATACAGGTAAATGTCTTAAAATTGTAGTTTTAACTTCCATAAGATTATCTCTATGAATCCAGAATTTAAACAGCTGAAATTCTCCATTTAAAGCACCATCATTAAAAGAACTTAATTTACTTAAACTTTGATCAACTTCATAATTATCTCTCAAAAATTGAAACAAAGTACCAACTTTGTACAATAAAGGAGAGTAGTCTTCAGAATGGAAAGGTAATTTTTTTAATCTAACATTAAGTAATGCTTTAACTGAATAATTTGCATGTAATCTATCATGTTTCTTAACAATCTTAATAAATCCAGTATAATTTAATCTTTGAAAATGTTCCAAGAGTTGAGCTTGTTCTAAAATTGAGTCTAATTTCTTGCTAAACGAATCTACGTCAAAGTCTTCTTTCGTTGATTCTGTTAAACTTTGTAAATGATTTAATTCATCATTTAATTCGTCAAATTTTTCATGTTGAAATCCAAAAACTTGTTCTAAATTTTCATCCAAAGCAGAAACAAAAGCTTGTTCATCTTTATCTGACCAATTGTTCTTTAATATAACTCCTTCCTTTAATAATTTTTTTAATTGATTATATTTAATATAATGTTGTTTCCAAGGTTGATAAATTTCTCGTTCTAATTTTGTACCAAATAACATTTTTTGATGTTCTTCTTCTTTTGAACTTGCACTACTATTGATTGGTTCTTCTGTTGTTGGTGATACTGACATAATCGATTTAACCTAAGCAAGTTTTTTAAAAAAATTTAAAGAAAAGAATATAAGATTGAGATGAGCCCGTTATTTAAACTTTGTTGACACACTTTTATTCTCTCAATTTTTTTATTCGTTTTACCTTTTTTTTTGTTGTTCTTGCTTTGTTTCTTGTACACTAAGAATTCTCAGAAATTGCTTGTCTTTTTGAAGTTTAACCAATAAACGTGTTGAACAAAAAACAACTAAAAGTCAATCCTTAAAATAAAAATAATTTGAAATTATACTTTTGGTATAACTTGAGGTACCTAAAAGATATGTTTAATCAAACTACTAAAAGAAGAGAAAAGAAAAGAAAAAGGCAACTAACTAGAGATGAGTAATTTAAGGGAGATGGTTTCTTTTTATATACAGAAACTTCCTGTAATATCAACTTAATAATTCCTAAGGGATACGGGTTTACTTACTATTTTTCTGGTGGTGATGAGAAAAACAAAATGTATGGATGTATAATTAAATGGGTTTAAAAAAATAATTTATTCTGTAGCTATTGTTTGTTTTGTGTCTGCATAAATTGTTTTCTCTTACGAAATATGACACTAGGCCAAGAGCCCATGTGACATACATTGTAATATCAATTTGCCTCCTTTTCCAAATGTGAACATCGTCATGTTCCGCGGTAATCCAAATGAAATTGCATTGGTTAATTCACTTAGAAAAGAAAAAAAATGAAGGTTATATTCCGCCCATCTCTCAAATTGGAACATCTCTTGATAATTTAATATTTTTTTTTCATCTTTGCGAAGAAAACGTGTCTGGTAGTTTTTGTGACATTTTTGTACTACAAATTGTTCTGCCGTTTTATATGGAAGGAATGTATGGGTAAATAGAGTTGTTAAGAGTGATGTTCCGAACACAATCGCACAATCAGACCATCGTGTTAGTTGTAAGTTATCTGCAAGAGCATTTCAGTGCTTCGGTTTGTATATGAATGTAAACCAAGTAAACAAAACAGTATACAAATAAAAACCAAACAGGCTTCTTGGTGTAATGAATGCATAGTAATTGAATAAGTTCGTATGTCATACCCATCGCATTAACAACTAGAAATTCACTATAAACATTCCTTCAGCAACATGTCATGTCGCAAAAATCTCCAATTTTCCTCTGGTATGACACACACTTGCACAGAAAAAATAATATTTTTTAAGCACAATGTGCTGTTCTAGTTTTTCCGTTTGTTTAATTAAATAATTAAGGTACCACGTGGGTGTATCATGGGGAGAGGGATCGAAGATCATCGCAAATATTTGTTGTACTACTGTCATCATATAATTCTCAATTGATTCAATCACAAGATATAAAGTTAATTGCTTTGGACTTCTAGCTAAAAGTTACCAATTCTGCCAAGAAGTTTAAATTTAGCTCTTTTATTCGTTCATGCAAGAAGAAAAGTTAATTTTTAAAATTGAAAAATACATAAAAATATATTTTTTGTGAAATCCCAGCCAAATTAATGCTGGATTTCTTTGTGTATATGTAGAATCCTTTATAGAAAGGAATTGTTGAGGGATATTCAAATCCTCACACGACACGTTGCCTAATCTACTAATTAAGACCAAAGTTGTTTTGTGCGTCTATCCCTAAGCCAAAATATAACTAGAAAGTACATTTGATGAAGGTACAGTCACACGATAGTTATTTTGTGTGTATAATTATTACTACTGTTTTCTATATCTTGATTGGATGTGTTATGATTTTATATTTTGGATTAATAAATGGTTAATGGGGGATTTTCAAATGTAAATAGTTTATGTAAGTTTTTCGTTATTTCTTAACGAAATATATACCAAAAACAAAAGTAGTACACAGTATTATTACTCTAATAGTAGAAAGAGCAGGTTTCATTAATCAGGCAATGAACACTGGTTCAAATTATAGATTATTCATATATCTAGAGACAATCATAAGCTCCAGCAAGGGCACTATTAATCTGGCGGTGAACCTTGAGGATAATATGCACGTGATGTATTGAATCTGGTAGCACTTTTTTGCATTCATAATGTTTTCTGTTGCTAATCTCGTTCAAAACAACCACGGACACATCTACATAAAAGTTTAATTACCCTAACCGAGATTATCATATTATTCGTCTCCATTCAGTAACTCAAAGAGTATCATGTATCCAACCAGACAAAACTCTCAACATCACCCAACTGGCAGTAGAATTTTTTTTAAAAAAACAATACCTCATGATCGATATTTAACAGAGAGAGTGACATTCTGGGGCCATTATTTCTAACTCGTTGCGGTTATTACAAAAAAGAATTTTAATTATCTACAAACTTGAATTAAAAAGAGTTTAGTTCCACTGCAATTTCGTTGTGGTTACCCATACCAGGATGTTATATCCACTATTCTGTTTGAATTCAGGTAGTACAATTTTGTCTTACTATTAGAAGTATTACTAATAGTGATATCTGGCCACAGACTTTGTATGATAATATAGATATTCTAATATTACAATAATATACTGGGTTTGGTTGATCTTCATACAACAAAACTGTTTTCGTCTGTGTAAATGTGGAAACGCTATTCCGTAGAATTACAAGTTTAGTTTTTTTTACAACCAAAAATTGACAACCATTTACTAAACACTTTTCTTCTAAACATCATAAGTCAGTTCTTTTTTAAACTGTAAGTCCTACCCAATCAATTATTTCTAAGTCCTTTGATATCAATCAACAATAAAACAAACAGTTGATGGTATTTCTACCAATTACAATTAAGTTTTCTACAAATCTGGAGTATTATCATTGGTTGTATGTTTTGTTGTTTGATTAATTTGAATATATTATTCAAATGCATTTACCCAAAATAGAATAAAAGCTAACCATTGATTATATAGATCACTAGTTGTTTTAAATTCAAAGAATATCTATTCTTGGGTTATACATATACTACTGTTGAATTAGTGATTCATCAATTCTGGAAAACAAAAGAATATTGAACCCCCCATTGGAGCCATTTCTTCACATTACACCTTTGAATCTAGTGGGGTTTCAATGTTATTTCCACTCCCACCAATATTCACAGTTGACTTCTGTCTAAACTCCAATTTACTAACTAACTGCTAGTAACTAACCGCTAGTAACTAACCGCTACCAACTACATAACAACTTAATATTTGTAGTAGAAAAAAAATAAACAAACCAGGAATGGATCTTACAAGATTCTATCAGTACTCAATTAAAAATGTTATATGATGATATAGAAAACCCCTTAGCCCATAGACGACTGTATCATAATGAGAGTTCTATTATACATACTCCAAATCGTGAGGCTTTGCCTATACTGTCCCTGATTCTGGAAAAGATATTTCAATTCATTATTGAATATTTACGATATATATATTTGCATATTTCCACCTTTCTCCATAAGCCAAAACAACAAGAACATCAAGATGAAATATTACCAGTTTGTGAATCTACTCCTGTTCTTGATTCAGATATTGAAATTGTTGCTATAAACACAAATATTGAACCTAATAGTATATTAGAAGAATCACAAGATGAAATATCAACTGGGGAATTAAACCCCAATCCTATTAATGTGTTACAAGAATTAGCTTTGAATAGATTACACCAACATCAACAGGAATACCTGGAAATTAGTGACGCGCAATATGGTACTGATTTATCAATTGCATATACCAAACCAAGACGAAATATAATTAAACCCACGACAATTCCAGCAAATTATAATACAACTATTCTAGATATTCCCAATGATGATTATAAGAAATCAATTTTGAATTATTATATTCCAAGTAAACCAATTTCACTAACTTCATATTCAATTCTTGATAATTTCTTATCTGATTTTTATATTGATGGAATATCCAATATTTACAAGACAACTCATGATAAAATTCAAGATGTAATTACAACTAAACGACTTGATTCAATATCGAAAATAACACCTTTGACATCTGATCAATTAGCTCATGTATATAATTCATGGAGATCCACAAATCCTCATGAGATATTTGCCAGTAATTTTCAAATTGAAATTATGAGTAAAGATTTACAAACATTACAAGATGGACAATGGTTAAATGATAATGTTATTGATTATTATCTTAATTTAATTATGAAGGATAATCCAAAAGTGTTTGCATGGACAACTCATTTTTATACTACCCTTGAAAGTAAAGGTTACAAGGGTGTTGAAAGATGGGCTAAACGAAAGAAATTAAATTCATTTGAGAAGGATTTGGTGTTGGTTCCTGTCAATATATCAAGAACACATTGGGCATTAGCAGTTATTGATAATGTAAATAAGAAAATTACCTATTACGATTCTTTAGATAGTCAAAGTATTGGAAATACCAGTGCAGTAAGCAATTTGAATCAATATATGAAATTAGAAGCAAATAGATTAGGGCGTGAACTGATTGAGTATGAATTAGTACCACATTTCAAGAATACACCACAACAAAATAATGGATCAGATTGTGGAGTATTTACATGTACTGCTGCGAAATATTTAGCTAGTGGGAAGAATCTTAATTATGGACAAAAAGATATGAAGATAATTAGAAGAAGAATGACATTTGAAATCATAAATAATCATTTATTAAATTAGAATATACCTAAATAACTTGACTTTTTTTCACCAGAATATTTATCAACCTCACTTATCTTTTGTTCATATTCCAAAATTTTATCATTTGAAGAATTAATCTTGTTGGTTAGATATTCAATTCGATTAGATAATTTACTGGGTTGAATTAACACTAATTCATTTTGTAAATTTTGAATCTTGTCCAGTTCCAATTTAATTAAATTTGAAAGATACTTTGTTTCATATAATTTCCAAATATATAAGTCTTTTAAAATAGTATTAAAGGCAGCTTTAAATAATGGTCTACCTGTGGTTATTTCATTCAATACCCCCTTATCCCTTTTCAATGATATCAAATCATATTTTTCCAAAGTACTTAATGTATTGACAGTATCTGATGAAGATCCAAATAATGGCAGTTTAATTAAATCATTATATTTTACAACGTCAGATTTACTCAACATTTTCATAAGTAACCAAACTTGAGCACTTGTCCAATTATGATCTCCTTGTTCAATTTTATGATTTTCCAAAAAGAAAGTCGTGATTAATTCAGAAGCTTGAGTAACCATTTCAGTAATGGCAACATTTGGAGTTTCTCCTGATTTAACTCGTCTTATAAATGCTTGTAAATCCAACATTCTTCCACCAATTGGTTCAATACAATTATCAATAGATTTACTTTCTTTTAACTTTAATTGTTCACATACATACTGCTTTGAACTTGTCATAGAAGCATCGGAAAGACTTATATCCTTGAATACTTGATTAGGTAATGCATCAGTTAAATGTTGTAAACTTCCAACATCAGCAGTCAGGAATATAACATGAGCTATATTATTGGAAACAAGATTTGCTCCCCAATCAGCAAGTAAGGGGAATATGAAGTCATTATTTGTTGAATCAGCTTTCCGAGCAAATTTAGTAATTACAATAATTGGTTTACATTCAGGATGTTGTTGTAAGAAATCTTCTTGATTAAGTATTTCAAGTTTCCCACCTTCAGGTTTACTTCTATTTGCTCGTTCAATTGATTTAACATATTTAGAATATTCTTGATCAGTAATATTCCTAATTGCTTGAATACTTAACAGGAACATAGTTTTGATTCTACCTTCTTTACTTTCACTTAATCCTGATTTTTGTCCTGTTAACCCTTGAATTCCTAAATCAATAAATTGTGATAATGTATTTGTCCATATAAATTGTGGGAAATAACCCAACTGACTAGCACTATTTTTCAATAATGCATTATCTGATCTTGCTTTTGCTAATTGATCACACTCAATGATTAATACTCGTTTATTTAATGTATCATTCAAAGTATGTTCAAGAATAAATTCTTCTTTTCCTGATCCAGGAGGACCTTTTACTATTATAAAAGTATTGGTATTTTCCTTAATCCATAATCTAACTTGTTTAGATTTTTCCATACGTTCAAACCAAAACATATTATCTTGGGGATCTAATTTAACTGATTGCTTTTCATCAATTTTTGGTGAATCAATATATGCATCATAATTTTTACTTATCCAATCACGTATAGAAGTATAAGTAATATATATCATTTTAAACCATTTACTTTCTTTATATGAATCAGTATTATGATTTATCTTGTATTCAATAAACCATTGTCTAATTGGATCAAAAATAAGTACAGCAGCAGTAGCCAATAATGCTAATAATATGGGCATGGCAATTTTAGTATGATTTATAATAAAATTCGTTAAATAATTAACACGTTGAATTGGAATATATGTCAAGTGTAAAGTAGTTCCATTGAATATTAATCCATTAATACAATTCTTAGCAGCAATAGCTGATCTAATTGATCTAAATAAGATTTTTGTACCTTCTGAAGATACTAGAATATCATTTATAACTCCATATCTTCTAAATAAACTGTATAATTCTTCTTCTGAAAGTGTACTAGTACCTTGATATTTCACAGAAAGTTTAGAACTAGGGAATCGTTTTAAATCTTCAATCCAAGGAGTTCCCTTAACATCAAATACTCTAATTCCTGGTGAAAATAACTGCATTAATTTCGATTTTCCATGATCAATTTCAACATTTTTCTTAATTGAAGTGATAAACTCGGCTAGTAGAAGTTCACTAGGTAGTTTATATTTTATGAATACACCATCATCACGACGTAATGGAACAACATCAGTAATTTCAACATCATTAGGAAAAGGAGAGGACAACAGGGTTACTTTTTCTTTTAAACTCGAAACATTAATATTCAGAGGGAATAACCAAGAGCAATACCTAGATATGAATCCTCTATTTGACCAAGGATATATATTATCATAATAAAGTAAGATTTCATTTCTTGTTTTGTCAATTACTCCTGTAGTGTTTGGTGATTGATCTTGAGTTGTGTTTGCTTGTTGTTGCTTAAATTTGGAAATATCACTATAGTGACGAGATAGTGTGAGTAAGGGTTGACGAAGGCAATTGTATTTCAAGGGGGTATAATTGAGTCGTGATAGCATTTGTGTGATATGCTGGTGGGATATGTTGGTGGGATATGTTGATGTGTAGCGGTTAGGAAGACAAGGGGGTGGTGGTGATGGCAAAAATAAAATTGTGAGCAACTTTATTTGTGGGGCGATTAAATTTAACCAAATTACACCAAATCAATACTTGCCACAAGAGCAAGTGAACGAATATATCAGTCGATATATTAATCTGATACATAGGCAGAGAATATGTAAGTAGTTTCTCTATTACTACATAGAATTAGAGAAAGAATAATATACAAACAATAGAACTAGAAAATGATTAAATGTATCAAACTAATTATCAACCAATAACTAAAATAGTCATTAGCCTCTTTTCCCCTAGCGTATCTGAATTTCCTTAGTAGATACTATCAAGAAAAGATGCTAAATTAGTCGTGAATAGTAAATTTAGGCTTCGCTTTGAATCGTTATACCACGGAGGAAAAAGGTATAAGGATCTTCGAAGAGGCCATATTAGATCCTACAAATTGTTTATATTGATATTAAATATGTATTGAATATACACTTATTGTTGTTGTAGTTGTTATTGCTGTTGAAAGGAAAAGAATGTGAAATATTTTCAGATGGAGTTTTGGAAAATTTCACACGAGAACTTTCCGAACTACTAATCCGGGTAACAGTTAAAAATTTAGGTATTTATTCTATATACAAAAATACAATGCTTAATCCATTGAACTAGTAATACCATCAGTAGTCTTCATAAAATCACTAGTTCGTAAAGCTCTGACTGGCAATTTATCATTTTCATCCCGATTTAATTTCCCACTTTTATAATTATAATTCTCTTTAATATATTCTCTAACAGGTAATATTGCTGCTTCACGACATAATTCTCTTAAATCAGAACCACTATAATTATTAGTATTTTTCACAATAAAATCTATATCAAATTCATCATCTAAATTTGCATCTTGTAACATTTTAGTTAATATTGCTTTACGTTGTTGATAATTTGGTTTTCCAATAGCAAAAGTCTTTGGCATTCTTCTTAAAAATGCTTCATCAATATCATGTTTTCTATTAGTAGCTCCTAATACCATAATTTGTCCATTTGATTTAAGTCCATCCCATAATGTCATAAATTCAGCTTTTAATAAAGCACTTACTTCATGATCATTACTTGACCTATCTCTTAAAAATGAATCAATTTCATCGATAAATATAATACATGGTTGTAATTTATTTGCAAGGGAGAATATAGCATCGACTATTTTGTTTGATTCTCCATACCACTTATCCATTATTGTTGACATACGAATCAGTAAAAAGAATGCTCCACTTTCTTTAGCTATTGCTTTAGCTAACATTGTTTTACCACACCCTGGAGGACCATAGAATAATACTCCTTTAGGTGATTGAATTAAATTCAGATGACTTGAAAATAATTCAGGTTCAGTCAAGGGTAATATAATTGCTTCTCTTACTTCATCTATTATATCTTGTAATCCACCAACATCGTTAAAACTAATAGAAATATCATCAGGTATAACTAAACAATTTAATAATGATTTTTCATATTGATTAAATTGGATATCTTTAAGATGAGGATGAGTAGTTTGAATCTTTTTTAATATTCCTGTTCCCTTTTTCTCATTTTCTTTGTTTTTAATAGAAGAGTTATCAATATAATCATTGATTAATGTGTTGATAATGTAGTATACTGATATACCTGCTCCTGCTAATATAAATACATCTGCAATAAGTTTTAAATCTATTTTGAATTTACCCATTTCTATGATTCTATTCATATTTGGTATGTTTGGTGTAAATTACGTTTTTTATAAGGATCATTTTGAACCGAGGGTTCAAGAATACAGAAGAAAAACCTTGGAGTTATATGCAGGTGAGTTAATTGATGATAGCTGTTAATTTAACAGAATTTGATAAGATGATAGTATTAGGTGATTGTTTGTAAGAAAGTGAAAGGGAACTTTATGTGAACATTAGATATAGTGTTTCATGTTGTTTTAGCATTTCTATTGGAGTATAAGGTATAATCGGTAGCGTTAGTTGTTTTATAAATATATATTATAATATTCATTATTACACTTTAGAAGATAGAAATATTGGCTACCTCTCTTCAAAAAGGTAATTACTCACTCTTACAGAATTTTTCAATATACTAGTTGTTTGAATCGATAAATTCTACCAATTTTTGTTTAAAAACCATAGAAAATTCTTTGCTAAACTAAAGAAAAAGAACATAAGTTATCCAAATAATTCTTCTTTTTTCTCATTATTTGAGTTTTCTACATTTGGTACTCTACAATCTCACCACACTTTCATCCTGTTTACTAGTGATTAATAGTTATTAATAGTTATTACTAGTTATACACTACACTCTCATATACAAACTAATTCCTCGAAACATCTCACAATTTTTGCAATCCGAAAAAAATCTGCAACCAAACCAAAAAAAAAATAAATTTAAGATGAGCTTAGCTAAATCTAACATTCACCAACAACATGTCATGGAGACAAGAAGAAGATGATTCACATCATGGTATCCGACTTCCAGGATCAATATTAGACAAAATTAAAAATCAACCTGAAGATAACGATGAAAGATTTACAAAATTTGATAATAAACCAGGAAAGAAAAGAAAAGAAAAACCATTAAGTAGGAAAGATAAACGGAAACAAGAACGACAATTAAAGAAACAGAAACGTTCAAAAGCAACTGTAGATCCTAAGAAACAAAAAGTTGCCAAGAGTGAGAATCCTTTGGAAGAATTGAAGAAATTGAAGAAATTGAAAGAATCAAACAAGGTTAAGAAGGATGATCCATTGGAAGCATTACGTAAATTAAAAGAGGAAAAGAATGGAAAGTCTAAAGTTACTGACGATGGTTTTAAGATTGTACGTGAGGATGATCTTGATAATGACGAAGTATCTGATTTGGGAGAAGAAGAAGAGGAAGAAGAGGAAGAAGAAGAAGAAGAAGAGGAAGATCCCATGGAAACATTAAGAAAACTTAAATCTGGAAAAAGAAATGATGATGGTTATAAAATCGTACGAGAAGAAGACCTTGAACTGGATGATGATATATCTGATTTTGAAGAGTTGGAAGAGGACGATGAACAACTTGAGGAAGAAGAAGAAGAAGAGAAAGATCCTATGGAGGCACTTCGTAAATTAAAAGAAGGAAAGAATAAAAGTAAATCAGAAGTTAGAATAGTAAAAGAAGACGATTTAGAAGATGAAGCATCCGAAGAGGACTTTGCCAGTTTTGACGAAGAGGAGGAAATTGTTTCAGAGGAGGAATCAGACCCACTTGCAAAACTAAAAGCATTAAAAGAGGCCAAAAAGAACAAAACAGAACCTAAACCAATAAAACCTAAAGAGCTATTTCAACGTGATGATGAAGATATTGATTATTATGCTAAGAAATTAGGACTTAAAACCAAATCTAAACTTTCCAAAACAGACGATGATGATATTATTGGTGGGTTATTAGATGGACTTGATTTAGATTTTGGTGATGAAGTACTGGAACAAGAAGAATCTGAAGAAGAAGAACACACAGAAGAATCTGAAGATGAACAACCTAAACAACGAGAAAACCCTTATGTTGCTCCTGGAACAGATACTCAAGAAAGTACTCCTGAAGTAACTGAACAAAGATATATCCCACCTGCATTACGTCGTAAAATGGCTTTAGAACAAGAAGTTGTCATTTCACAAGAAACACTTAACCTTCGTAAATCAATCAAAGGTCCATTAAATAAGTTATCTGAAGCAAATATCTCGACAATTATCAATGAGTTAAATTCTTTGTTCTTGTCATACCCAAGACATACCTTGAATGAAGAAATCACAAATATTATCATGGATAGTATTGTTCAACAAGTTAGATTACTTGATACTTTTGTTTATCTTCATGCATGTGTTGTGGTTGCTCTTTATCGCCTTCAAGGAGTTGAATTTGGAGCATTTTTTATTCAAACTATCGTGGAGAAGTTTGAACAACTACAAAAAACCAACTCAAAAGAAACATCCAATTTAATTTCTCTTTTATCATCAGTCTACTTGTTTCAATTAGTATCTTCCAAATTGTTATACGATTTAATCAAGGGGTTAATCAACGATTTAAATGAAACAAATGCAGACTTATTATTAAGATTAATTAGAAATTCCGGAAATCAAATGAGATCAGATGATCCAAACTCATTAAAAGAAATCGTTCTCTTACTTAATGAGAAATCTCATACATTAAAAATGAATACTCGTACTCAATTCTTAATAGAAACCATATCTTCACTTAAAAACAATAAATTGAAAATTGTCAATGAAGCAAATCATCAACTTTCAATCAGATTAAAGAAAGTTCTTGGTGGAATAAACAATAATAAATTCAATGATCCAATTCAAGTATCCCTTGATGATATTTACAACATTGAAACTCGAGGAAAATGGTGGCTTGTTGGATCAGCATGGAAGGGTAACCAACCAACACCAACCACAACTAATGATGTCGATGAATATGTTATGAATGATATTCTAGATCATGCTGAACCTAATTGGATGGAACTTGCTAAATCTCAACGTATGAATACTGATATAAGAAGAGCAATTTTCATATCTATAATGTCAGCTACCGATTATATTGATGCTGTAACGAAATTAGATAAATTGGCATTAAAAAGGGCACAAGAACGAGAAATCCCCAAGATTCTTGCTCATTGTACTGTGATAGAACCTTCTTATAATCCATATTACGGGATTTTAGCTAGTAAATTATGTGAATCTCATTCTCATCGTAAAACTTTCCAATTTATATTATGGGATTTAATTAAAGAGTTGGATGGTGGTAATACCGAAGAGGATGATGATTTTATAGGATTTGATCAAGATGTGGACGAAGAAACTAAATTAAAGAGAATATTAAATTTAGGTAGATTTTATGGATACCTTATTTCTCAAGGATCAATTCCACTTCATAATTTACGTACTGTCAACTTCTTGACTGCTTCAAATGATACCACATTACTTATGGAGGTATTATTAGTTAGTTTCCTTGATGGTATAGCTAAGAAATCAACCAAGAATAGTATTGGTGCTGGATTAAACAAAAGAAAATCCTCTGAATTTGAACAAAAATTTGATGATAAACTTCTTGTGGAAACAGTGTTACGTGCCAAAGATCAAACTACACTCTTACGAGGTTTACAATATTTCATTCAAGAAAAAGTTAAAACTAGTGATATAATTTCAGGAAAGAAACAAAAGACAAGAGTGACATGGGGTGTTGATGCATTATTTGATATTATAGATGAAATTTTAAAAGACTCAGAATAGATAGACGTATATACAAGAAAGCATTACATACTTAATGATTTAATACTGACAGAAAGAACAATATGACGTTGTTTTCTAACGCAATTTATTTTTTTTAACATAATTTGCAACTTACAAAATATACACTTACATATTAATTTGCAGCAACTTCTTCTTCAGGATACTCGCGTAAATCCAAAGTAACAGTCTTTGAACTATTTTCTCTTTGTTCACGATAAATCCCCACTAATGAATCTGATCTTTCAAATAAGGAATTTTTCAAACTAATCACAATAAATTGAAAATTTGGTCCTGAATTCTTTCGAATATAATTACCAATCTTAACCACATTAGTATAATCTAACGAAGCGTCAATTTCATCTAATACAAAAAACGGAGAAGGTTGATATGAATGGATAGCAAACAACAATGCTAATGCTGCCATTGATTTCTCACCCCCAGATAAATTCTCAATATCTTGAAATCGTTTCATTGGTGGCATAGCATGATATTTTATCCCTGATAAATATGGCATTTCTTGATCTTCTAATGTAAGATATGCTGATCCACCCATCGGTGCTACGGCTGATTTCGTTAATTCTTTATATATGATATCAATTTGTGAGGAGATATGATTGAATGCATCCATAAATCTTTTATGACGTTTTTCTTTAATTTCTTCGAATTTTTTAAGCACTTGTCGTTCTTGTTGTCGTGCTTGGGTAAAATCTCGATCTTGATCACGAAGTTTGGCTTCAATATCTTTTAACCTATCTTTGGCCTTGGTGTTGGGAGTTAATTGTTCAAGCTGTTCAAGAATTGTAGTTAATGTGGATGTTAGCTCTGATTCAAGATGAATATTATATTCAGTTTTAAATCTGTCTTCAAGCAAGGAATAATCTAATTCAATATTGTATATTTCATCAAGTGCTTCATGGGAATCTTCTCCTACAGGAATATTTTCAAGATCTCCATCATTCAAAGGTATGTTTACATTTTGCATTCTACAATTGATTAATTCAGCAGCCCTTTCAGAATCCACTTTTAATAATCTTTCTTCAATTTGAACAAGTTGTTTCTGAACGTTATTAACTTCAGATTCACATTCATGCACATCATTTTCAATTAGTTTTGCCGATTTTAATTTTGTTTGAATTGAATTGTTAAGATCAACTAATTCTTGTTTCAATACTTCATTTTCAGCTTCTGTAGAATCCAAAACTTCTTCAAGTTTATTCTTTTCAGTCAATACTTCATTAAATTCTTTCTCTAAATCAACAATTTGTTTAGATAAACTAGTTTTCCTTTCTTCGGTCTTTTCAAGTCTCCCTTTTTCAAATTCTAATTTATTAGTTAATGTAGATACAGCTTTGGAATATTGAACTCGTTCTCTTGCTCTCGTACGTAAGGTACTTCCATGAGTTTTCTCATATTCTTCAATCCCATTAATAAAGCCATATTTTTCACAAAATTCACCAAAAACTTCTTGTTTAACTATTCTAATCTTATCTTGAACTTGTTTGATCTTTTTGTCAAGCTTTTCTAATTCTTTTTGTTTATTTTCAATAGTATCATTGAATCCAAGAACCAACTTCTTTTCAAATTCAATTTCACTTTCACGATCTTTTATAATACGATCAAGATTCTCTTCTTCGTCACGCAACATGACCAATTTATCATCAAATTGAGATATTTCATCTGCCAATAAACTTATTTCCATGGTTTTTGGCATATTATCTTCTAGTTTCCTTATCTGATCTTCCAAATCATCTTTAATTTCATTCAATCTGGCATATTCTCGTTTATCCCAATGAACCATAACTGGAGATTTGGAAGTGTCACCACCAGTCATGAATCCAGATTTATGAATGACATTCCCTTGTAAAGTAATCAACTTATTATTAACTCTTGAACCCGACCATTTTAATTTCCTGGCTTCATTCATGTTTTCAACAATTAATGCATCACCAGCAATATAACTCATGGCATTTTCTAATGATTTATCATCATATTCCATGATATCCAACCCAGGTATACCCATTGATCTAAGATGATGTAAATTAATTTGATCTATATCAATGGTATCTAATGGAATGAATGTAGCTACACCTGCACGTCTTTCTTTTAATATTTCAATAGCTTTATGAGCCACAGCAGAAGTTTCCACAATAATGGAATCAAAATTTCGACCAAGTAATACAGCTAATGCTTGTTCATATTTCGATTCACTTGGATGAACTAATTCATAAACTAATCCTTTTATTGAACCACTTGGGAATGATTGTTGAAGCATGGTAACATTTTCACGTAGTTGTTTCTGTTTTGAAGATTCTTGTCGTTGTGAATTTGAATCATTGATTTGAGTTAATATATCACGATATTTAATTGATAACTGGATATGTTGAGTTTCAAAATCATTCTTTATTTTAATTAATGATTTACGAAGTTCATCCTTCTCAATTTTGAGTTCCAGAATATTATTAACTTCCCTAGTGATATCATCATGTTTGGATTTTAAATCTGAAAGAATTGTTGACTGTAAATTACGTATTGTTGATTCAGAATGATCTTTTTGAGATTGAATGTTGATGATATTGGCATTGATTTTCTCCTTTTCATTGGTGAGTAATAATAAATCTTGTTCAAGATTAGATTGATCAAGAGTTAAAAATTTTGACCGTAAATTAGCATATTCTTGTTGTGCTTGAGGTGAAATGGAAATATCATTCAGATTATTGGCTTTTTCAAACTCTTCAAATAATCGTTGAGCATCACGGAGTTGACTTGAAATACTAGCAACTTGTAATTTTTGATTTTCAATATCTTTCGTTAAATCTTTGAGTTTATTACGTCTTGATGAGATTTTACTAGCCAATGCTCGTTTGTTTCCTTCAATAGGAATTAAATCACGTTTAGTAGTTTCAATTTTCAAATCACTATTTTCAATTTTCAGTTTTAATCGTTTTAATTCAAGAGCAATAGTGGAATATTCTGACATTACTGATTCATATGTCTTTTCCTTAGTTTTTAAATCTTGTTTACATTGTTTCAATTGTTGTTTCTTCAGTTTAATTTCTTCTTGTAACATTTCATGTTTCTTTTCATTATGATAAAGTTTATATAAATGAATTTTCTTTATAGTATCACCTTTTGCTACTAACTTTTCTTCAAATTCAATTTGTTCTGCCATTTGTTCTTTATATTGTCTAGATTCAGAATTCAAAGTTCTCTTACGAGTGAAAACATTAGCAGAAACTTCCTTAGCACTTTCAGCTTCTTCCTTCAATTGATTAAATTCTTCAATATATTCATCTGATCCACTTATAGTTTCCAAGGTACTAGTTAGCTCTTTCGCAGATTTAGAAGCTAATTGTTCAATATCACCTTGAAAAACCAAAAAGTTCTTTGCTTTAATTAAAATATTCTCTTGTTTCAACACTTTACTATAATTTAAAAACGTAACTGATCTATCATTTATACGATAATCACTAGATCCGTTGATTGTGATTGTTCGTTTTAATCGAATTACTTCACCATTATCTTTTTCATAAATAGCCATAACATAAGCATTTGTAGGATCTAATTCAACCAGATTAACAGTACTATCATCATCAACTAATTCCTTACGACCACGATATATTAAATCTTTTAAATTGGCTGAACGTAATTGTGAAGATTTAATACCAAGAACAAATGATATAGCATCCATCATATTTGATTTACCAGCACCATTTGGTCCAATTATGGATGTGAAGAAGGAACTACCAAACCCTATTGTGGTTTTACCCTTGTAAGATTTGAAATTGAAAAGTTCTAATCCAATTAATCTACCCATTTTGTAAGTATATGTTGTAAGAAAGTGGTTGTAAGTTTTCCTTTGTTTACGCGTCTGAGATTTAAATTTGTCTCAAGAAAAATTACGTGTATGCGGCTGGATTAAATCACGTGACGTATTTGTCCCAATTAGGATAAGGTAAAACACAAGATAAATTTTTACAACAGGGTCCCCTTTATAATTAAACTTTCTTAATCTTGTGTTTTCAGGGTAGTATAACATATTTTTGATTTATCTAGAGAAATTCTAATGTGTATTGTTAGTATAATTCCTTATTGTTGTGTGTGATTTAGTATTTATTTCTATAAAATGTGTAGTTTCATTAGGTTTTGATACAAACATTAGTAAACTCTTCTGGACTCAGCCAAAGCACAACAAACGTTCATATAAGTTATCAATTTGTTCATAGATATATTGTTATCAATATAACTTGATGATGTTAGCAAGTTGATGGTACTAGAAAGTTGGTGGCGCTAACAAGTTGATGGCGCTAATACAACATAGAGTTCAAGTCAAATCGGAGATTGGCAACAATTCGGTAAGAGTGGGGAATCTTGAAATCTCGGCTATACATCTCCGAGAAAATATATAAGGCACACAAAAATACACTATCATCAGTTTCACATAATTTGTTTACCACTAAATAGCAGCACCTATTAAAACTACTATGACAGTTATTTCAGAAAAGGAACCCTTATTGGGAAACCATCGTAAAATTGCTGATGAAAATGAGATCTCAACTCACCAGTTATGTCCTTCATTCAAATCAATCTTATCTATACCATTTCAAAATTGTTTACCTTTTGCAAAAACAACTCCTGAAATTGAACAAGATCTTGAATATGATAGTGACGACTTTGAGCCTGTGCCTGATTTACCATACAATTTAACTATTGCTAAGTCTAAGATTTCTAATCTTGACAAATTAAAAGAGTTGAGAAAACTTATGCGTCAACATCATATTGGTGTATATATTATCCCTTCAGAAGATGAACACCAATCTGAATATACTGCATTGGCTGATAAACGAAGAGAGTTCATTTCGGGGTTTACTGGTAGTGCTGGAATTGCTATAATTACATTAAATGAAGCTCATACATTACACGGAAAAGCTGCATTATCTACTGATGGAAGATATTTCCTTCAAGCTGAAAAACAATTAGATTTAAGATATTGGAAATTGCTTAAACAAGGTACTATGGGTTATCCTAGTTGGCCTAAATATTGTATTCAACAAGCTATTCATAATGATTTTAGTAATGTTATTTCTTGTGATCCAAGATTAATTAGTTTATCTTTAGGAGAATATTTCAATAATGCTAGAGTTACATATACAAACAAGTTTAAATTTCAACCATTAACTGTTAATCTTGTTGATGAAGTTTGGGGTGATGAAAAGCCAACAAGATCGTTGGAACCAGTATATCATTTACCTTTGAAATATAGTGGTGAACATACAAATGATAAGCTTGCCAGAATTAGAGAAAGAATGAGAGAAAGCGAAGGTACCCATTATTTGGTTAGTGAGTTAGATAGTATTGCCTGGTTGTTTAATTTACGAGCCGATTCAGATATTCCATTTAATCCAGTGTTCTTTGCTTATACTATAGTTACCTTGAATGAAGTGGTATTGTATGTAAACAAAGTCAAACTTGACCAATACGATGAAGAATTACAAGATTACTTGCCCACAATAACAAATTTATCAATCAAGGATTATTCCGAATTCTATGTCGATGTGAGTAAATTAAAATCAACTATTGATAATCCAGATCTTACAATAATCTTACCTGAGAAATCTTCAACAACCTATGCAATCGTGCAAGCAATTCCTGAATCTTACAGTAAACAAACAATAATCCATGACTCAATAATTGCTAATTTGAAAATATTCAAGAATAAAACTGAATCATTTAATGCTAAAATCGCACAATACAAGGATTCATTAGCATTCATTATTTTTTCTTCTTGGTTAGATCATCAATTAGTCACCAAGAAAGCAACTATATCTGAATATGATGCATCATGTAAAATATACTCCATCCGAAGTAAACTACCGAATTTCAAAGGATTATCATATGAAACCATCTCGTCAACAGGTGCCAATGCAGCTATAATCCATTATGCACCTACAAAAGAAGAAAATGATATAATTGACCCCAAGAAAATTTACTTGATCGATTCAGGGTCACAATTTCTTGAAGGTACCACTGATATTACTCGAAGTTATAAATTTGGTTATGATGGGTTAATTAAAGAATATCAAAAATATTATACACTTGTATTAAAGGGGCATCTTGCTGTTGCTATGGCGAAATTTCCACCAAATTCAAAAAGCACAGGAACTGTACTTGATGCGTATTCAAGACAACCATTATGGAATGAAGGGCTTGACTTCAATCATGGAACAGGACATGGTGTAGGCAGTTTTGGTAATGTTCATGAAGGACCGTTATATATTCTGACAACTAGTTCTGGTCCTAATATGTTAGATTTATATCGTCCTGGTGCTATACTCACTGATGAACCTGGCTTTTATATGGAAGGGAAATTAGGAATTAGAATTGAAAGTGAATTAGAAGTTATTGAATGTGATGATAATGTGGGTAAAACAAGAAATGGTGATAATTTCTTAGGATTTGATTATTTAACAAAAGTTCCCTTTTGTAGGAAATTAATTGATTGTGATTATCTAACGTCAATTGAATTAAATTGGATAAATGAATATCACAAGAGTATAAGAACTGAATTCGCAGACAAGTTATTACAAATGGGTGATAGAAGAGCGTATGATTGGCTAATTAAAGAAACTGAACCATTATAGATTTAACTATATGAAGCAGAATATAATTTAGGAAATCCTAAACTTGTAGTTCGTGATTTATCTTCTGATTTAACAATAGCCGGTTTTTGAAAACTACCAGGTTTTCTTAATCCTGGTGTTGAAGAACTACCAACACCTAAATGAACTTTGTTTGATATAAATGGTGAATCTCGAGGTAATTTTAATGTCCTCTGTTCATCATCATCTTTTTTCTTATAATGAGGCATCTTAAGAGAAGTTGCACCCCAGAATGGGGTTGGGCCAGGACTTTTAAAAGTTTCATCATCACTCAATTTGGTTCGTTTGAAATCTCCACCAAGTAATAAACTGCTTTCTCGCTTTTGTTCAAGATTTAAATTCAGTAATGACCCAACAAGGGAACTTCTATCAATAACTGAACTAGGGAAACCTAATGATGACGTTCTAGTATCAATCCCAGTCTTACTATTCAATAAATAAGTTAATATAGATGATATTGCTGAATCAACCAGTTTAAAAGTAGTATCATTATTTTGAGAATATAATGTAGCAGCCGCAGCAACAGATGCACCAGTAGCCATTAACATTTCTAAGGATCCATTGTCGTTGGAAACCCCTTTAAAAATATTATATATATCAGACACAGGTTTAACAAGTGTTGGATCACGGGAAACAACAAATGCATCTTTAGTTTTAATATTTAATCGTCTCTCGTCATCTTCTTCACCACCACTGTCTTCTTTCTTCAGTCTTGCAAGTCTTCTTTCGCGTCGTAAACTAAATGTTCTTTCAATATATTCCGTTTTCTTTTCAGAATCATGCTCGCCAAATAATTTATTGGCCTTTTTGATCACTCGAACACGTAAATCATTATCTTTATTTCGTTCAGCATTTTCTTCTCGCCATTTCTTTTTCCGTTCTCGATTATCAATACGAACTTTCTGGTCAAATTCAGGGGGATTATTATCTTTTAATTTCTCAATTTTAGCTAATGTGGCCTCAGTGAATTTATCTTTTGGTGAAGATGAAATAATTGTATTTATAACTGAATTACTTATAGATGAGATGAATTCTTCTTGATTGCCAGATAATTCTTCATCTACTTTCAGTTTTTTGATATTAAATTTCTCAACCGCTTTATCAATCAACGAAACAGCTTTATCCTTGTCATTGTCATCTGTAGAAACAAGATATTTTCTCGCCACATTCAACACATTAACAATTCCTTTCTTCTCATCATCTCGATATTTGGAAATAATATCCTCAACAGTGGGTGGTCGTAAATATTGAGAAAGGTTTAATTTACCACCAGCTGATAAAGTCTCGGTCATCAGTCGAATAACTGACATGATATTAGTATCAGAAACTTCTCCACGACTGATTTTTGAAGTTAATGAATTAAGTACATTGGATAAAGGAGTGCTTACAAGTGATGAAGCAATAGGAGTTCGTTCTGGGCGTAATATTTGTTCAATCGATTCAATTGAAGAATAATCCCGACGTGGTTGGTTAAGCATTGTACGACTTAATGCTAATGATTCAGCAATTGAAAGTTTCTTTCCTTCTTCAGCTTCCTTTGTCTTTTTTAATCTTTGTGCTTTGATTTCTTCTAATCTTTTAGATGCTTCACTCACTGAAACTTCAGGAAGCTTGGGTGCTTCAATTATCAGTCTTCTCACAGGAATGTCTATTGGTGAAGGTTTGGAAGCAGGTTTACCAAGTTGTTTCTTTGGTTTAGCTTTGGGTTTTGGTTGTGGTGGTTTCGAAACTGGCTGAATTGGAGGAGGCACCAAAACACCAGTATCATCAATTTCCAAATCTGATATTAACTCCTGA
Organism: Spathaspora arborariae UFMG-19.1A; assembly: GCA_000497715.1. Lineage (NCBI taxonomy): Eukaryota > Fungi > Ascomycota > Pichiomycetes > Serinales > Debaryomycetaceae > Spathaspora > Spathaspora arborariae. Next base: position 529,435 of record KI547137.1, read on the forward strand.
GGTTTTTCTAAAGCCATTTTGAACGCATTTTGAAGAATATCATTCATTTGTAATGATTCCAAATCAGCAACACCAGAATCTTCTACATTCTTTAATGCATTGTTAATCACTGCTTGCAATGGTTTACTTGATTCTTCCTTTTCGGCATATGCTTCGTTTTGAAAATGTTCCAATACACTCTCATCCAATTGTGGTAATCCGAAAACTAAAGGAATATTGACATTCTTTTTATCATCCATCAAATGATCCTGCACTTGATGTGATATTTGAACAGCTAAATTATGAATTGCACTTTCACTTAATTTAGAATTTTTAGAATCAAATTGATTAACTATATTTTGAACAAGCGATTTATCCTTTTTAGAAGGTTTTGATTTTTCCTTCTTTTTGCTGGTGGTAGACATGGCTGATTTAAATGCTTCAGTGATTACATCTTTCATATCATTATCACCAAGAGGTGTATCCCCTGTAGGCACGCTTTGTTTTTCAGTTTTTCCTCCTAAGATTTGCTTGAATGACGCAGAAATCATTTCATTTAAGTCATCATCATTAACTTCATTTTCATGTTTCTGTTGAATTGATTTAAATGCATCACCAATGGCAGTACTCAAATCATCATCTTGTGTTTGTGGAACAGCATCTGGTTTAGAAGGAAGGATACTTTTGAATGCATCACCAATAGCAGAATCTAAATCCGTATCATCATTCTTGTTCTGGGAAGTTACAGCAGTATCTTCAGTTTTGTCATTCTTGTTGAAAATATTACTAAATGCATCACCTATGGCATCCTCCAATTCAGTGTCTTTCTTTGATTCTGGTTTTTCCAGTTGGGGAATTATGCTTTTGAATGCATCACCAATGGCATTATCTAAGTCAAGATCATCATTTCTTTGTTCAGCCTGACTACTTTGAATAGGTTGTTCCTTTGTTGAAGTCTGAGAAACCTTTGTTGTAGACGAGATTCGTTGAGTGATGTCTTCCGTTTTCTCTTGATGTTGCTCAATTTTTGTATCTACTTTATCGGATGTTTGATTTGCAAATATATTATCAAAGGCATCACCTATTGCATCTTCTAAATTATCTTCCTCGGGTTCAACCTTTTGGACGTTGTCAACTTCGGTTTTCTTCTCATCAAGTGTCTCTGATTCGATTGAAGGAGGCTCACTATGCACTTCATCTTGAGGCACTGACTCATTAGACTTTTTTGATATATTACTGAATGCATCACTAATAGCATCTTCCAAATCATCTTTCTTGTGAACATTTGAGCTTGATTGATCTTTTTTACTTAATACATTAGCAAATGCACCACCTATAGCTGCATCTAAATCATCTTGCTTCTCGGCTTCAACTTGCTCCTTGGCTTCATCCTGCTTCTCGGCTTCATCCTTTTCCTCAACATGTGACGGTTCACTTTTATCTTGATCCAAAATATTACCAAAGGCATCACCTATCGCTGCATCTAAATCATCCTCTTGAAGTTTTTGTTGCTCCGTATCTACTTGTTTCTGTTGCTCTGAATTGACTTCTTTATTTGATTTGTGTAAAACATCGCCTAGTGCATCTTCTATGGCAGTTTCTAAGTCATGTTCATCGTTAGTTTCTTTCCTCTTTTGTATTTCCTCTTTGTCACCTGGAGCTTCAGCCAGTTCTCTTTTGTCGTCTGTTAATTTATTGCTTTGTACATTTGCATCAGCAGCTGGTTTCTTAGTTTCTGAAGATTCTATATCCTCTGATGCTATGGCAGTTTCATGTGGTTGTGGTTCCTCTACTCCCTTGTTAAATACATTAGCGAATGCATCTCCTATCGCATCATCTAAATCCATTTGATCATCTTCTAGTTTCTTGATTTCTGGCCCAAAATCACCTTCAGGTACTTCTTGTTTTGCTTGAGACTCCTGTGACTTTTCAAATACGTTATTAAATGCTTCTCCAATTACGTCATCGAGCTCCATTTCATTATCTTGTTGATTCACAATTACTGCTTGTGGTTGTGGCTCAAGTTGATGTTCCGCTTCTTGTGGTTTGGACATAATGTCACCCAAAGTATCCCCTATTGCATGATGTAAACCAGAACTGGACTCCTCTTCGTCTTCTTTTTTTGTTTGTTCATGTTTCTTGGTTGTTCCAAAGACATCACTTAATGCATTTCCTATAGCATCATCCAAATCCATATGATCATGTGTATCTTCAGAACGTTGATGATACAGTTGCTCTCCCTCTGTGGGCTTTCGCGAAAACACATCTTCAATTGTATTTTCAATTGTACTATCTTTACCTTGTTCACGTCGTATTCTTTCAAAATCAAATCCTTCAAACACATTTTCAATTGTATCTTCTAAATCTAAATCCTCTTGATTTTCTCTAACATTATCTGCAGATGTAACATGATGATCTGATTGATTAGTTATACTACTTCGTCGTATTTCCTGTTGTTGTTGTTGTTGTACATTGTGAATTGTTTCACCTGATTTAGAACTATGTGTCTGTTGCTGATAAGACATTTGCTAATATTTATATACAGACTTAAGTTGGTTGTTATTAAAGTTATGATTGGCTGCTAAAAAATGATATTGTTTTTGTAAATCGATAAATAGGGTTTTAAACACCTTTGTTGTTAAATCGTGACTAAATGTGACTGCTTTTTTTATTATTTGTTATGATTTTGATTAGGATGAGCCGGGTCGTGCAATGCACAAGACTACATAAAAAAAGGTTTGACTCCCCAGCCAAGTTATATAGGCAGTTAAATCTAAACAATACTACATCAGCCTCTTAAATTTGCATCCCTAAGGGGTGTTGGTTACCCCATATATCGTGCTAAATATCAGTTTTATAACTTTTCAAGTTCATATAAGAATAACCTTTTATTTTTCGTAAAAGAAAAAGTGATATGTTTTTGAAATCAATTTCTTTTTTTTTCTGGTTGCAAAAATAGTAGACTTCTATATCTTCCACCTGCTGTATTGTACATGAATACTTAAACCCTGTCTTCATGCTTTTTTGGAATTTTTACCTTTCAATACTAACAAGAAATGTAACAAAAAGATTCAAGTACTAAGGAAAGAGAACAATCCCAGCAACCAAACAAGACCAATAAAACCGCCCAAGGATGATCAGTTGATATTCTTCAGATATTATTTTTTGGTTTACTGGTGTTATTATTAGTCATGCTCTCATACACTGAGAAGAACTACATTGAATATTCTCGAACTAGTTTAATTAGGCATTTGGTTGACAATGTTGTTAAAAGCTGCAAAAAAAGTCCAATGCTTTTTTCCGACATGACGAAAAACTATTCCAGTAGTTTTAGAATTCCGATTCCTGTCCATCAACCACACTGCTTTTCATGAATCAATAAACAAATACTGTACTATTTTAATTATTTGATAAATCTAGACATAATCAAATAATTCAAGGGGAAAAAACGTATTTGGACTAGTTTTATATGTCTAGGTAAACTTCTACTTTATTCATTTCCAATTTGCGGGTTAAGTGTGCGCTTTTCCGAAAGAGAGTAATTCTAAATAATCTTCTGAATTAGAAATGGATAAATACAAGCAATTTGGTTGCAAGTTTCTATTCTCTTAAATTGAAATGGATATTAAAGAACTAGTTCAGTATCCTTCTTTTGCAATGAACAGTAAAGATATATTTACTACTTTCGCTGAAGTGCAATAATTCATTATTTAGAAATAAGAATACCTTTTTAAAAATGAACTTGGTTATAATCCTTAATAAGTAATATTAATAAATACGCTTTCCAAAATACTTCACAAATGCTTTACTTCACATCAAGTAGAATAAAAGACAAGAAAAATAAATAGAATGTTTATTCACTATAATAAACTAAAACAAATGGACTTACCAACCTTCTAGCCGTGGTGAAGAAGTAGATATTCGCCACCAGTGTTGAGCCTTACTGCAATAATTAAGAGAGTTTCCAGTTTACCCTTTGAAATCTGAGAGTTTAAAGAACAAGAGAATTTACAACGAAATGTTTTATTAATACTATATAGATCTAACTATCGCGATCTTCTTCTTCTGCTCTTACTGCAAAATTAATCACAAGGCCCAAATTTCCTTCATCAACATTATTATGACCACCTTCTTTAATTACAAAATTAAAATTATTCAAAGTTTCATTAATGAATCGATTAACTCCTACATCAAATTTAGGAATATGTATAGCATAATTTGAATTTGACATTTTAACATAATCAGTATCAAATTGTAAATTATACCTGACATTTTTTTTGAACACAAATTCTTCACAATCTTCATTTTGATAAAAATATTTAATTCTACCTTTAGATGTATTATTAGGTAATGTTGGGAAATAATTTGAAACATTTTCTTCACAATTTATTGGATTTGATTTCAGACTTATTATTCTTGGTATTTGTAAAAAATTATCAATTCCCATATATGTGAAATTATTCAATGCTAACCCATAAAGATATGGTTTATCACACGATAAATTGCCCTGTACGGAATCACTAACAAACATATTGTATAACTTTAACCCAGTATTGAGTAAGAATGTAGGTACATATTTTCTTACAGGATATGTAAAATCATTTCCAAATACTAATTCACCACCATTTATATCTTTAGTTGGAATAAATTCAAGTTGTATTCGTAAACAAGGTACTATTCCATCTTGAGGGTTTTTTTCAAATTCTAGTTCTTCACCATCAAGAAAAGTGTCATCAGATAAATTATAACAACTATTACTTAAATGAGGTTTAGATCCATCAAAATCTTTTATGTTGACTAATATTTTGAAAACCCCAATTTCTGATTCAATTTCAATAGGAATTGTAGTATTTACATCCACAATTTGGAAGTCATTAGTATAATTGTTACTAGCAGTAATATAAAGTCTATGAATAATAGCCATTGAATGCAAAAAAAAAGAGAATTTAAAGGCTTTCTTGATTAGATAATCTGAGTTTTCTTGGCTGACAAAGGGGGGCTGTTATTATTTCAAAGGAAATGTGGAGAGAAAGGTGAATGATTTCTTTCACTAGGGCTTAGCTTAACCTTGCAATATTTCTTCTATTTATATATCTAAATTTTTCAGAATGAATGCCGAAGCAAAAGAAAGAAAGATCACTCTCGCAAGCAAGTGAATGGTTTCGGATCTTGTGACCTTTATCATTGAACCGTTGCCTCCAAAGCAAACAAAAGATGGGGTCGTGCAGATCGGATCAAAATTTAACAACCACGGAGATATGGAATTCACAAATATTGACATTATTTAATAGATGTTATGTGAATTGTATCATTATTCAAGAGAATGAATTGTAACTATCACAAACAAGGTCTTGATAATAGAAAAGCACTTTACAAATATCCCAAACAATATCAAGTAATATTAAACTCTTCGGAAAAAAACGTATATCTGGTAGTACGTATTTCCAAAAAGATTCAACAAGTGAAAAAAATGTGCCAGTTTCATAACTTTTCAAGTGAGCAAAGCTTTTAACTTAACATGTTGAATGTGGAAGAGAAGATGGATGTACTTGGTAAAAAGAAATGAAAAGAAGTTTTGACGAAATTCTAGAATAGATATGCGGCAATGATATAATTATCGAGATAATATAATTGCGAAAAGCAATAAACACATTAATATTTCCTAGACTTCACTCAAAATTCACTCGAAATTCTTAGCAATTTAAGTGCATATTTCAAAAACCATATAAGTACCAAACTTTTTATCTTACAAAACAAATATGCAATTGATTCCAACTTTTCAAATGTGTAATAGTATTGATTAAGAAGGTCGAAATGTGGGTCATTAAATTTTAACCGTTTTCGACCTTCCATAGATGAACGTTCTGCGTTGTTTTTTTTTTTTCATTCATTCTTTTTGTTGTTCGCCCTCGTAATAGAACACAATATGATGTGTTAATGGGGGTTTAATCAATTAGCCTCCGCTTACGCAAAAAACTTCGGCCACGATTCAAACCCTCGGAAATTCATTATTCTTGATTACTCTTGTTCACTATTGTTCACTCTTGATTTCTATTTTTACGTAATTTACTTATAACTGTAAAAGGGGTTTTGTTTATGTCGTCGACCGGAGATGTAGAAAAATACTTAACGAGGAGAAGCAATCTTATTCTAAAATTATTAAATTTCGTAATAACCATTAATAATTAATTAGTAAAAAAGAAATGTCTAGTTTTCTAGTTGAACTTTTCAACCGGAATTGGCGGTTTTTTCTTTTATTGAGATCCCCCTCGTTTGCCAGCCTCTTTGTAATTTTTGGTGTACAAAAAATAATTCTCAACAAAAATCCTCCACGTATTGTTCCGGTTACACATACCGTTAAAAAAGAATTCCGGACAACGTTGTCTCTGAAAAAAAAAAGTCATATAAATAGATTATCTAATCCCCTCAGTAATTTTTCAATTGATTTCTTCTTTTCCTTTCTTTCCTTTCTTTACTTCATCGTCTTATATATATATACACACACACAATGTCTTCCAACTCTTTAGAACAATTGAAAGCTACTGGTACTGTTATTGTTACTGATACTGGTGAATTCGAACAAATTGCTAAATATACTCCTCAAGATGCCACTACTAATCCATCTTTAATTCTTGCTGCTGCCAAGAAACCAGAATATGCTAAAGTTATTGATGTTGCTATTGAATATGCTAAGAATAAAGGTAGTACTCCAAAGGAAAAAGCTGAAATTGCTTTAGATCGTTTATTAATTGAATTTGGTAAGAATATTTTACAAATTGTTCCTGGTAGAGTTTCCACTGAAGTTGATGCTCGTTTATCTTTTGACAAAGAAGCTACTATTAAGAAGGCTTTGGAATTAATTGAATTATACAAGACTCAAGGTATTGATAAGGATAGAATTTTAATCAAGATTGCTTCTACTTGGGAAGGTATTCAAGCTGCTCGTGAATTAGAAGCTAAACATGGTATTCATTGTAATTTGACTTTATTATTTTCTTTTGCTCAAGCTGTTGCTTGTGCTGAAGCTGGTGTTACTTTGATTTCCCCATTTGTTGGTAGAATCTTGGACTGGTACAAGGCTTCTACTGGTGAAACTTATACTGGTGAAACTGATCCAGGTGTTGTTTCAGTTAAAAGTATTTATAATTACTATAAGAAATTCGGTTACAAGACTATTGTTATGGGTGCTTCATTTAGAAACACTGGTGAAATTAAGGCTCTTGCTGGTTGTGATTTCTTGACCGTTGCTCCAAAATTATTGGAAGAATTATATAATTCTACTGAATCAGTTCCAAAACAATTGGATGCTGAATCTGCCAAGTCTCAAGATATTACCAAGGTTTCCTTTGTTGACGATGAACCTGCTTTCAGATTTGCCTTAAATGAAGATGCTATGGCTACTGAAAAATTATCTCAAGGTATTCGTGCTTTTGGTAAGGATGCTGTTACTTTATTGGAACAATTAGAAAAGAGATTCTAAGTTTTGATCGCTATATATAGATACAAAAAAATGAAAGCTAATAAAATAATTTGAGAAGAATATGTAAGAAGTGTAAGTAGAAAACGAGTACACGATTATGAGTTAACTTAAACTGGATAAGCTTTTACTTTTGCCTTAGGTTATTTTATTACATTCTTAACCCAATTAACTCTTAAAAGTTTAGAATTAATGTTCATCAATCTCGTGTTTTAAAGTTCTCTAAAGAAAGATTAGGTTAGTCGTAATGCATATCGCAACACTCCGAGATTGTGCTGATAACCACCGCAATTAAGCAAGAGATATAGTAACAACACAATTCACATTAACTTATTTACAAATGAGAAATCTCTGTACAGGTATAGACCTCCCCCACATCTTGTTGATTCCAAGAATGACAAGGTTTGCTGTATGAAACATTATGGGGGAATGGGTCCAAGCTAAAAAAAAAGTTCTTCACTCCCTCAGTTCTTTTAAACTCTCCTTAAAACTTAAAATTTTAAATGTGGGTAAAACAATTTAGTGGAACGATTAAACATGACCAAATCATTCCATTCACCGACATATAAATTACGGAGTTTTAAGTTAAATTAATAACCATACCCCCGCTCAATATGGATATGCCCCACATTATTTAACTTCCCCCTATTTACTTTTGAACACTCCACATTTGTTTTTAGAATTTTCCACGCCATAATAAATCTCGATGGTCAAAAAAAATTATATATATAAATATCCAAAATAAAAACCCCTAAATTTAAAAGTACCACTTCTTTGTGCATATACACACATTTACTATATATATTAAGTAAAAAAGTTTACTAATAATTATTTTTATTCAATTGATCTAACAAAAAAACAAAAACAAAAGTAACAGTAATATACAATGCGTCGTCCAGAAACTAATATTCCTCATGAAGTAGCCTCACCATATCCAATCTATGATCAAACTCAAATCATACCAGGATATGGTCGTGGAACAGGAGAATTAGGGATCCCTACAGCAAATATCCCTATTAGAAAAGAAATTAGTCATTTACCTACCGGGATTTATCTTGGTTTTGCTCAACTTATTCCTCGACCAGATGTTAAGGATGAAGTTAAATTAAGAGCTCAATATGGTCATCATGAAGAAGTTTTATGTAATCATGGAAATAAATTATCTGGTAAAGATTTAGAAATTTTGCCTGTAGTTATGTCACTTGGTTGGAATCCATTTTTTCATAATGAAGAAAAAGCAGCCGAGCTTCATATACTCCATGAATTTAAAGATACATTTTATGGTGCTACTGTTAAATATGTAATTTTAGGATATATTCGTCCAGAATTGGACTATGTTAGTAAAGAAGCGTTGATTGAAGATATTAATAAAGATATTGAAATTGCTAAAGAAGTTCTTGCAACTGAACCTTACGCTCAGTTTAAACAAGAATTAGCGGAGTTTGTTCCTTACGATTAGTTTAGTTGAACTAATATCTATTTATATTTTTATATATATATATATTCATATATATTCATCTATGGCTTGAAAAATAAGAATATTTATTTTTGAATATAGGTTAGACCTTATACTCTACACCTCTCCTCCTGATAATTGGTCTAGACTGTGTATAATAAGCAACTGTAAGTGCGACACTGCCTCTCTCTCTTTGTTGATTGCGAAATAGATTTTCCTGAGAAGACGACAAAAAAAAATACTAGCATTAAACAATGAACATTTGAAAATATTATCTGAAACTCAAGAAATGACCCCAATATAGCCCTTTAATATATATAAATATCTTTCAAAGAAGTGGCTTTATTATCACCTTCAGTTTAACCTTACCTTCCTAATGTTTCAACTACTTTTAGTAGTATGTTTGCTATTCAATCCAACTTTTGCTATAAACCTTCTTCTTCAAGAACCAGAAGATAAGCAATGTTTAATTCCTCAAAACAACACTAATAGTCTAGATATTTGCTTGTATATACGACAAAATTGTGATGTTTCATATTTCAAATGGTCAGAGTTTTACTATTGCTCACATAAATACCCCCCATGGGTACTCCTGTCTATACTATCACTATTAATATTAGTTTCAATAACAATAATCTTAATATCGTTAAGTATATTAGTATCAAATTATCTATTTCGAAATCTAAATGAATTTACATTCACTCTTGGTTTAAATAATCAAATCTTGAGTTTTATATTGGTCCCTTTGACAAATTCCTTTCCCGATCTAATCAATTATTACGTTGCTTTGCAGTCTGGATCTTCAGATTTAGTAATTGGACAATTAGTTGGATCTATTCTAATTATGTTTACCATTATAATTGGGTTAATTGGTATATTTAGTCAACAATTTAAAGTGGAACAACCAAATTTACTAACAATAGATTTGGTATGGGTATTACTTGTATTAGCATCATTTCTGATTATACTTGCAGATGGAAAGATTACCTTGGTTGAAAGTATTTTGATGGTTTCAATATATGTTGTATATATAATATTCTTGAGTTTATTTGATAAAGAGAAATTACGAGATTTTGATGAAGAACTTCTTATTCAACATGATAATCATGAACATATTTTGGAACAACCTTATAATATCGAAGATGCTATGAGTATATTGACTACTGAAGAACTACCAGTGATTACACGAGGGAAAAGTTATACTTCTACAAGTTCCCTGCATTTGAAAACTCCTTCACCTCCAAATTCACGAAGATCTTCACCCTTGCGTAATGTAATTGCTTCAACACAAGAAGAGGAACAACAGTTGTTGCAAGATTCCCAACCAAGTTCCGAATATCTTACTGTTGATTATCAATGTCGTCGTACCGATTCCCTGCCGAGCATAGCCAGTACTTATTCAGGAAAGAAACAGTTTTCAATAACAAGTATATTTGAAATTATATTCAATGGAATAGATTTTTTCATGTTTTTTGTTATTCCAATCCATCATTGTTGTGATGATGAAGATGTCTGGCATGTTAAATCACATCTTATGCATACTTCATATTTGAAAATTTGGTATTTGATTCAAGTACCTTTGTTACTTAACTGGGAGTTTTTCAATTTTCCTTTGATGTATGTTTTTCCTGGTATATTCATAGTAGAAATCCCCTTGGCTTTGTTTATATTGAAATATATCAGTAATGATGTTAAAGCAGTAATTGTTACCCTGGTAGGTATTGGAATAAGTTTATTAACTGTATCATATTGTTCAATATTAATTCTTGAATTACTTAAAAACTTTGGGTTAATTTGGAAGATTTCCGATTATTTACTTGGTTTATTAGTATTTTCAATAAGTAATTCTATAAACGATTTAATTACAAATTTAACACTTGCAACAAGGATAAATCCAATTTTAGGAATAAATTCATGTCTTGGCACACCTTTGTTAATTATATTACTTGGTGTTGGAATAAATGGAATTTATGTTGTTGTGAAAACAAAAGATCCAATTACATTTACATTAAGTCATAATGCTATTATAAGTACTGCAGCATTAAGTATTACCATTTTGTTTTTATTATTTTATTTACCTTGGAACAAATGGCATTTTGATAGGAAACTAGGTTTGATTTTAATTGGTTGGTATTTTTTGATTATGGTGATTAATATGTATTTAGGATAGTGTCATAGTCTTTAGTTTTGGACGTTTTGCATGTTTTGGACGTTTCGGAATTAGTTAATTTATCATATACATTTTGATAAAACCCTCCTGTAAATTCTGATTCAAATTGTTTAATAAAATTGACCAATTTTGTTGATTCAATTGAATAATTTAATAAGACAGTAAAGAAATAATCATTTTTAGTTTGTTGAATAATTTGTTTAAATAATTGTAAAATGTAATCATCATCATTTTCACAGATTACTCTTTCAATATTTAGTAGTTTTTCATATACTGGAATTGATACAGAAACATTATATTGAATATAATTAAAAATTAATTCACGAGCACGAAAATATTGTTTCAAGAATACTTCCAAATCAACAAGTTTTAAAAGAATTGTATAATCTCCATTATACACTAATCCTCTAGTTAATGTCGTTCTTGCCAGGTTATATTGTTGATGAAATATAAAAAAATCAGCAAATTTAATCCAAGAATCAGGATATCTTGCAGTAGAATAAATAAACCTATGATTTGTCAATTCAATTAGTTTACTTGGATATTTCTTTACTTGTAAGAATTCCAAATATTGAAACCAAACATCCAATTGTTGTCGAGATATAAACTTTACATCATAATATTGTCTTGATAACTTCTTTTCATAATGAAATAACTCATATACCTTAAATTGAGTTGTAATATATGCATCAATAAATAATTTCTTAAGATGAACTGCAAGTGTCTTGTAATTCAGTTTAGTTTCCTTTTCAGGAACAATATATGGAACAACTTTATCTGCAAACTGTTTATCTTGGCCAATTTGGGATATAATACTAAACCATTTCTTATAGAAATATTCATAATGATATATTGGAATCTCAAGAATAACTCTTAGTAAAATATAATATTTCTTCAGAAATTGATAATTCTCCAAAAAAGTCAAATATAATTTATAAAACTCAAAACTATGAAAATGATATCCAATTAATCCTCTTGCCTTTTCAAACAATTGTAATATTTCTTGTAAATCTGGTTCGTCAGTAAGTATATCTATTCTAAATTGTAAATATGAAATCCATAATTCAATACAATAAGGTAAATGTTGTAATGCATTTTGATATATTTCAACACTTTTCAAACAATTGTTGTTTAATTTAAATTCCCAAGTAGCTAACTTAATCCAATAATTAAACAATAAAGGGAATTTCTTAAGTAATTCTGTGTATGATACTCGAAGTAAGTCTAGTTGAGCTGAAGGGGTTGATTTGGATATTCCTTGTTTATTGTTGAATTCAGCAGCTTCGACTAATTGTTGCCATAATTTAAGATTTTCGGGATCTTGAATAAGTTGAGTTGAGATTTTTGACCATTCTGGGTTGATTTCTGTTTCTATAGCCACTGTCATATTTTCACTGTTGTTTTTGATGTTTTTGATGTTTTTGTCAATTCTTTTGTGAGTCAAATTTGATATTTCGAATAAATACAGGAAAAACAAGATTCAAACTATAAATTTCAAAAACTCAAGCTAAGTCTATAAGTGTACAACCCTATCTGGTATGAATTACTTGAGTAATCTCTTGTGGTTATAAAAGAAACACTTGTTTGTTGCCCTTTCAACAATGTTTGCGCTACCTAGCTTCTCTTCTCGAAATGCAAAAAAACTGACCAAAAAAGAAATGAAAATTTATTTCACCAAAAGTCATACCCTATCAGTAAACATGACAGTTGAATCAGAAGATGAAGTTACTTTCGATGGAAATCTCTTTGAAGAACCAGAAGATTTCCTACCACCCCCACCAAAATCTCATTTTGCTACATATACTCGAAAAACCAACACTTCACTACAAGAAATAACATTAAAACTCGTTGGGAAATCACCACTTTGGGGACATTTGCTTTGGAATGCTGGGATATATACTGCTGATTATTTAGATAAGCATAAAGAATTAGTTTTAAACAAGAAAATCCTTGAATTGGGTGCTGCCGCTGGATTACCTTCTCTAATTTGTTCTTTAAATCACGCTTCGGAAGTGGTATGTACTGACTATCCTGATGCTGATTTACTATCTCATATTGAATACAATTTCAATGATTTACAAAAAAAGACTCAGTTGAGTAAATATAGAGTTCAAGGTTATATATGGGGTCAAGATATTACTCCTTTAGTGTACAATAAAGAAGGAGTGATCAATATTAAAGAAGAAGATAAATTTGATCTTATTATTTTAAGTGATTTAGTATTTAATCATACTGAACATCATAAATTATTAACTACATGTCGTAAAAGTTTGAAATCTACTGGGAAATGTCTTGTTGTGTTTAGTCCACATCGAGCTTGGTTACTTGAAGATGATTTGAAATTCTTCGTTACTTGTAAAGAATATCAATTTAAACCAGAAAAAATTGAATTGGTAAATTGGAAACCAATGTTTGAAGAAGATCAAGAATCAGCAGAAATTAGATCAAGAGTTTATTCATTCTTTTTAAATCCTCAATGGTAGTATAGACAGTGATAGAGAATATTTATATTTCACAAATTAAAAACATGTAGTCTCTTTATTTGTACTTTGTATATTATCCTTATCCAAAAATGATAAAAAGATATAAAAATTAAACTAATGTAACAAGAATCATATCAAGAATTTAACCCAAATTAACATCAACCATTAAATCTATTGAGAAGCTGGAGATGGGTTCATCTTTCTCTTACCGTTGGTCAAGGTAACATTGACGAATCTTCTGGTGTATAACAAACGAACATAAGCTCTACCTTGTGGTTTCTTTGGCTTTTCTTGTTTTTCAACTTTTGGAGTTTGAGATTTAACTTTACCAGCACGAGCTAAGGAACCGTGAACTTTACCCTATTAAAGATGTTAGTATTAGTTAGACTTGTGGTATTAGGAATGAATTACTGGGTGATAGTTTCTAACTTCAACATTTTATCTGGTTCGTAAGTATTATTTGGAATAGGTTGATAGTTATTGGGTGTAATTCAAGTGGCTCAAATTACTATATTATACATTGTAGTTGATATGTCATTATAGTTTCAAATATCTCATTTGGATAATGTTGTCGTGTCATATTTTACTTGTCAGATCTTATCATGGTTGCTTTTCAATATCAGCTTTAATCCAACTTATTTCGTACAAATTCAATATAATCAATCACATATATATTTCACTATATGTTGCCTTCATTCAATAGTAGTTCATTCCGTCGTTTACTGGATCATTCACATACCATTTTGTTATTATTCAACTATGTGTATTAAAGGTATTAAAAAGAGATTTCAAATTAGTTTAAAAAAAATTTTCTTTTTTAGTGAGGCAAATGGATTTTTCCTCCCTCTACGTGCGAGAATTTTGGCGTACAACAATAAAAGGAGTTTTTTTCTAGCAGTTTGCAGTTTTTATTCATAACATGTAAATCTGAGTTTGCATGTTATTTGTTTGCAGGTTGGTTCACGTGCAAGTTTTCTAAGCTAGGGTTAGTGCCCTAGGACCCAGTAAATATAATCTATAAGCCTGGTCTAATTTTGCAACTATTCAGCTAACTTTATTTTTCATTTTCTATTACTAATATACAAATATATACCCGATATATCAAGTTCTATGCTCTGACAACCATAAAGAATGTAAACATCGTTATAATAAATACCATAATTATTAATCCAAGAATGCCCAATCTTGCAGCAGGATAATTATTCTTGGTTAACATATATTGAACTTGAAAATATCGTTGTACCCCAATTAAAAGAGTAATAATTCCAATTATAATAAACATTGATCCTATAGTTTTAGCATATTTAAACGTTATTGGAGTTTCAATTTCCAGTTTTAATTGACTTTTTGATCCATCTATACGTAATAATTGGGTTACTCCTATTCCAATAGTGATGAATGCAAGTGATGTACGTAACCATGCAAGAAATGTTCGTTCATTAGCCATATGATCTCGAGCTACTGATCCTTTATTCTCAAGAGTATATGATGCTGAGAAGGGGAAATGATATGTTTCGAGAGCATCATCATTGGTGGGTTCTTGATTTCGTAAGCTTGATGGATTGGAAGGACGTGGTGTTGATTGATTATGATCATCAATTGATCCGTATGATGTTGTTTGTGGTGTTGTCATAGAAGCACGTGGGGAAATATGAAACGAGTGTTTATTTGTTGATGGTGTGGTGTGGTGGTTATATCTAATCCAGGTTAAGTTGTTGTGTATCTTTAGTAGTTGGAAACTGAAAGTAGAATCTAACTGTCTTCAATTGAATACATGAAACATACTTCGTTAATTTGGATTGTTGTTGGATATGCTTGGGTATAATACACCTTTAAGGACAGCGATAAAAAAAAACCACAGGGTCCATAATTTTTTTTGTGACATTTTAAATCATCACTCGTGACTTAAAACTGTGGAAGCTAATTAATTACATTATTAGTTGAACAAGTAGGAGCGAAGGATTAATCATGGGTGCAAAATTGATTGAAGATTAGGTAAAGTTTTATAGATTATAATTGAATCTTATATAGGGAACAATTGAGGGGTATTTTATGTTGTTGTTGTTGTTGTTTTTGATGATACATAAACCTGTTTATCCCTGTGTGGTCAAGAAAGTAATAATTTTTGGAGTTTTAACAGAAGGGGTCTAAATTTAATAATAAAATATAGATTGCTTTTGGAACAATTAATTTTAATCCAATTTGGATTAAAATATACCAAGAATTAACCCTTTCTGAAGATTTCAGGCGAAATTCGTTCAAATCTTGGATAAAGACAATAAAATTCCCACATCTGTAATCTAGAAGCAATACAAGAAAATCGTAAGGGATGAGCAATAAGGCAAGGTTGAAAGTTAATATGAAATAATACATAACAACCCCCCCCCTCCCTTAAAGAATCAACAAACAATTAAGATAAAGTTTTTTGTTTTCTTTGTTTTCTTTGTTTATTTCAGGATATTTTTTTTGCACACTTTTCTCGTTTAAGCCGCAAATAAAAACAAAAAAACAAAACAAAAATCCTTACATGCGAAACCATGGTAGCACTGCCTAGGGGCTTGGTTATTACACAGGAGAAGTGTAGTACTGTAATGCTAAAGGAGAAACCATGACTAGCATCTAATATTAATGCTTGATAAATATCTAATCTACATAATATCTTTTTGAACTTTGAAATGTTTTATTAAATTATCACGAAAAAAAAAGAGTTTCGAAAATGAGCTTTATAAGCTAAATAAATAAAATTAAAGAAACCAATGCAACAAATGACAATGCTAAATATTTAGTAATCAGAAAATCTCTACTATCACTAAATCCCAATGCAAATTTACTAACTCCTCCAGCAGCATGAGTAACAGTTACTAAATCATAAGTTCTAATTTCACCAACCAGTCCACTTAAAGAACCTAATCCAATATCTCCTGAGGATGGTGAAGCAATCAGGGTGAAAAATGATGCAAACAGTTGAGAAAATGTTGATTGAGTGGTTACTAAATTACCATTGGCATCTGTCCCTGTAACCCATACCATTGTGGCAGATGTTGTTGTAGTAGGAGCACCGGCAGCCAATACTACTGATATGCAAAATATAAAGAATTCAAGGAAATTGAATCTCATGTTGAATAGACTATATGACTTTGGGAATAGATTGTATATGTGTGTGTGTTTGTTTGTTTGTTGGTAATTATTAAGAACTGATCTAGCCCAAAAAAGAAGTTCCTGTATTAAAATTGTGTCTATAAATAAAATGCAAAAGTGTGGTTGAACTTGATGATTTGGGATTAAAATCCAAGTTCTATGTACAAAATTAATGAAAAGAATATGTAGTTAGTTAAACCCACAAATCTAGTAGTTTCCAATCATTCAAATTTTATGAAAGGGGAGAGTGTGGCCATAGCCCTTATAATATATGAAATCAAATCTAAAAAAAAAAAAGAATTGATACATCATTCAGTTTGTTTTCTTAAATAATATCATTGTATGCATAGTTTTATTTTTTATGCACATCAAAAGGAATTCAATTTACGTTTTTGTTTTTGGCTGTCTCATTGATGTAAACAAAATTGTAAAAGTGGGCATTTACCACTTTCGATAAACAATGACACTACACGTTCACCAAGGGGTATAAGACTGAGTAACAGCAATCTTAGTAAGTGTAAAATTTTGTACAGTAAACTAAATGAATATGTCAAGAAAAAAAATAGTCATCTCGGAAAAAAAATAACTACACTGGTGACAAAAATAGAAATCTAGGGAAAACGGAAAATCTAAACATAGAAAAGTCACGATTTACGTTGACTAATCCTAACCGATTGACAACAATTTATATTAGAATTATACCAGCTATAACAGCGCAACAGTACTTCTCATACTAACACTACTAGGCGACCATTTTATATTAATCTTCTGATCTAGAAATTTCTAAAATACAAAAGAAAAGAAAAGAAAAAAAAAAAAAAACTTTTAGTGTAAATTCACACAATACGTCATCCGATTCATGACTTCTTAAAATATCCTTTACTGTTTCACAATTGTTAAGACAAGAAAAAACGATCCAACACATTTAGATTGAAATTTTCACTTTATTACTCAAAACAACTACAAGGGTTCTGGACCTGATTTCGGAGCCATTTTTTTCATGTTTGTGTCCATTCGAGTAATTTGTTTCCTAGGTGAAGTCGTCTAATACCTTCTTCTATTGTTAATAATTCGCTTTTCATTTATACTGATATTTCAATTTTGTGATTATTTTTAGCATCCCTTGTTGCAAGTTACTGTTTACTGGAAAATTACACATTACACCAAAGGGAAACAATTCTTTTTTTTTGTCTGATTTTTTTCCATCTAATTCCACTTAATAACTTCTTCTATATTTAGCAGTAGGCTTGTATTAACCAATTGTCACAAACACCAAAACAAATATTGATCATGAAATGTGTACACAAAAACTTCAAGTACGAACAAAACTGCATATGGTATAACTACGACAGGTTCTTTCTTTTTTACCCAATAAAGTAATTTACGTGTAGTGCCCTTATTTAGGGATTTTGCAGCTTTGTGTTCATATGAAATAATCAACTGCGGGTTTTTTAGACGGTATTGCATTTATATCCTGAGTACTTGCTTCAAACACTTTATAATCCCGATTTAAATCATCATCTATAGCCAACACACTAGCAACATTACCACACCTATAACAATAATTAGGTGCTGACCAAACTGTAACTAATCCACTATTAAACATTTCCTTATATCCTTCCATAACTAATTGATGAGCTCTAGCAATTAATGAAATATTATTTGTTTGTAAAAATTTTTTAACTTCATTTTCTCCAAAAAGAAAACCTGCGCCTCGAGGACTTATAGCCCATCCATTAATATCTTCAGGATCTGACCACAATAAATCACACATACCACCTTCATGAGGTACTTCTTGTTTTCTATCAAGAATTCGAATTTGATCTACAGTATCTATTTCGGGACTTAACCCACCATGAATACAGAAAACACCCCCTTTACCACCCACAATTGCTCCAAGACTTAGGTAATCAAATACTTCGCAACAATATCTCCATACATTAACTGTACCATATTTCCTCATACATTCATCATAAAATCCATATACTGTAGTAATTTGTCGACTTTCATGATTACCTCGAATTAATGTCATTCTATCAGGATATCGTACTTTTAATGCCATTAACAATAAGAAACTTTCAAGAGAATAAAATCCTCGGTCAACAAAATCTCCTAGGAACAAATATTGTGTATTGGGACATTCGCCACCAGTTTTGAAAAGTGTGATTAAATCATGTAATTGTCCATGAATATCCCCACATATAGTAACTGGTGTATCTATATGTTGAATATTGGCTTCTTGAATTAATAGTTCTATTACTTTTGTACATAACTCTTCCACGTCTGATTCTGGAACATGTTTACATTGTTTGATATTTTCAATAGTTCTAGAAATGTTAGTAGTTGCAAACAACAGTAGAATGAGATGATAGTTACTTACTCATCTAGGTTTAACATTACACTATAGTTTGTTTGTAATGTACGTGTTTAAGTGAAAAATTTCGCCTTTGTCACAAACCTTCGCGTGGTATAGTGGAGAAAAGAAATTGGTGATCTTTGGTGTGACACCAAAAAAAAAAAAAAAGCATGTCGCGTTCAATTACCATTTTCGATTTATATCAGAATATCAAAATTTATAATACACAACAGAACTAAACAAAAAAGGAGTATTGACAATCTGTATACATTACCTTACTCTAGTAGGTAAAGTATACTTTTGGAATTTAGCTTGTAATTGTTTTCTAACAGTAACTTTTTGAGCACCAACAAAACTATCAATACTAACTTTAATAGCTCTATTTAAATCATTTTGACTTACAAATTCACTTAATCTCATTTTAGCAAAGGCTTCAGCAATTCTTAAAATACTTTCTAAATGACGTACAGTAATCGGAAATGAACCTGTTGTTATTGATTCTCTTCTTAAATCAGCATATACTTTTGCTACTTTATCCATATCCATTTGATGTAATTTTGGTTGTACTTTTACACGAGCATATTGAATATATTTAACAAGAAGATCTTGTGGGATGGGTGAGATTTCTTGTTCCTTTTGTTTATTTAATTCTGAGATTTTGGCTGATCTAGATCTATGTGCTGTGGTTATATCTTCTTCTTCGTCTTCTACTACTTCATTTGTTGGATGTGACCTCATATGTGAATCAACAACAAAACTAGCTAATCTTTCATCACTCTCTGGATTGACTAAATCACGAACGACACATAAAATATCAAATCTTGACAAGATTGGCTCTGTTAAATCAACATTTTGTGATAATGGTAATGTTGAATTATATCTTCCACCATTTGGATTAGCTGCTGCTATAATGGCACATCTTGCTTGTAAAGTAGTAACAATCCCAGCTTTTGAAATAGAAATTGTTTGTTGTTCCATAGCTTCATGAATAGATGTACGATCTTGATCATTCATTTTATCAAATTCATCAATTAAACATGTTCCTTTATCAGCAAGCACCAATGCTCCACCTTCTAAAGTCCATTCACGAGTAATTGGATCTTTTCTAACTGATGCAGTTAACCCTACAGCAGAAGCTCCTTGACCTGTGGCAAAGACTGCTCTATTTGCAGTTTTTTCAAGATATTTTAAAATTTGAGATTTTGCTGTACCTGGATCTCCTAATAATAGAACATTAATATCACCTCTAATTGATAATTTTCCATTAATATTTTTAGACACACCACCAAATAATGAACATGCTACTGCAGTTTTGATATCTTTATGTCCATATATTGAAGGTGCCATCGAAGATATAATCTTATCAATTATACCTTTTTCTTGAGATAATTTTCTAAATTCTCGTTCTTCTTCTTCAGTCCATAAAGTAAGTAAATTATTATCAGCCCCTCCAATAAATGCGCTTGTTTCTCTTCTTTTAATAGAATTGGCCTCAATTATAGTGGCAAACACTGGGAATCCATTCTTAGCATTTAAATTACCATCATAATTATTTTTATAAACCCCGACAACTTCAATATCTTCACCAGGTTTTGCAACATCCACCAAGTCAGACAACAAGATGATTTCTCGATGTCTAGGTAATCTCCCTGCTGGAACGGTTCCTGGTGCTTCTTGTAAAGTTATTCTTTGATAATTTCTATATAAAGTTTTCTCAGAATTCATCTTGAATGGACCTTTACTTTGACAATTTGTACAAAATGATATTTTAACTTCAGTATTTGAATCTTGAACAAATGGACCAAGTACAACTCCACATTTTAAACAATCAAATTTAACATATTTCAATTGAGGAAACACACCAGTTCTTCTTGTAACAACACCAGAAACTTTAATTAATTGATTTAAATTATTTTCTCTTAAATCACGTAAATTTAAAAGATTAGGGAAATCAACAATTCTAACATGAATCTCTTGATGAATTTGAGAATAATTTGGATAGTGCAATTCAGTAGCTTCCATAGCAACAATATCAAAAATTTTAAGCATTTCTTGAGGACTAGTAGCTAAAAATAATGCTAAAACTGCTTTGGAATCAGCTAAATGATTATAACTAACTTGTAAAGATTCAGCATTAACTTCACCTAAAGTTCTAATTCTTGCACCATATACAGATCTTCCATTTTCATCAGTATATTCCAATAAAAAAGATTTTAATTCACGAGCAATAGATCTACTTACTGCAGGTTGCAAAATCCATTCTGTAATACTTGGAGCTTTTATATCAGTTAAACTTTCCAAGGATAATTCTTCATTAAAGGGGTCAATTTCCACATCATCCATAAAGTCATCTTGATCTTCATCTTGTTGTTGAAATCTTCTTCTTCTTCTTTGAATAGGTAATCCATATTGATCCATGATTTCATCATCTTGTTCATCAGCATCATCATCTAAAAATGCTTGTCTTCTTGATCGATTAGCTCGATTTAAAATGGCATCACGACGATTTAATTGATCATCAATCTTTCTTCTTGTACCCACATCTAATTCCTCATAATCTCCTTCATCATCGATATTTTCATCGCCTAAATTATAATGATCTTGTTCAGGATTAACACGATAATCACGTTCTAAATTCTCCATTAAATCGTCACCTTCTTCTTCGTCACTTGGATTTAAATCAGCAATATCATTATGAATTTCATCTTCTTCATCTAATTCGTCAGCATCAAATGGAATAGCTGGTGACGAAGGTGGAAGTTGAGGAGAAGAAGCTAACATTGGTGAAGAACCAGCATCTTCTTCATCATCATCAATTGCCAATCTCTTTCTTGAATTAGGATTTGACATCGTTAAGGTTAATTAAAGAAAGAAATAGGTTCGTGTAAGATTTTTTTTGAAAACTGGTTTGGTGTTTGATAAATAAAGTAAAAAAAAAAAAAAATTGAACGCGTAGTTAATTGCATTTCCTAATTGGGATAAATTGGTTTTTTGTTGTTGTGTGCAGGTACATGCACTGTAGTGATGTGCTGTACAGTTATGATCAATGGGGTAGTTTATTTTTTTGCAGTCAAAGGACAAGGTGGCAACTGTTGCAACTATAGTTTGCAACACAGTGTCAAGTAGATATTTTATTCTTTTAATTTAAATGTATGCTATTTGATTTCCCCCTCAATTTAGTTTTGAGAACTTTCAAAGATAGTGACTTTCTTGGGGTAATTCAATATCAGTTGTGAAGTAGGTAATGAAAATCTTACAATATAATGTCGTCTGTTTGTAGCTGCACTCGAGAAATTAGAGATTTAGTTAGATATCAAGTCCGAGTTGAGTATTCTAGTTTGTGGTGTAGGGTACAAAAACAGAGTCCCAAATATGCATGTCGTCAAACTGTCAAAACTACAAGAAATCAAACTAATATTAACTTTATTGAGTAAAGTACAATAAATGTATCAGATCTATATATATGTAACCCTCTGTTTAAACCCTACAAGAATTCTTTTTCTTCTTTTTTTTCTCTCTCTCTCTGTTTGCTTTGGTTCTGTGTGTTCTTTATTCAGGACCTTGTAATAAGGGGTGATCAGATAATCCAACAGCATGAATATCATGATCATGATGAGCATCTTGTCCTGGACCATGTAAATGACCACAAGGACATTCATAGTTATCAGGATGAAGCATGAAGTTTTTCTCAGTAATTAATTCAAGATCTCCTGGACTTACTTGTCTTGATAATTCTTCAACATCACTCATTATAGTATCTATAGATTGAGCATTACTTATAGGAGTCATTGTACCATGAGTAGCATCAACTACCACATCTTCCATTTTAGCATGATGATGATGGAAATGGTGATGGTGGTGGTGATGTTGGTGTTCTTGGTGTTCTTGTTTTGGCTTTTCTTGTGTCATTGTTAAATCTTGATGTTTGTGGTGGTGATGTTTATGATGGTGTGAATGAATAGGATATTCTTGTATAGATGTAGGTATCAGAGAATATTGGTCTATTTTTTGTTTCTTTAAAGCAGATTCAAAAGAATCGTGTAAATTATCTAGAGTAAGGGATGGCATATTTATATGTTTTAAAAAAATTTTCCCTTATTATTTCTTTGTTTGTGGTAAATGTGTGTTTGCAACAATAGAAAAAGGAGGGGTTCGGTGTGCGTGGTTATTTCTGTATGTGTGAATAACTCCGAAAACTTATTTTGATTTTTTACCAAATGGTGAAAACATGGAAGGGTTATTTTGATATGGCTTAAAAACGATGTATTGAAAAATAGTAGTGTAAACGTTGAACTTTTTTTTTCTTTGCCTTTGTTCGATAAAGGATGGAATTCTTTTGTTTTGAAATGTTGGTGTTATCCATGTGGGATATGACCATCGTGGGTTCTTATATACTAATTTTACAAAAAATAAATTTCTACTAATAAGAATAAAGCTGCAAAAAAAAAAGAAAAGGTATAGTAACGAGATTCTCCCCTCCCCCCCTTGGAAAGTTTAAACGGAACTATGTTTCTTATTTTCATGTCACAGTTTAAAGCTAAACCACGGGTTGAAACATGGGTTTAATAACAAGCTCCTTCTAAAATTCTCTATGTAAACAGGGTATACTGATCACCTTTATATCCGGGGAATGTCATTCAACATGGCTAAACTCCCTCATTATTCTATCATGTTAATTACATAAGCTAAGTATCAAAGTTCCCATCGGTAAAAGGCGGATATTGAATACAAGAAAAAAAATATCTATTGCTTATATAAATTTGGTCATGAAAAAAAACTAAACCAGCATTAAGTGACATTTTTCGTATATAAAAACAACGTTAACTGTTTACAAATACTTAAGTAAACATTCTTGGTAAATTTAAGTCACGGAATAATTAACTTGAAGTAGTGACCTAAAAAAAGAAAGATCTTGATATTTGTTTTTCTTTTTTTCTTTTTTTCTTTTTTTTTTTCTGTTCTTTGGGCGTGACAGTTTGACAGGCATTTATTCTTGGTAACACTTCGGGTGTAACATAACAACTTAAAATATTTGGTAAGGTCATCCGTGGTGGAAAACTTGAAGTGATCGGAAAGATTGTTAATTGTTAGATAAATAAACTAAATATATATCTTTGCATATCTTTGTTTATCTTTTTCTATTTTTATATTCTTATATTTTGTTAAGAAATTTCAAAAGTCTTAGATAAATTTAAATAAAATAACGTTAAAATTTAAGATAATCTTTAAATTGAAATAGTTAAAAGAGAATTCACTTTACAAACTAGTAATATTTCATTACCTTTACTTAAATGTTAAAAGAACTCATTAAATAACATATACACTTTCTCTCTTGTATTTGGTAGCGCCAGATGACAAAAACAATAAAAGCCTAGAATCCGTTTAACCATAACATCGAACAATATTTCTTATAGTTTGATTTTCCATATATTATTCTATACATTTTGATAGAAGTTCAAATGGAATTGCTTCGGAATTACTTTGAATTACTTTGAATTACTTTGAATTATATCGTTTTCACGATTGATTTAATTTCTAGTTGAAACAAAACACGAAATATCAACTATAGTGATACTTGGAAATGTGATGACGTAATTTGATTGTTTCAGTATCGAGGTAGTAAATACCCTGCACTTTTTTTTAACCTTCCATTGTTTATCTATGTTATATATTTTTCTACAGAATTTTCTTTAGATTTATTGCTATATGATTCTTCTTTATTGAAAGTAATAGCTAGCATGGAAGGAACACATCATCATATTAAAATTAAAGAAACATTCCTTGTAGGGAATGCTCTTTTAAATTTCACATCAATATTTGTTTCTCTAGGAGTATTCCTCTTTGGATTTGAACAAGGATTAATGTCTTCATTAATCACCAATAAATACTTTAAAAATTACTATAACAACCCTTCACCTGCTTCTATTGGGATTATGATTGCTATTTTGGAAATTGGAGCTCTTGGATCTTCATTTATAGCAGGAAGAATTGGCGATAAAACAGGAAGAAGAAGAACAATTAGATATGGATCTTTAATATTTGTCATTGGTGGGATTATTCAAGCCACATCAATGAATATTTTTAACTTAAGTATTGGTAGATTTATAAGTGGTATCGCTATTGGATTCTTAACGACAATTATCCCTTGTTATCAATCAGAAATAAGTCCTCCTGACCACCGAGGATTCTATGCTTGTCTAGAATTCACAGGAAATATTATTGGATATAGCTCAAGTATTTGGTTAGATTATGGATTCTCCTTTTTAGAGAATAATTATAGTTGGAGAAGCCCCTTAATTGTACAAGTTGTTATGGGAACTTTATTATATTTAGGTACATTTGTAATTGTCGAGACTCCTAGATGGTTACTAGATCATAATCATGATGTTGAAGGTATTATTGTAATTGCTGACTTGTATGGTAATGGCGACGTTGAAGATGAATATGCCAAAAGTGAATATAGAAATATTAAAGAAAACGTATTAATTGGTCGTATAGAAGGCGGAGAACGTTCTTACAAATATTTGTTTCAAAGATATGCTAAACGATTATCAATAGCATGTTTCTCACAAATGTTTGCTCAATTAAATGGAATAAATCTTATATCATATTATGCTCCTATGATTTTTGAATCTGCTGGTTGGATAGGTAGACTGGCAATTTTAATGACAGGGATAAATTCAATAATCTACATTGGAAGTACTATACCTCCTTGGTTTCTTGTTGATGATTGGGGAAGAAAACCATTACTTATATCAGGAGCAATTCTTATGGGATTACCTTTATATGTTACTGCATATTCATTGTATTTAAATAATGAATTAACTCCAACAGTGGTTGTTACTTGTATTATAGTTACCAATGCTGCATTTGGATATAGTTGGGGCCCAATACCTTGGCTTATGAGTGAAGTATTTCCTAATAATGTAAGATCAAAGGGTGCAGCAGTAAGTGTTGCTGTTAATTGGTTATGTAATTTTATTGTTGGGTTTGGATCACCAATTTTGTTAGATTTAATCAAATGGAAAACATATTTAATTCCAGCAACTTCATGTATGTTTTCTTTATTTGCTGTATATTATTTATTTCCGGAAACTAAAGGGTTAAGTTTAGAAGATATGGGATCTGTGTTTGATGATAAATCTTCCATTTTTTCATTTCATTCTTCAGGAACTCCAAGTATTCGTAACTATGGTGCTATACCTGATTTACAACAATCTCCTGCTTCTATACAAAGAAATCCTACAACAATGAGGCCAGATGTTATACCAACAACTATAACAAATATAACAACTCCTTTGAATATACCTTCTTCTTCAGGTGCGTCATTTGATACCCCAATTTTAACAGATAATATTCCTGAAGAAATTGAACCTCCAAGTTTTGAAGAAATTATCAAATTTAAACAAAGACAATTTGAAAATCTGAATTGGTTAACTAGATTATTCATTAGAGGACAAATTAGTGACAATTGTTAAAAAAAGTGTTTATTAATAAATATCTATTTCAAGAGAATATCCATTTCAATATCATGTAAATCATCTTTTCTGGTTATACCTTGTTTAACTTGTTTTCTTTCATCAAATAATTTGCCTAATTCTCGTTCAATTTCAGGAATTAAATATGAATAATTACATTTTTTACACCGAACTCGAGATTCTCGCAATAATCTTTCAGCTTTATCATATGAACCTAAATGTAAATTAACAACACCTAATCCATAAGTTGCTAATGCTACCGTTTCATTAATTTCATTATGTTGTTTTATAATTTCTTGTGGAACAGTTTTAGCAAATTCTAAAACTGATTCAAATGATTTAACTGCCAATTGAATACAAATATTTTTAGAATTAACCACTTGTTCATATAATTCTTGATCTTCATGAGAAACTATCTCCTTTAATTTTGTTTGAATCAATTGTTTATCTTGTTGCTCTAACAATGCATCACTTTTCAATTTCTCATATTCTATTCCTGTTAATTCTGAAAACTTCCGTCTTAAAGAAATCTCTTGTGCTTCTAATTCTTCAGCTTGCATATATAACAATGAACCTAAATTACATTGAGATAATAACATTTTTGAAGGTTCAACATCAGCTAGTAACATAGCTTCACTCATTGATACTTTAACTTTAGAAGCCATAGCTAAATCTCCAGATGATATACAGATTGCACTTAATAAATCCATAGCATTGAAATATTCATCAGTAAATGGTTCCCAAACTTCTGGAGTTTTCTTTACACGAAATTCTTCCCCATGGTTACCATTTATTACAATAGTATCATTATCAAGTGTAGCAGTATAAGTATTAATATCCTCTTTACTGTTTGCTCTAGTCACCAAACTCAAAGGTTTAGGATTTGTCAATACTTTATTAACTTCATCTTGAGCAATTATTAAATGAGTCACAAGAATAGCTTTACAAAGTTGAGGATTTTCTCGATTCATTTCCACCAATTTAATAGCAATTCTTAAATCCTTTTGAATTAAATGACGTCTATGATATCGATTTAATCGTTTACCATGTGTAGAATCAGGTGAAGCTGTCAATGCTGTTAAATATAACGTAGCAATTTCATTATATATAAAAGACGCATCAGATTTCATATTCAATCTTTCAAACATTTCCGCTATCTTCAACTGAATACCAGTGTATTCATCACATAAGGGATCCATTCCAATCTCTTGACAATGTTCCAATGCCTGTAAATAATATTTTAAAGCTAATTGATAATCATTCTCTCCTTTATCACTTTCAGCCCATAATCCTTTACGTAAAATTTTAGCTACTGAACTTGGGAATGTATGTTTTGGCCACCAAATATAATATACAGCACCAGTAATCCCAATGAATCCTAAACTAACATACAAGAATTTCTTAAAGATTGATCCCGGCAGTGGTGGTGGTGGTGAGTTAAAAGTTTGATTATAATTATAATTATATTGACTAGAATTGAATCTGGTTAAAACAAGGTATGGATTTATACAAGGTGATTTCTTCCAAATTAGTCTTTTGGAAGTTTGTGATATTAATATCCTGGTATTCATGGGGTCATATGGTTTGTCTCAGTTTTAACTGGTTAGAAATCTACAGCTTTTTTTTTCTCGTTAAACTTTTTGGTTGTAAATCATGAAAGTCGTGTGAGTACCAGGAGTATGAAAGAGGAACAGTAATATGATGCCAAAAGTTATATTAGCAAGCTTCTAGGAAG
This sequence comes from Spathaspora arborariae UFMG-19.1A, assembly GCA_000497715.1. Classification (NCBI taxonomy): domain Eukaryota; kingdom Fungi; phylum Ascomycota; class Pichiomycetes; order Serinales; family Debaryomycetaceae; genus Spathaspora; species Spathaspora arborariae. The sequence continues at coordinate 557,707 of KI547137.1, forward strand.
GACATTCGGGCATAAGGAGCGAGTTATTGAATTAATACTCTAATCTTGGTCCATGATTTTGAAAATGGATTATATTGTTCCATTCATTTATATTCGCCAAATTACACGACTCATTTTACCATCATGGAACGGAAAATATAAACGACAAAACCCGGCCTGTACCCTAGAACCTCTTGAGAATCTCTACTCCCTCCCCCACACATACACAAACATACACAAACAATGTCAAATATATTATCAGTATTCAACCCACCTCCTTCAAGATCAATACCTGATTCCGAATTACTGAAAACTTGTCTTCCATGTACTGCTATACAATCTTTAGTAGCTATGGTTGGAGGATTTTATTTAAATTCTCCAAATCAATTTAAAGATAAAACAGGTAAAATCGATCTAGTTAAACATCCATTATGGTGGCAAAGATCTGTTAGAGGTGCTGGCATTGTCTTGTTTGGATTTGGTGCTTATCGAGCAGGTGAAGTTATTCAAATATTATTAGAAGATAAATTTGAATAGGTGTTATGAGCTACTAAGAGCGGTTTTAAAGAACTCTTGTATATACTTTTGATCTTTTAAAAATTCATTTAACAGAATGTATTCCTTGTATATAGTAAGAATAGATATTTGAAAATCAAGTTACGTGTTAATCTATTACAAGATCTACTGGATAGAGATCCGAGCTACATTATAACAAAAAACTAATATTCTCAAAAATAAAGCCACAATTCAGATTTGCAACGTTGTAAGTAGTCTGTATTAAATTGGTTGAAGATTCCCACTCCGAAATCTTGCTACAATCTAAAACCAGATACTTTCCAGGAACCAAGAGAATAATAATTAGTTCTCTCTGCATTTCTGTTACAAAAAAAAATATCATCACCTCACCCAAGATTAAGAATACTAGCAGTTGTGCAGCGGAAGTTCCAACCTGCAAAATTTCTCGAGAAATAGTTACTTAAAGTGATCATGTTTTCAGACGAAAGGTATCGGGATAATCTGAAAAAACGTAGGTGTTGTGCTCACATTCTCTGTTAAAATCGAATCTTTCGTGGATTTCACCAACATAACCCACCATTTAAACCCAAGTTATATTTGTATGTAATTAATAAATGTCAAAATTCTCTTCAAATTGTTTAGTCAAGAACCCCGGTTCTGTCAGTTTTATTTCAAATTGATTGGATTTATCAATGTGCATAGAATTTAGAACAAGCAAACAACATCCTAAAAAATAAAGAAATTGCCGACCAACATGTAGGCGGAGTGCTTGCATGGCTGTAACGTATAGTTTAACCGATGTACCTGTCAATATTTTACATGTGTGAAAGTTCGATGAAAAGAACTATACTTAGGTGTCCTTGTAAAACACGTCATTAAACTCATATTTGGGAGTTTACAAAATTTAATTGCTTAGTATCACTTAGGGCTACCTAATAATTCAAATATAAAAAAACACCATTTTCAATTACAATTTCACAGGGACAATATCTAATTTTAACGTCCCCACTAGCTCCAGCCTTAATTTTACGGGCCACACAATCGTATCTAAAAGTTTAGCTCAACAGAGCTCACATTAAATTAGCACTAATTGCATGCACCCTTTATGATATGAGTTTTTTTTTGGTTATTCGGTTTGTAGATCCCATTTTGTACTTCAGGGCAAAAATGTATCTTAACCGAGGAGTATCAAATCAAGTATCCCATATGAGAAAAATACCTGAATTTGTGTTAATATCAAACTAGAATTCTATTGTACTAAATTGCATGGTAACTAAGTAATAGAGTAAATAAACTTTTATTACATCATATAACTCGGTTTACATCTCTGTACAGATGCCTTTTTTTATTGTTGTCTGAAAAGACTTCTTCTAAATCATTAAAAGTCGAACGATCAGGACAAACAATGGTTAGGAGCCATCTACTCTTCAAAGATCATTTGGTTTATCGGACTAGTTTCTTGGGTCTCCAGGATACGAATATTGCCACTTTGGAAAAAAAATCCGTGATTCATAACTAAACAAATGTCACGAAAACATTTGTATTTTGTGAAACTACTCTAAATAATTTCGGAACATTTTCGGAAGCCACGCTCCAAAATAAGCTATTGATACCAACGCAGTTAAATTTGACTAACTCATGGTTTCATTTTTTCGTAATTTATAACGTCCATTTAATATGATATGGATTTTGGATTATGGTAAGGACACATTGCATGCAACCTGGGGTTGGATAGCATAGGGTGATTTAATTTGAACTAGAACAATGTGTATGGGAAGAGAATCCCCTGAGAGAATTGACTAGGATTTTTCATTTAGTGATTTTTAATATTAATTTCGTCAGTTCACATGAAAAGCATAGCCTTTATATTCGTTACTATAAACAAACTTGAGAAAGCTTCAACTTTCATTTAGGTTTCCAAGGTATATTATTTCATCAAAACTAACATCAAACATAGTTTCATCACCCATCACCTAAACAACGGCAATACTTGCACTTTTTCGTTTTTAATTGGACCTTCGTAAGAAATAAAGTTTTCATAAATAAACCGGGCGCATAACCATGTAAAGTAAAATCGAAATGCACTTGTTGGATTTGTACTATCTTCGGAAGTATAACTTTCAGAACAAAGTTGGTTTGTGTTGGATACCCGAAGCAGAAACACGCGCCACTGCTTGACTTTGTATGTTGTTAATTTCGCAACTTTCTAAAGATGTCTCTGTTGCTATTGTGATTGATATTGAGCAGTTTTAAAATACACTATTCTTAGATGTTTCCAAGTGTGATTTCAGGTACAGAATTGTATCATACATAGGATTATATAATTGTTGAAATGTTTCTCTGCAATTGGTTACATTTCACTCATAACTATCTTGAAAAGTTTTTTTGGAATATCATTCAATGGAACTGCCACAAATATGAACTAACAACAGCCCGTATCCTTCATTTCAGATGTATTCTAAGACTTGGAGTAAAATATAATAGCTTATTCTTAAATTGTTCATGACAGGCTTCTAGTGGAAACTATGATCATCTGATTATTGGCCCTGCCTTTGAATGCTTAGGAGCATTGCCCACAAAATTCAATAACCATTTCCTCATAATTGTAACCCCAATGCCAAGGAACAGACTATTGTAATTTCTAACCATTGTTTGGTTATGTGGGCAACATTAATATCGCAACCAAGAGGGGATTTGGATTCATAGTAGATTTAATCCAACCTTGAGCGAGGGGGGAGATGGAATAAAGACAAAGTTCAAATCTTGTCATACCTTAATTGAAATAAACCAAGGAAAGTAAGAAGTGAAGCTAAAGATTTTGAAGCTGTTTCCTTTCAATTTGACTTACGGGAATTTTTTTGTATTCCGAAACCATAAATTTAAACTACAGAGTTCTTTTTTTTTTTTGTTTATTTATTTATTTATTTATTTATTTATTTATTTATTTATTTATTTATTTATTTATTTATTTATTTATTTTATTTTATTTTTGAATTAGCCAGAAAATAAAAATTAATTATTTTTTCAATTGAGATCTATTGCCCCTCCTGTTTTATTTTCACGAATGCTATTTTAACTGTAAGTTTTTGTATAGATTGGCAACTATTAGCGTCTTGCAAATTAAGCGATGTGGGTGCACAAAAGAATTAGCGCTGGAAATTTTAACCGAATGTAAATAATTCCAATGCTTCTAGGATTGAGTAAAAATCTTGTCTGGTTCACAAACTAGCCATTGTATATTTTTTACAAGATCTTTAAGGATTACTAAGAAATTAACTTGCTTTCTAACCTCAAAGTTAAAAGAAAGAAAAAATATGTATGAAAAAAAAAAAAAAACTAGAATTAAGGTTCAGAGAGAATTATACATTGTCAAATGAACAAATATTTTTTTGGCTTAAATTTGTAACTCGATAGCAAAAAAAAAAATAAACTTAACCTTGCAACATGGTTTGAATTTAAATACACAGAAGCATGTTAAAACCAATTCCAAATCCATACAATCAAGTACTAGAAACTCGTAAATATGTCTAACCCCTATAGCTAGGAATTGTAGGGGAAGCCAGTCAAAACCATTAGTTATCACGCATTCGCCGCAAATCTCGTGAATATATGGTAGAAAAATTGTGCAGAATCAGTTAATTCTCTATTAGGACCAATGGAGACGGGAAAATATTGGAAAATCTTAATTAAAACTGTAATTTCTGTTTCTCTAACATAGATACAATTACTCTGGTGCACAGTTTATCCTTTACCAATTTTTCCAGAAAACTACAATAAATAATGAGTAATTCATATCATTGACCTCAATTTAACAAACATTACCAGGTTATCGTAGCAAAAACTACAATACAAGAACCTCTCTTCACAACTTAACGGACAAGCGAAGAATAAAGTTTTTTTGCGGTTTAATGATAAAGTTACAAAAAGAAAAAATAAAAGCTATAGATAAAAAATAAAAATAATACAATGTAAACCAAAAAGATGAATAAAGTTTTTTTCCATAGTTTTTATTTATTATTACAAAACTCAAAAAATAAATAATATAAAGTCCTTTGGGTTTTCAGATAAACCTGACATAAAATTGTAAAAATAATTTTCTTCCAATATCAAATATCAAATTACAACTTCACAAGCAATTATAATAATTCTATTTAATATACCAAGAATTTTTATATTTACATTCGTTGTTTCCTGAACCCTATCTACAAGTACTCTACAAAGCAAAAAAAAAGGAATATTCTAATATTTTTTTTCTTACTTGGCCCTGTTGTGAAATCTTAGATCGCACAATAACACAAGGGAAATATTTCAAAGTTTGTCTTTTTACTTATATTAAATTCACAGTTAGTCGTACCTAGAAACAAGAGGATATATCCCTTGTTGGTAACCATTAGGTGGCGTTTAGCATTCGCTTCAGGATCACTTAACTGATAGTTACTTGGTTGGATTTTTATTCATTTAATCTAATAAAGTATTCCTAAAAATTAAGGGATCGCTATCATTAAATCCTAGATCTTTTGAAGACTGCGTAAGTTAGAAGAATATAGTCTCAATTACAATCCAGCCCCAGTCTTTGAGCTCTTTGGGTTATCATTATTAGCTTTTGTATGGTAAAGGATTCTATTCATCATGACTATGGATCAACAATATCTACAACTACTGGAAAAACAGACAGGAACTGACCTGTCACCTACTCAAGAATTCAATCAAGACAAGAACCCACCAACTAACCAATCAACAAATTTGGTGAGCAATCCAACTGCTTCAGTACCTACCCAACTTTCACAGACTAAATCTACACAACAATCAGACACTAGTTCAACACAACAACAGCCTCAACAACGGTCACAACAACTGCTGATAACAAGTAACCTGTTTCATCAACCTCCAATGCAATTCAAAATGGGAAGTAATGATTTCGATTTACCAATTCTCAATGGAACAAACTCAACAATGGAAACACTGTTTCGTCAACAAAAGCAAACCTTCCAACAAATGCAACCTCTAGTTGTTGCTTCACATAACCAACAACAGCAGGTGCATCCACCTCACCCTTATACTGTTCACCACATGCAAAATGGAGGTTATTACCCACTTTCAAATGGGTTTCTGCAACCACCTATGCTGGTTCCATATGGTGTTATTCCGAAACCAGTATATAATTTAGAGTTTGAAGAATCAAATGACAATCCATGGAGTTATAATAATGATCGTGGGCTTGTGGTTCCAATACCGCCCTTACATATACAACAACAACAATTAGTGAATAATCTGGATTCAATTAAACAAGAAACAAGTAAAGTTGATAATCTTTCAAATGGGACAACTAGAGTAATCACACAAGATGCTGATGGTCGGCAAATGTTACAATCCAATTGTTCAAGATGTAAGAAAAAGTTTGAACAACCAATAATCATCCCGAAAGCCAAAGATGCCAATGGAACACGATATTTGGCAGAAGCAAAGACTTTTAAATTATGTCAACATTGTCGTAACTTACAAAGACAAAGATCAAGAAGATGGCAAGAGAAAACTAAAGATAAAAAGGGAGTTTGTCGTCGTTGTGGATCAGATATTCCAATTGAAGAACAAAAGTTTGTATTATGTCCATCTTGTCGACTTAATTTACGATCAAGAAAAGCTAATCGAGCAGCTCAAGGTAGATGTGTACATTGTTCAGGACCATTAGACACTTCAATTCTAACGAAGGATAACACTGACAGTAGTTCAATTTCCACAACAAGTTCCAAAAGCACTGCTTTAGATGGAGCCAAGGAAGGAAAAACTGGAAATTATAAAGTTTGTAAACGATGCCGAGAAAATGACAAGATTAGACGATCCAATTTGGAAAAGATGGGAAATTGTAATCGATGTGCTAAAGTATTAGATCCTGATGATTTTGGTAAACACAAGGTTTGTGCTAAATGTCGATCTAGGAAAAGAAAAGGGTCTAATCCAGCTGCCTGGACTGAAATTAACAATAGTCCAGTTCTTAATAATATAGGTAATCATTTAATGAACTCCATGAATCATACAATAACGGTAGGTGGTATGATCCCTCCAGAACAAAATGGTATAGCATCACATACTGGTAGCAATGGTATTACATATCCTGAAATGATGGGAGGTCAATATGGTATGCATTTCCAAGCTTCACATTATCCTCAACAGCAACAACAACAACAACAACCACAATATGCTCCAGATCAACCATACAGCCAACATAACCCTTATATGGTTAACCAAGCAACGTCTTCTGGAAAACCACTTCAATATGTCTTAATGAATCAACAACAGCCTTATGGATCAGATTTCCCTAATTCTTATCCAAGTAATAATAATCTAAATTAGATATGGCTAGATATTATGTTATATTTATTATTTTTCAATTCATAGGTAAGAAAGAGAATATTATGGTCAACTCTTTTGTTTTTTAAAAAAAATTATGGGATATTTTGTAAAACTATTATGTACTTTTCTTTTATTTAAATAATTCAATAAAAATATTTATTTCCCCTCTTAAGAGTTATTGTATGTGCAAAAAATTGAAAAAACCAAGAATTTCATGGGGGAGTATCGTAGGACAGCTTTCCTGTATAACTTCAATCTACCACAAAGGGTACCTATTATTGAACTACATATTTTCTAAGAATATTTTTTTTTGAATAAGCTGCATCCCAGTTTTGTGGTTTATTTTTCTGTTGTTGTTTCTTCTCAAAATTATGCATTTACAACACAAGATGCGAAAAAAATAAACTGTCAGACAAAAACGTTTAAGCAAAGAACCGCCCAAAATTTATCAACTATCAAAAAAAGTTCCGTGATGTTTCTTACACAGGTGCCAGGGTCATCCAAACAACTATCATAAAAAATATAAGGTGTTTCATAGGTAATTGGGTGATATGTGCCTAGAATTGTTGGTTTTTCTTCATTTCAGTATATTCATGGTCCTTTCCTAAATGCGCGCCAGGTGACAGCCAATCAAATACGTTCCTGCTAGTCTCGAACAAATTTGTCCCAATGATACATGAACAAACAATTTTACAAAACATAGATCTATTTCAATATCCATGATACCCGGGGTCATACCAGTTTTATTATTTCCTGGTGTGAAATGTGTGACACGTTTAGTTGCTTACATTTAAGCGAAATCCGGGTAACTCAAAAATATTTTTATTTTCTAAGGCTTATAACCTTATTATATAACTAAGTGGGTTTTAACAAAATTAGGAGACACTTCTTCTGTCAAACTTCTCTCCTTATTGAATATTACGTAAATGATTGCTACTCGGATTTAACTCCTAGCTGGTTTCCATAGAAACTGAACTCACAGTTAACGAAAACATTAAGAACCACAATTCCGGTTACTTTAAACCAACCAGTATAAAAAAAAATACAGATTTTTCCTTGTCAATCAGAAATTGCCCAAATTTGTCTTGCTGGTATCTCATTACTTCCTATTGTTTTGTGGTACTATAATTGCAAGCTTGGTTTACTTGCTAACAGCTATAATTAAGATTCCTTTAACATCCAAATTCCAGTATTAATTAGAATTGAGATCTAGGGACATATTGAAATCATAAATATGCCATGAGGCTCTAAATATATAACCTATTGAACTATTTTCCGCATCGTGTGTGAAGCTTATGCTTGAAAAGGGTGAAAACATATGACCTACTGCGAATTGATGAATGCTCGCGAAATTTTGTCAAAACTTGCCAATTACAGTAAAAGAAACCAATAATTATGTTGAATTTGGACGTCTGCATACGAATAAACTAGAAGTTTAGAAGAGGCGATGTTTTGGAACGAGAATCATGCTAAAAACTAGGAATATTAGTTGGTATGTGTTTACTATGAGAGATTTGAGATTTTTTTAACAACAGATAGTGATTAATTCATCAGAATTTAGCCAAATGAGTTCTACTAACAATTATGAAGTTAATATTACAAACTTAGTGTGATCATTCAAGTTTGAAATTTTGGATTTATTGTATTTGCAAGTTTGGGACAATCCATAAATATCTTGAACAAAAAAAAATTTTTTGGGAAGTATGATCTGGTGTCCCTTTTATACTTGAACTAGAGTCTAAGAAATTACTTTTGGATTTGAATTTATTGTGTTGAAAAACTATACTGAAAAGGAGTTCAAGTCAATTACAGTTTTTGTCCTTAAAAGCTAGAAAACAAATATACAGATTGAATATTGAAGATTACAGATCATAAGGGTGTTCTTCATCAACAGAAACAGAATCTATATAATTGGATTGAACAAGACTAATTCGTGATACGTACTTGATAGATTCAGCTAATTTTTGATTGACTCAAGCATTCGAACTTCTAGAAAAGAACCTTAGTACATACAGACAAAAATGCCTGGAAAAAAAGAACTATGCGAAATTGACTTACATAATGCAACAAGTAGGGTTCACACATTCAATTGTTTGACAAGGTAGCAAAAATTCACTTTTCCACTGTAGGAAACAAAATTCTTGCATCTAGTACCTACAAAACAGTAGAAACGATAAATAAATGTACAAGAATAATAAAACAAGTAGTTTTACTGAATTACATGCCAGTATTTAAAGGTTTAATATCTCCTTCGTTACTTGTCTTTGTTTTTCCCTAGGAAACAGTTCAATTCTTACTGGAATTGAACTGTTTCCAAAATTTACTATTGGTAATAGAGTTATTTCACCAGTTAATTCATTTTCACTATTTTAAATATACACTTTTGACTGAGTAATTCTTGTAAAGGTACCCTTTTGTGATTAAATGGTGATACAACTGGTAGCGCCACGGAAAAGTTCAACTTTTTTTCCTGTAAAAATTGATATTAAGATTTTGTTTTGTTTTTCCATTGAACATCCCAGAACGAACAGGTCTTTACATACTACTACTTATTCTTGCATCAACACCTAGCCAAACAATCATTGTCGCAATCTAAAACAAATTCAAATTGATTACTAGTTGTATTGTCAACAATATCCTACACAATTCATTTCAAAAAAACTGAAAACAGACTACAAATTGATATAGTTGATTGACATATTTACAAATCTCACTATCTTGTTTCTCTGAGGATCCTACACCATGATGATGTCTCGAAACAATTTGTCAGATTCTTCTTTGGTATCATCTAAAGATAAAGAATTACCACCAGTTCCTACACCTATAGAACCAGAACATTCTAATATCTTAACCAAAGTAGATTCTGGTAGTGAAGAATTATTACAAACCAAATCTTTAAAACGGAAGAATTTTAAAAAGCTTTCCTTAGAAGCTTCTCCCACTAAAGATAATAGTCGTATACTACATGATGATAATGCTATGATTAGAGAACCAATTTCTTTAAGACAAAGAAGACAAAGACCAGCACCTATTCTTAAATTACCCACAACCAGTCCTTCTTCAGCTGTTTCTTCACCTCCAGCTTTAACAATATCACAAAAATCCCCACTTTCCGGAATGATTGTTAGTCAAACATTAAGTAGAAAAAACAGTGGAACTGGTGGTGCACATGTTGATTTAAATATAAACAAGAGTAATAGAAATATTGATCCTGATCAAGAAACTTCAGCAGATGTAATTATAAATCAAATATCTAATTTAGAGCTTAATAATGGGAATCAAGGAGTTGTTTCTCGTAAACGACAAACAGTGATATCTTCAATTTCACCAACAAAATCAACATCTTCTTCACCTTTAGAACCAAAACAACCCTTTGTTACCATTAATGATACACATTCACCTATTGCCACCACAGGATCTTTTGAATTAAATATTAAAGATTTAGTCACATTAAAATCATTAGGTTCTGGACATTCAGGAACAGTTTCTAAAGTACTTCATGTTCCTACTCAGAAAACCATGGCCAAGAAAATAATTCATATTGATCTGAAAAGTGTAATTCAACGACAAATTATTCGTGAATTACGGATATTGCATGAATGTCATTCACCATATATTATTGAATTTTATGGAGCATTTCTTAATACCAATAATACAATTGTAATTTGTATGGAATATTGTAATTGTGGTTCTTTGGATAAGATTTTACAATTATGTGAAAATAAACAATTTCCTGTGATAGTATTAAAGAAATTAGCATTTGCAATGCTTTCAGGATTAACATATTTATATACAACACATAAGATTCTTCATCGAGATATAAAACCTAATAATGTATTGATGACACATAAGGGAGAATTTAAACTTTGTGATTTTGGTGTCTCTCGAGAATTAACAAATTCTATGGCTATGGCAGATACATTTGTTGGTACTTCAACATATATGTCTCCTGAAAGAATACAAGGGTTGAATTATGGAATTGAGTCTGATGTGTGGTCCATGGGTCTTATGATGATAGAATTAGCCAGTGGGATACCCATATGGACTGACGATGACGACGAAGAAGAAGGAGAAAGTGGTACATTTGGACCTGAAGGTATTTTAGATTTATTACAAAGAATAGTTAATGAGCCAGCACCTACTTTAACAAACAAGATTAATCCAGTGACTAAAACCAATTATGATATGAAGTTGTGTGAATTTATAGATTCCTGTTTAATTAAAGATGATAAAATTCGTAAATCGCCTTGGCAATTATTAGAAGATAAAGAAGGGTTCTTGCAAGGAGTTGCTGAAGGAATTTATGATAAAGAACATAGAATTTGGGCCAAACAAATACGAAAATTAAGTAAAGAAAAAAATGAACAAGATAAATAAAGTGTAAATTAATAATGTATATTTTATATATAAAAATCATTTTATAAATTACTCATATCATCACTAACTGCTTTAGATATTTCTACACCTTGAACCTTTTGATTATAACTTGCACTAGGTTGTAATCTCCTCGTACTCCTGATTTCATCAGTAGCATATCCTGGGATTTTAATATTCCAATTACGTTCCAAATGTAATTGAACATCTCTAGCATCAATACTATCGACTTTTCTATGTTTAGCCAATCTACAAGCAAAACTAGTCACAGAATGAATAAACTCATCAGCAAGATCCAATAATAATTCTTCTACATTACCATCAATATTGGTTTTCCCATCACCTTCATCAACACCCATTGTACTTACCAAATCTGTCAATTTTCGTTTCTTTAAAACCCGACCACTTCCTTTTTCCATAGCTCCAGCAGCACTACCATCAGCAAGATCAAAGGTAGGTAATTTCATAATAGCAGGTGAATCCAAAAGTATACTTAATGTATTGGCAGCACCTCCGGTTAAAGTCGGTCTGGTATCAGCATTAGAATTGAATGTTACAATTGTGGGTGGTTTAACATCAATAGAACCAGAAATAGGGATTGATGGTACCGCAGGCTTCATAATTCCTTGAAGACTAAGTAATGCACCAGATCCAGTAGTTGAACCTCCTGGAGATGCCACTGATTTTGATCGAGTTTTCAGAGGTGTCTGTTGTCCTTTGGGTTCAGGTGCTGGTGGTGGCACTGTAGTTGGAGCAGGTGCTGTAGTACTTGGAGCAGGAGCAGAACTGGGCATTGCTGGTTGTTGTGGTTGTGGTGGTACTGGTGAACCTGCTGGGGCTGAGGAAACAACTCCTGAAGGAGCAGTACCAATTGGCGTGGCTGATGGCGCCAGCACAGGTGCTGACATAGAAGGATGTGATTGCTGTGTTACTACTCTTTGCATTTGTTGTTGTTGTTGCTGTTGTTGATGATGGTGAAGATGTGATTGTGGGGTAACTGATGCTTGTCTACTAACGACTTGAGGCATAGGTTGAGGTTGTTGTTGAGGAGTATGTATTGTTTGTGGTTGATATGATGGAGTTGGTGCCAGAGCTGGGACATTACTTTGTTGCGGCAATCTTTTATTTTGCATTTGTGGAGTTTGTCTCATGGGAAGTGGACTTGTTCCTTGTGGCATCTGTTGTCCCATCATTTGAGCATTTTGCATGTTTCTTTGTTGTTGCATAAATTGTTGTTGTTGTTGTTGTTGTTGTTGTTGCTGTTGCTGCTGTTGTTGTTGCTGCATTTGAGGTGGAACTTGTCTTTGTTGAAGAGGTGGTGATTTATTTGCCATTCCTGGTGTAGGTGCACCACCAGATGCTTGTTTTGCTTTATTAAACAACTGATTTCTTATAAAAATACCAACTTTTTGAAACTGCTGGAATTTAGTTCTACATTCCGCCAACTCCTTATCAATAACGGCAATTTGTGCAGGCGTAACATTCCCTTTCTTACTCTGTTCCAAAATTTGAATTCTATTTTGAATTTCCATCAATTTGTGTCTTATTTGATTCAATCGCTCCGGAGTGATATTATTGGGATTGAAATTCTGCATACTTTGACCTGAACCTGTGGATGAAAAGGGAGTTCCGGCACTTACAGTTTGTCTGACCTGATTAGGAATTTGTTGGTTTTGCATTGGTGGTGATTGTTGAGGTACCAAAGGTGATTGTTTTATTTGACCTGGGGTAGGTGCTTGTTTTTGTTGCATTAATGGAGATTGTCTCATGTTAGCATTTGGGGAGGGTATTACTGGAGTAGAATGATTTGATGCTTGTCTTGGTTGTTGAAGCATTTGCATATGGGGTGAGGTTTGAGCTGATTGCGATTTTTGTTGTTGTTGTTGTTGGTTGAATGAATTAGTTCTTTGTGCTTGTGCTGCAGCTAATGCTTGAGCTTGAGCTTGTACTGCTTGAATCTGTTGTTGATGTGAAGTAACATTCAAGGGGTTTTGCTGTTGTTGCTGTTGTTGTTGACGTTGAAGTTGCTGTTGCTGCTGCTGTTGCCTGTTTTTCTGAGCCAGATAATTCATTAATATTTTACGTATACTATCAGCTCGATTACCATGTCTTTGTCGTTCATTTTCATCAGTAGCATTTTTTGATAGGGCCATTTCTGTTTTTAATGCTTCAACAAGTTGGCCAAGTTGAGCAGGTGTAATATTCATTTGTCGAGATGCACCGCCACCTGCACCACCTTGCAGCAGCTGCTGTTGTTGTTGCTGTTGCTGTTGACGTTGATTATTGTTTCCTCCAACATTTTGGCTGGACATACCTTGATTGTTATTCATTGCAACGTAAGGTATCACACAAGGTTAAACTGATGAAAAAAAAAAATACGTAAACAGTGAGTGATAAGCAGAATCAACTTGTGATTGTTATAATACTGATTATGAGTTCAACTAAGGCTGATCTTGGTTAAATAAGTTTAGGAAACTCTAAAGTAAAACAATTGTTTATCATATTTTTGTTCAAACCAAAAAACAAAAAGTTTGGTCATGTGATAGGTGCGGCTTGAACGTTTAGAAAATGGATGCCAAAAACTGTTCATATTTGTTATATATAAATTCCTTGTAGATACCATAGATAAAGTCATAATATCTTCTAAGTAGAGAAATATCGATATATGATAATATAGTATTCTAATAACACTTGCAAAAAATTTACAAAAACAAAAGAAGTAAATTGTCTATAGAGCTAAATATTAATGCCAAAATGCAAACACCAACACAGACAAACAGACAATAGGCAAAGAATACAACACATCGGTAGCCAAAGAAGTACTCTTATCTTCTTCATGCAAATTCCCCTGTGTCTTGAAATTATCTCCCGATATCAATTCAATATCTTCACGATTAGTATATACCGCTTGAGCCACTGAAATCTGTTTATTTTCAAGATCAAAATACATATACATTCTCCTTAAGAAATTATCTCCTAGTATAGACAAAGTATTACTATCGTCTATATCCAACCCTAATATACATTTATCACCTACTGCCCTTAATAATTCATTGACAGGAAAATCTATAGGTTGTCCCTTAAAAATGAGTCGAAGCACCACTGATGAAGGAATATTACAATCAACGATATAGTAATCGTTTTCTTTATCATGATGCCCTCCTGCAAGTTTAGATATTGATTCCACGATATCTCTTGTGAATCTGGAAAATGTACATCCTGTATCTAAGAGTACATTAGGTCCTTTACTTGTGATTTTCTCCATATTGGTTCCATTAATCATTTCCATGCTTGTGATGGGAATACGAAGTCGTGCAAGTGATGTGGGGTCATTGTAAATGTCCATTGTGGTTAGATTCCCGGAATATTTCTCATGATCGATTGCACTGAATAAAATGGCGCCATACAGTGGTGGTTTAGATGAATACATATATACTGAATACAGGCTTGTATTAATTATACCTAAAGTTTTCAATTTAAGTGGTAAATTTTCATATGGTTTTCCATATTTCGTGTTTGGTGACACTGATTCAGGCAATCCAATACCCATGACTCCAATTTTTGAAGATGTCTTGTCAGCAATGGCAAATGATAAGTTGGAGATTGACTTGGATGTTCCTGGTATCATGACATTATCATATCCCCAAAATCCCGTGGTGGAAACTCCATCAATATAACTGATACTAAATGGTTCTGTATCATTTTTGACAAAAGAAGTTGAATTTAAATAATTAAATGCTCCATTATCCATACATGGTTGATAAGACCTACGATTTAAACCTGTTAAAATCCTATCGAATATATTATATTGCTTTATTTCTTTACTAACACAAGTGGCTTCACTTGACATTACCCAAAAATCAGATGATCCAGTATCAAGGATCACTCGTACAGGATCTCGGTTTGATCCAACTTGAACTATGGTTGTGTAGACGCTATATTCATTCAGTACAGGTAATTTAAGACCCAGTCGTTTATGTAAATATGAAGATGATAACTCTTTACCATCACTACGACGAGTTTCTATATCTAACTTTAAAGGAGCTGCTTGACTTGATAGTACTGTTGTTATCAAGTATATAAATATAACTTGTTGAAACATGTATTAAGGATTGGAAATTTTCAACCATGACTCCCAGATAAATGGGCATGCATGGCATTTATATGAAATAAGGAGCCTTTGAGAAGTATGACTATATATGACTTTTTCGCAACTTAGACTTGCGTTTCTTTTTTTCCGTCACACAAATTGCAACAAGAACTGCAGATTATTTTTTTATCTATCGGAAAAATACAAAGATGACCTGATGAAGTATCATAATTAATGACAAATTCATTTACGTCACCAACTATGCTTAAGCGTAAGATTTGACGTGGAATCCAAGATTTTAACTTATTAGATAACACTAGAGAGTTAGTTTATAGTAATATTGCCAAGTAAAGTACAATAGCAACATATTCTCACTAATAGTTGTTATAAAACCTTTTACATAATTAATATATTAAACATTAACAAAAGAAGTAACAAATTATAAACAATCCCATTAAAAAATCTATCAAAAAATTAAACCTTCTCAGAAACAACTTCTTCAGTAGCACCTTCACCCTTCTCGGATTTCCTAGATGTAGCAGCAGCAGCAGCAGCTTTTTCCTCTGCCAATTTCTTGAAAAATGCTGCATATCCATACCTACTCTTTGCTCTTAATTTTGGTCCAAAATATCCAAATACAAATGGAACAGGAACCATAGCCAAGGCAATAAATCCAAACAAACTACTTGCCCAACCAATGCCTAAATTTTCATAACATTGTACAGTAAATAAGGGGAACACACTAGCTAACAAGTATCTTAATAAATTATTTGCAGCAATCGCTGAAGCAACATTAATTGGTGGAAATGACATACTAAAATACAAAACCACAGCAAGGAATACAAGAATTAATCCAAATCCAAATGGAATACCAGCTGCTGTTGGTGCGAGATAATGAATTGATGGTTTTGCAGTCCAACCTAACCAGAAGAGTGAAATTGGAAGGAAAACAGCTCCAATTTTTGCAACTAAAAGTTTTGTTTCTGGTGCATCCCAAATTATTTGTCCATTTTCATCTCGTTTTCCCCTAGTTCCATCAGGATTCTTGGGGAAATAGTAAAATTTATCAAGAGCAACATAAAAGACAATACCCAATACTAATCCAATACCAACACTAATAAATGTAAGTCCCAGTACTCCCAAATCCATATGATACACACCTCGGAAAATCACGGGGAATGCTTCAAAGAATGCAAAAAGAACAGCAAAGATAAATGAAACATACACGGAAAAGAAAAAAACAATTGGCTCCTTGAATAATAATTCAATTGGTCTTAATAAATCGAAGAAAATCACCCGTTTTATAAATGCTGAGTTTACCTTGGGGGCATTAACTTGTAAACCACGTTTAATTGCTCTATTCTTTAAAATCACAGGTTTATAAGTTTCAGGTGACATTATAACAAATGGCCATATAATTCCAAAAAACATTAATAATACCCAAGATGCTGCCCATTGCCAATTCTTATGTTCAGCAGCAAAACCTCCAATAACTGGACCTAATACAGGACCCAAAAAGGGACATAAACAAAACAAGGCAATAGCAAATGATTGTTCTGCTGGTTCTTTAGACCAAATATCAGAAATAGTTCCACCACCCATAGCCATTGCTGGACTTGCAAAATACCCACAGAAAAAACGTAATACCAAAATAGTTCCTATATTTTTAGCAAGTCCTACACCCATAGTGAACAACATGGCAATAGGTAATGACAAGATATAAATCCATCTTCTTCCAAATACTTCTGATAATGGAGCAGCAATAGCAGGACCCAATGCTAACCCAATTAAATAAAAGGTTAAACCAGAAAGAGATAATTCTTGTGATGCATTAAATCTAATCATAATTTCAGGAATACCACCAGTATACATTGATGAACCAAGGGAACAACAAAGACACATGAATGCTACAGTATACGTCACCATCCATTTTTTCCACAGTGGCCAATTATGAGGATTATCTTTATCTTTATCATCATCATATTCTAATTCTTTAACATCCCATATTCTCTTTTCATGATCACTGATTGTCGGTTGTAATGCAGGGTATTGTTGAGATACTTCTTCAAAAGCAGCTTCTTCTATTGATTTATGAGATGAGATTCTTTCAAGGGTATATTTTCTATTCAATTCATTTTCATCATAATCAGGAGAATATTCTTCAATTTGGTGTATTTCATCATCATCTTCTTCTTCATTCAGAGAAGTGTAATTCTTGAGAGTTTCATCAGTATGATGAGATTGTGAATCTGGTACTTGAACAGGTACAGCTGGTTGTTGTTCTTGTCCTTGTTGTTCAATAGTTTCAACTGGTTCAACAGGAACAAATTCATCAACTTGTTGTTCAACAGTATGAATTGAAGTTTCATCAACAAGTGATTCTTGATGGTTTATATTAGGTTGAGGAAGCTGAATTGTTTCTTGTTCATCTTCATCAGCGATTGATCCTTCATCAGCAGTTACATATGCAGAAGAACGAGTAGAGAAGGATTCTCTAGTTGATTCAAACCCCAGTTCTTGTGTAGCATTAAGTGCTTGTCTTATTTGGTCTTCTTCTTCTTGCGAAGTACCAAAAATACCCATTTTGACTTAATAACTTGAAATAATCCAAATTAAACTTCTTGAAATTTCAACTCTTATTTATACGAATGACACCGGAGATAAACCACAAAATTACACAAAAGCAAAAAAAAAGTTAAATACGGCAATATTAAAAAAAAAAATAAAAGAATACACAAATCCGATGCGATGACTATTCAACAACAAAACTAACGCATTTACCAAATTCCAAAATAAACAACGTACCAGGATATTTGCTTAATCCTGCACATTAAAAGAATTACAAATACGTTAAAACAATTAAACAATGGCCTTACATGTTATAGCCACATAAAATTTTACGAAGTATATGAATGTATTCTGTTACTTGGAATAGTTGAACCGAGGTTCCCAGCAAAGTCCGTTTCTTGCATACTTAGATTTGTAAGCAGTCAGTATAACTCCTTGATATCGGAGATAGAAGATAGATTACTAACAAAGTATTTGTCATGTTTGCTGCAACAAGTTTGAGTTGTGATAAGTCCGGTCGGGTATAGTGCTTGAATAACTCCGGGTATTGCTCTTGGTTTTACCCTGGGTTGATGGCAACTTTTGTGGAACTTGTAGATTATATTTAATACAATAGTGGCTTATTACTAGTATCTTCGTCTGTAACAAAAGTTAATTGAATAAACACTAATTAATTTTGCGATATGATATTTACACAAACGTTATCACAGTAAACATCTGTTCACTGTAAAAAAAACACAAACACGATAGATGTAAATAAACAACAAAAAAGAAACAAACAAACATAAGATTATAGTACGATTTTATATTAATTGCCAAGGAATCTATCATACATCGATATACTGCTAAAAACATATTCTTCTCAACTACCCCTCCAGCAATCCAGTTAGAATAGCTTGAATAACACGTATGTGTATAACCCTTTCAATCAGATTAGAAGTCAAATAACTTGATTATTAAACTCCCAATTTGTTGAAATTTTTATAACGTATATGTTAACAAATATCGAATCAATTGTCTAGGGTATAAAAAGAAGATATCAAAAAAAAATTGTAGAAAATTGTAAAAAATTCTTCATCAAATTTGAAATTTATACTCTCAGCTAAAGTCGTGTACCGATCATCCTGCATATAAATCGGGATATCAAAAACTGGTTGCCAATTACAAATCAATAATACCATTTATTATCTATATAAAAATCTAATTAACTTTTTACTTCATTTTCCCATCCATAATAAGTTTTTGCACGTATATACCCAAATGAAAAATTACATCCAAACACAACAACAATAAACCCAATACACATCAAGAAAAATTTCAACCCCAAGGGTTCAAACAAGGAATTTATAACTATAGCTATAGTCTCTACTGTAATCTTTGATAAATTTCCTGCACCAGTTAATGGATCCTGATCCATACATCGTTTATAAATAGCGCATTTTTTCTCTAGCAAGGGGACAATTGTATCTGGATGACATTTATTTTCGATGTATGCTCGACGACAAGTTTCAATAGATGTAAGGATTGTTTTTGATTGTTGAGTTATTCGATAGGTTATATCACGTTTTATTGATAGTGTTATTCCTCGAATTAAATGGATTAGGTAGAGTGAGGCAAGGACATTTATGAGAAGTTGTAAATAGGACGATAACATGTATGGAATTCTCTCCAGTGGGGAAATGTTTGATTTCCAAGGAACTGGAAGGGTTAATTTTGTATGTGTGAGTTGTTGTAAAGGTTTTTCTTGAGTAACTTGTTTGTTTGTTTGTTGAGGAGGGTGGAAGTAGTAGTGATTGTGTAAATGGACTGTAGTTGGAGTACTAAATGATTTTCTCATTTCATATGATTGATTCATACTATTTTCATAAAATGTATTTGGAGTAGTATTAACGCTAGTTGAATCACCTTTTGCTAAGAATGAATTTATAGAAACTGGTGAATAAGAAGTTAAATTTCGATTACGTAATACAACATTGTTGTTTAATTTTGTCATTGAACTAGTATTAAATTCGTAATCTATTTTGTCTTGTTGTTGTGTAGTAGACAGTGTAGGTGGCGGCATTAATAATAATTGAGGTTTTATAGCAAGTTTAGCACCCAACATTGTAGGAGATAGTAGTGTAGATATAAAACTTGTGTCTTCTTCTTCCTCTTCCTCTTCCTCTTCCTCTTCCTCTTCCTCTTCCTCTTCCTCTTCCTCTTCCTCTACCTCTTCCTCTTTGACTTCTGGTTGACTAGGTTCAAGTTTAGATTCACTATCAGGTATGTGTATTGGTTCAGGTATATGTTCACCTACTTCGTCTAACATAGTTGTATCTTCAACATCATCAATATCCATTAAATCATCTTCTTCGGTGTAATTTGTAGGCTGTGTATTATTATCATTCAATGATAGTGACAGAAGTAAAGTTCCATCAAAGTCATGATGAGGTTGTGTATGAAACAACATGTTATTGCTTTCTTGTTGTGTATAGCCAGATTTTATTTTCTCGCGTTTAAATTGATTTTGAAAAATTAAATCTTGAGATGAGTTAAACAGAGTATAGAACCATGGGATCCAAGAAGAAAAAGGTAGAAAAGAGGAAAGACTTTGTTAAACCAAAGCTCAAAGTAGGTAAGACTGCTGCTAAGCCAGATAATTATACTGATACTTCCTTTGTTGCCAAAACTATATCCTTACGTAATCAATCAATATCTAAAGGAACAACCACAAGTAAATCCATTGACTTGTCTCATCATTTATCATTAACGAAACATCATTCATCAAGCACGAGAAAAGAAGTATTACTATACATTGAACAACACTTATCATCAACTCCAGCAAGTTATTCTCAAATATTAACTACTATAATCCCCTTAATTCTTGATGAATCACAATCTGTACGTACAGCATTAGTTCAATTACTTAAAACCATAGGTGAGAAACAGCCAGGGTTGTTAGATTTACATTTACGATCAATTATTCTTTTCGTACTTTCAGCAATGTCCCATATTCAACCAGATATAAGACATAGTTCAACTAAATTTTTGAATATTTTAATTGATAATTGTATAAACAGTTTAGTTGGTGGTTATTTTATAAAGATTTTAAAAATGTATTTTCAATTAATGGGATGGACTTTAGTGAATGATAAGAAACAAGTATCATTAGCAATTACAACCACTAGTATTGAAGGATCTTCTAAGAAAGCTCGAATTGGTCATTTACAAGTATTACATAATTTACTTGAAAAATCGTTACAAGAATCAGTAGACACAGTTAATATTGAAGACATTATAGCAGTACATCCACAATCATATAGGTATATTATTCCAAGCACTCCAAACCCATTTGCAAGTTTGAAATTGTTTATAAATGAATTACCAAAACATAAAGAAATTGCGAGTTTAGGCGAAGAAATGTATATTGTAGCTGATTTAGATTCAATAACTACTGAAGATTTGATTACCAGAAGGAAAGTTGTACAAGACGTGTTTAAAACTCCTATGATTAATCATTTAAATAATTTGATTAAAGAAGGTGGTGAAGTTGGAAGAGAGGCTAATTCTTGTGTGTTGTTGTTGGAAGGGTTGTCTAGTTATGTGTAATATTAGTTTTAAGATTTTATATAGACCTTTATAAATGATTTAAGAATTCAATTGTATCAAAACTTGCTTATTGCAGAATGAGTGGAACCCTTATTCAGAATTGCAGCCAGTTTGCAAAAAAGCTTACTACTGAAAAAAAAAGCCACTAGCATGTAGAACAATAGCTTTTTACTGATGAAGTGTTTACTTAATTCCCTTCCAGATTATAATACTCAATATATCAATTGGCGTGTGTTTCGAACTGACAATATAACTCTATTTGTCAAAGGATTGCCAAGTTTTTTTTATTTGCAGTATAACCTTCGTGTGACAAGTGAGTGTTTCAAACGAAAAAATTTTCAAAAATTTCACTTTGTCCAAAAACTCTAGTTCAACAATGTTCAGATCATTAATCAGGGTTGTTCCCGTTACCTTTAGACCTATCCTCCTCCCAGTCGTCAGAACCACCTCCTTCCACTCCACCCCATTGACATTCTCACAAAAGAGAAAACAAAAAAAGGGAGGCAACAATAAAAAGGAAGAACCTATTGAATCTACCCCAGTTGAATCTCCTAAAATCGATTTATCAGAAATATCTAAACGGTTTGACTCCATTCTTGAAAAATTTTCGAAATCAGCTACACAAATCAAATTAGGTAAAACTGACCCAAAGATATTTGATAAATTAATGATTAATATTTCTAATGAACTTGTACCCTTCACTTCAATTGCTCTGACTTCAATCAAAGGGAGACATTTTATTATAACTATGTTTGATAGTTCGTATAGTAAACATATTCTTAGTGCATTAATTGAATCGGATTTAAATATGAGTGGACAAATTGATCCTACAAATAAATTTAGTTTGAAAGTTCCCTTACCTAGTATAACCACGGAATCAAAACGTGAAAATGCTAAACAATTAAAGGAAGTATTTGAAAAATTTAAAGTTGGAAAATTGAATTCATTAGCAAGTGTAAGATCAGATGTTAGACATAAATTTTTAAAAGATGTGAAGTCTAGTAAACTTGGTGATTCTGAACAACGAGAACTTGATCAATTTGAAAAATTACATAAGGAATATACTGATAAATTGACTAATATTTTCAAGACAACAGAACTGACTATACTTAAGTGAATATTCGATTATGATTGTGTTGGCACCATTTAATCACATTTAAGCTATATTGAATCAATTGTTGTGAAGTTGTTGGTGGTGATAAACAATAAAATTCATAATTATTATCACTAATCATTAATCCAACTATGTTTGACCATTTGCAATAAGTGAATTTTTTAAAATTTAAATTTGAAGTTTGTTTCATATCACTAGCTTTTGTATGAATTAAGATGTTGTAAAAATATCCCATTTGTAAATAAGTATCTGGGGATGTTTGCGATTCACTCATTATAAATTGATTTAGATGTTTGTTTTTATATATGAAATGTAATAAAGGAATTTGTCTTAATATTGACAAATTATTACTCAGGTTTAATTCTCTCGTAAGTTTATCAAGAAATGTATCCTTCTTGGTAATTTTGTGAATGATATTATTAGCAATATTTTGAATTTGATAAAATGAATTTTTGTTGCTACTTAAAAGAATTATTGTTAATTGTTTCCAAGTTTTAACAAAAACATACAAGAATCCATTAGAATTGAAATTAGGCATACATATGGGAAACCACATATCTTCTGTTGTTTCTTCTGTTGTTATTTGTGATTTTGATGATTCAATTATTGAAAATAACAATGATAAATCTTCATTTGTTAAACTATGATGTTTTGATTTTACGAAACTTATAATCTTGCCATTACAAGTCAATATTGAAAATAGTAAATCTGACTCTATTTCAAGCAGTTTCCTGGAATCTTGTAATATCTTGTTTAACTTTTGTCTTATCGTGTATGACATCTTTAAATTTGGTAAACAAACATTTAATAAGTGACAAATATAAAATTCAAAATCTGACAATATTCCAAAAGTCATTTTCATACATAAACAATCTAAATTATGAAAATCTAAACTTGTTAATATTCTTCGTAAATCATAATTTAATTTATTATGAAAATTTTTATCAATTATAGGTTTAGAAAGAATTGATAATAAATAATCATACAACACTTTCAATTGACCAAGTACTTGATCTTCTGCCTCGTATATAATCTTTGAGATAGACACAAGGATAATTGGTGACTTATTCAATGCCACTAATTTAACATTATCAATAGTAACACTATATAATTCTTGATTCATATTTTCTTCAAAGGTCGAAATAATAGTAGTAATTATCCCCATATATCCAATTATAATTTCATCTGAACCATTCATGGAATATATTGGTTTACCAGCACTTGATAATATAAAGAATTGCTTTAATTTATCATGAAATGAATCATTTTCTTTTGATATTTCAATATGTCGTGTAAAGAATTCTTGTTCAGTCAAATTGTAAGGATTCGGAAACATATTTAAATCAAGGAATGTTGTAGTTTCAGGTGTTGAATTATGGGGGAGTAAGAAGTCAATATCTTCGGGTTCAAATTCCAAACGACTTGGTTCACTTATACTTGGACTATATATTGATTCACTTGAGATTATATTTGATTCGACATTAGTATATGTTAACGATACTGTTGGTTCTGAGATTGTAGGTAGGATTGATTTCACTGAATGGATTGTAGACATTGATCCAAGTCTTGTTAAACGTGGTGGCATAGTGTATTTGTTAGTGTTGTTTAGAGTTTGTTAGTGTTGTCTAGTAATTGTTGGTGTTGTCTGGAGTTTTTTAGTGCTTTGTAGTGTTTGGTAGTGTTGTAAAGTGTTTGTTAGTGATGTTTAATGTTGTTTAGTATTTGTTAGTTTTGCCTAATATTCGTTAGTGTTGTCTAGTATTCGTTAGTGGTGTCTAGTGTTTGCTAGTGTTGTCCAGTGCTTGTTAGTGTTTGCTAGTGTTGTCTGGTATTGTTTAGTATTTGTTAGTACTTGTTAGTGTTATCTAGTGTTTGTTGTCTAGTTTGCTGTCTAGGTTTCTGTCTGTTGTCTAGTTTTCTGTCTGCTGTCTGTTGTCTGTTTTTTCGCATCTGTTGATAATTTGAAAAATGCAGAGTAAGATATAATTTAACTACTATAACTAACTTATCTATCTAAGAAACATATACCAAATAATAAACACAAATATTAATCCAATACCAACAATAGGAACATATTGTCTTAACATTGCCTCAAAATTAATTCTTTGAGCTCTTTTTCTATATTTTAAAGAATCATTTTTTAAACTACTACTTAAATCACTCATCTTATCCAACGAATCACCACGATACAATAAATCTTCAATATTCTTCGTCATTACTTTCTTAACATCAGCTAATTCATGATTTAATTTATCTAAATTAGATTGTGCTCTTTGATCTTGATATATTTTCTTAGTCTTATGTAAGAAATTATCAAAAGAACTGAACCCAAATGGTCTAGCTATATTAGACAAAGCTTCTTGTCCATGGGAATTTCTAAATTCATTGGAGATTTCAGACAAATATGAAAATGCTAATTTTCTAGGATAGGCTCGTTCACAAATACATATATATATTATAGAATAACTTATAAGATAATGAATATTAAATTCCCCTGATTCAATTGTAGCTTGTGGTTCAGAATTTGGTGTAATTCTTGTAATTAATAATTTACACTTTTTCTTTTGATCCATTAATTCTGGTGTATTATCATCGTCAACTGATCCACATAATGGAAGCGCTGAAACTGTTAGTATTGACTAATTTGCTGAGTGTGAATTGTTTCACTTACCGTCATATCGATAAATTAAAGTTGACTGTATCATATTACTATAGTCTCTTGAACAATCAACTTGTACACTCTGTTGATATTTGTAAAAAAATCTTGTGAATTCAAAATCTTGTTGTACTTAATCACGTGATTGATCTTCACACACAAATTTTTTTTTGTAGAAGGCAAATTTAAAAATCTGTAACGAAAGCAACTGTAACACATAGATAATTATACCCACAACACATGGATACTACAACAGATTATTCAAATATAAACTCGGATCTAACACAAGAATTAACTAGTGAATTCAAAAATGCTGCTAAATCAATAGCAACATTATATAACTCATCTTCAAACAATAGCACCACATTAAAATCAGATTTTACTAATGCTGCTAAATCAGTTAGTTTATTATATCAAAAAACTAATAATACTCGAGAGGTAATGAAAAATTTAGGATATTTGTCATGTCTTGATGATTTGTTGAATGTTATTAGCTCCCATGGTGATGTTGAAAATTGGGTTTTAACCAAGCGAATTGAATTAATTAAGGAAATAATACCAAAGAATGATATAAGGCAAGAAATACCGAAACAAGAAGAGAACACCAAAGAGAGTAGTTCAGAAAGAGATACAGAGTTTTCATCTATTGATGATAACTACAAGTTCACATTTACCCTGGATATAAAACCTGTAACACATTTCCCACCAAGTATTCCACCATTATCTGTACAACATAATGTTAAACAACGAAATCAACAAAAAAGATTAGAGAAGATACATAGAATAAATAACTCTGATGAAGAGATACATTTGGAGAAATTAAAATTATTACAATTACAAAGTGATTCACAATTGCAAAGTGATTCACCTAAAAAGAAAAAGAAGATATGATTGTATATTCTATAGTATATAGGTATTGGCATAGATTAATAACCAAATAACCCATCATCATTATCTTGATATTCATAATCAGAATATTCTTCACTAGAATATTCTCCTTCACTTGATTCATCGTTATCTATAACATCTTCTTGTAATCCTTCTAAAGTTAAACAAAGTAAAGTATCCCCTTTAGATTGAGTACCCTTAACTATCTCATTCGTGCTTTCAACATTACAATTAATTAACTTAGACTTTGTATGAATTATGGCATTATTTCCAATAATACAATTTTCTAATTGTACATCATCTTCAATAATAACATTATTTAATATTAAACAACCAGTTAATTTAACTCGTTTACCAATAACACAATTGTTACCAATAACTGTAGCTTTAACATTTGTCTTTTCACCAAGGGTAGTTCCTTCGCCTACAACAGAGTCAATACCAATATGAGCATCAGTTTTGTTTGTTTGTTTAATTTGTCCTTTAGTTTTTGCCTGTTCTTTCATAAAATATCTATTGGCTTCCATAAGTACAGGTAAATTATTACATCTAAAGAAAGTTGCTTGTTGAGGTAAAATCAAAAATCCAATAGTTTGTTTAATCTGTGAATGTTTCCATGATCTTCTCGCTAAATCACGTATAATCTTTGTTGTTGATCTTGATTTAAAATATAATTCTGTGAACTTGTTTGGATTCTCTTTGAAAATTTCAAATATTGAAGTAGAACCAAAGAATATTGAACTATTTAAAAGCTTTGTACTTATTGTTGCTTTAGGGTATCTCCAACACATTTGGGTTCTAATTTGTAAAGATTTATGAAAATCTATATCTTGTTGATTATAAATATCAAGTAATGTACAATTATTATCATCATTTTCAAAATATATTGTAAAATGCTTACCAAAAATCTTATGTTTTTTATCTTCAATATTTAATTGATTTTGATAATGAATTAATAATCCTAAATCTTGATCATTTTTATTTCTATAAGCTTCAATTATAACTTGTGGAGGTAAATTCGTAATAAAATCACAAGGTAAAATAACAAAATTTTCCATAAATTTATTTGAACTATTCTTATATAATTCAAACAATATTGGTCCACTATGATCAGTGTCAATACCAACAACATCAATAATACACTCACCACTTCCTTCCCTCAGTTCTTCACTCTCTTCGGTTCCTGCCTTCTTCCCTTTCCTATTCTTATAACTATCTACAGCCTCTTTAATCAAAGAATAATCTTCATCGTTACTAACAACAATAACATTAGGAAAAAATGCTAATTCACACCAATCTAAAACATATTCAATCATTGGTCGATTGGCAATAGGAAGTAATGCCTTAGGTACACCTGTAGATCTAACTCCAAGAGAGAAAGGTGAAAGTGCTTTACCTTTTCCACAAAATATAATTGCTGTGAATTCCATATCAATTGTACCTTGGTAACTCTGTTTCTTTGTATAAATCATTCTTTTGGTTGTAAATTTTTTTTTACTTCAAAATGAGTAACCGGGTTATATGCAGGACACCAATATCAGTAGTTGGACCGGTTAAACAAATTACTTGAATAAGTAGAATAACTAGTGATAATATAAGGAATAATATAGTATATATAGGTAAAGTAGAAAATTTTTTAAATAAAAACTCCAAGAAAATGTTTATGGGAAGGTTTTGAACACTTTTTCATGCATTGACAATTGTTCTTCTTATCACGTGATACAAAAGTCGTGTACTTTTATCAGACAACCATTTTCAACATCAACGAGTTTTTCTTCTTTTGTTTTTGCCATTATAAATACAAATTGCCACTGTAATAGTTCCAAGTAAGTAAACCCAATTGAAATGAGTGCTGATGAAAATGATGCTCTTTTAGCAGCATTAAACGCAGATACAACAACAACAACAACAGCGACAGCAACAGGTGATTCTACTGTAGAAACAGTTGATCCTGAACGTGAACGTGCTTTATTAAAATTTAAAGATAAATTATTAGAACATCGGAAATGGGATTCTCGTTTAAAAGAATTACGACTTTCAATACGAGATTTAGATAAAGATTATGAAAAAACTGAAAATGATATTAAGGCATTACAATCTGTAGGACAAATTATTGGTGAAGTTTTAAAGCAATTGGATGATGAACGATTTATTGTTAAAGCTTCAAGTGGTCCCAGGTATATTGTTGGTTGTAGAAACACTATCAAGAAAGAAAATTTAAAAAATGGTGTGAGAGTTTCATTAGATATGACTACATTGACAATTATGAGAATCTTACCTCGTGAAGTTGATCCTTTAGTTTACAATATGACTACTTTTGAACCTGGAGAGATATCATTTAATGGAATTGGTGGGTTGAATGAACAAATTAGAGAATTACGTGAGGTAATTGAATTACCTTTAAAGAATCCAGAATTATTTACACGTGTTGGAATTAAATCTCCAAAAGGTGTGTTATTATATGGTCCTCCAGGAACTGGGAAAACTTTATTGGCCAAAGCAGTAGCAGCTACAATTGGGGCAAATTTTATCTTTTCACCAGCATCAGCCATAGTTGATAAATATATTGGAGAATCTGCTCGATTAATTCGAGAAATGTTTAGTTATGCTAAAGAACATGAACCATGTATTATTTTCATGGATGAAGTTGATGCCATAGGTGGAAGAAGATTTAGTGAAGGGACATCAGCCGATCGAGAGATTCAACGTACCCTTATGGAATTATTAAATCAAATGGATGGATTTGACTCATTAGGACAAACCAAAATAATTATGGCTACTAATAGACCAGACACATTAGATCCGGCATTATTAAGAGCAGGAAGATTAGATCGTAAGATTGAAATTCCTTTACCTAATGAATCTGGTAGATTAGAAATTTTTAAAATTCATACAAGTAAAGTTTCAAAACATGGAGAATTTGATTTTGAAGCAATGGTTAAAATGAGTGATGGATTTAATGGTGCAGATATTAGAAATGTTGTTACTGAAGCCGGGTTCTTTGCAATTAGAGAAGATAGAGATTATATTTTGCAAAATGATATGATGAAGGCAGTGAGAAAGGTTGCTGATGTAAAGAAGTTGGAGGGAAGGTTGGATTATGAAAAGTTGTAAGCGAAGACCGCGTGGTTTAATAGTTAGGCAGTTTGAATGAGTACAAGATCTATCCCATTAGCTAACATTGGTTTATAGCAAAGATAATATAAAAAGCGTATAAGTATTATTTGTAGTGAAGTAGTCAAAAGTCTAGTGACGAACCTTAGTATTCGTGGAAAACATAATCCAAGTGTACTTAGCATTTGTTTATAGAGTATATCAGATGTTAGGTTTTACATTTCTTTCTCCCGGGACTTTCTTTGAACTAAAGCTTTAGCCCTCGGTTAGAATGCATTTATAGAACAGAGGAAACCGTTGTATGTGTGTGTTTTATATTCCGGGTTGAGAAACTATCCCAATAGGTTCGAAGTTTTTACTACAACGTATGGTCACAGATATATCTCCTACTGAACATCGTGCAATATGTGCAATGTATTACTATTTACATGAATAATTATTGTTGTTTTTGTTGTTGAAGAATCTCCATATTTTTTTCAAAATCAGGATTTTTAACCTTAGATAACCCTTCTAAATGAGCAAGCATTGATTCACTTTCAATACTATTAATATGATCAGCCATTTTCTTACCAATAAATTCTTTAATCTCATCAGTTAATGGTGTCAATTTCTTCTGTTTTTCTTGTTTTTCTTTTCTGGCCAAATAAATCTTTTGTTCTTTAGTTAAAGGCATTTCTGGATAATTCAATTTATAAGCTTGTAAAGCTGATAAATTATTCTTCTTATATTTAGAATAAGGATTACGTAATTCTGACAAGGCTTCAGTTGGGATAGGAGGTTGTGCAATTGTTTGAAATTCCCAAGTTTTCTCTAATGCAGAATCTTCTTTAGTACTTAATTCACCAGATTCAATCTCTTGAGGTTCTGGCCAAGGGATTTCTACTGATTCATGATGTTTAACAAATCTTCTAGGTAACCATCTCTTATATCTATCATCATAATATTCATCTTTTAATACAACTTCATCAGCAACAACATAACACAATTTCCCATTTTCATCTTTATCCTTCCCTGCCAATTTTATTGAACTTAACGGAATAAATTTAGGTAAATCAATAATATGAGATGATGTTCCTTCAACCCATTTTGACTTAGGTAAAATACGTTTTTCCGAGTGGTTTGAAATCATAACACGATTATACTCAGAACTGTACAGGTATACTTGAGCAATTGTTCCTTTCTTATCACCCTCAGTGACATATACTACATCACCACTAGTAATTCCAACTTCAAATTCAGTTTTTCTTTCATGTTTAGGAAGGGAATATGGAGTGAAGTTTTCAAATGTGGGCATAGCTGTCCCCTTTAATTTGCTATTCCAATACTCCTTAAGTGGACCTGTATATCTATCTGCGTCTCTTTTAAACCTATGTCTAGCTACAACCCAGGACATGTTTGTTACTGTTATACCTACTTTTACAAATGTTGGTTAAAAAAAAATTTTATATTTTGACATTTTTCAAATTATTTGATATTGTGCAATGCACGACTTTTCTCTGACATAGTTTTACAAATGTAATTAATATATATAGATAATACACAGTTATTCAGTACAAATTTTAATAAACTCTTGCTCGTTAATCTCACCATCTTCATCTAAATCGAATTCATCAATCATAGCTCTTAATTCTTCATCAGTTAAATTTTCACCTAAATCTTTAGCAATTTTTCTTAAATTTCTAAGAGAAATCTTTCCAGTATTATCTTCATCAAATAATTTAAATGCTCGTTTAATTTCATCAAGGGGATCTCGATCAAGTATCATTTGTCCTACAACTTTAAAGAAATTATCATAATTAATTAAATTTGTATCTTCAGTATCATATTCATTTATAATATCTAATACTTCTCGTTTGGTCAATTCAAAACCTAAAGCACGAAACGCAACTTTTGCTTCATGATAATCTAAATATCCATCACCATTCATATCAAATATTGAAAACGCTTCTCTAATTTCAAGTTTTTGTTCATCGAGAAGTTCTTGCTTTAAGGATTGTTGTGGTTGTGGTTGTGTTGAAGGAGTTCGTTTAGCACTAGATAATATGTTGTTTGGGAATGGAGAGGAACCTGTTTGATTCTGATATTGTTCTATGTTCTTTCTACCAAACGCCATTGTTGCTGATGCTGTTGCTGCTGAGTTGTTGTGTTGTTGGGTTGTTGTTGGTAAAAGAATGTTTTGAAAATCCACGAAACTTTTTTTAAAGTTTGTTTATATAATGCGTGAACAAGTTTTACAACATACATTTAATATTACCTAATAATTATATGTCTGACTTTACAATTGGTTCAAAAGTAATTGTCAAATCCACACCTGGTATAATCAAATTCAAAGGAAATACACAATTCGCTCCTGGAATATGGTATGGTGTAGAATTATCTCAACCTAAGGGGAAGAATAATGGATCAGTGGATGGTATTGTTTATTTTACATGCTTACCAAATCATGGTGTATTTGTACGACGAAGTATGTTAGAATCAGATACTCCTGATTTAACCAAAATTATTGAAAAATTACAGAATAAATTGAGGATTGTTTCTGTGGAATCACACACAAAGATTGCTGAATTGACTAAGGAATTGCAGGAGAGTATAGACAAAGTGGGTACTCTTGAATCTCAATTAAACATGCAAATAGTAGATAACGAGTATATCCGTTCTTCTAATCAAGAACTAACTGAGAAATTACAAGAATTACAAAAAAAATATAATGAATTGCTGAATGAATTTCAATTATTACAAGAAGAAATCGAAATTAATCACGAATTAGAAAATGAAATTAGTTTTGTTGATATTGACGACTTTACACCTGATGAAATAAAATCAATACTTGAAAGGAATAAACAACTTGAATCTGCGTTGATTAGTTTAAAGCAATTAAGTGAATCTACAGAAATTAAACTTCGTCAAGAAATTGACGAATTAAAACAATGGAAAGGGGATCATGAAGAAATGGAAAGGATTACTGAATATTTAACTGAAGAGAATCATGAACTTTCAAACGCTATACGTGGATTGAGTAAAACTATCGAAGAATTAAATGAAATTCATGATTTAGATAAACAACTTGAAGAAAATCAAAAACAGACAGAAATTGAACTTAGAAAACAAGTAACTAGTTTAACTAAAGAAATTGAAACCAACAAAGAAAGGATAAAGAGCCTAGAACTGAGAAATATAATCTTACAAAGAAATCTTGAACATGGAGAAAAAAAAGATATATCCGAGTATGAATTACAATTACAAACTACCCAACAAACAATACAACAATTACAAATAAAATCAAAATCAGATTCAATAAAACTTGCATTGATTGAAAGTAGATATAATTTAGTATTTAATCACAAACTTATTCACGAATTAAGTAATGTTATCCTAAAGGTGAAACTATACGTCCTGGATATATCTGTTCTAAAGAAGAAGTTTCCTTTGAATGTCCCAAATCAATTATATGCATATTATATTCTTTCTGAACTACAACTGTTCTATCAATTTGTGCAAAAGCTAATAGAGTATAACTTTGAAACCATCTCTGTGAATGATATTGCTTTGGAAAGTCTTGATCTGGTGATACTGGCAATCACAAACTTTATTCAAGGTGATGATTTACAAGAAGGTCTAATTAAAGAATTTTCTGAAGTAAGTCTGATAATTCATTCAATTATTCAAAGTGTACCTTGGGATAAACTCACGTTTGTTAATAATTTCTGGTTGGAATTTATCCATGAATTATTACAACAACAATATCAATTCTCAGATCTGTTAAATCCAGGAAAACATGAGTTACCTGAGATAGCTCCAGTTAATATGACTAAAGAAGTGGTTTTCTCATCAGATATACCTGACTTTCCTAAACTTGTTGAACAAATAGACAATTTTGTCAATGAATTATATTCCCTGGATTTACCTCAGGCTAAATTTAATGTATCTCTTGATTATTCCTATGGAAATTCAATCTCGCCAATCTCAATATATGATTACACTCCACAACCAAAAATTATCGAATCAGAAATACCACATACCCTCATTTCCGAACTCAATTCCAAAATCCTTGTCAAGGATCAACAAGTTTCTGATTTGAAATTAAATATAGACATGTTGGAACAAAATATGAAATCGTTAACTACACAATCTTCCCTGAATTTACTAGATTTACAAAATAAATTATCTAAACAAGAACAACAAATTCAAGACTATAAACAATGTATTAAATCATTAGAAATTGAAAAACTTGAATTGAGTAATCAAATTGAAAATCTTGAAAGTAGTCGAATTAATGAGGTTGTGTTTACGGATTTAAAATCACAACTTGAATATAATGAATCTATGAAACTTCAAGAAGAAATCTCACATTTAAAGCAACTAACCAGGATGAAATTAGTCCCAATTCCTAAACTGGATTTTTCTTGGTTGAAACAAGAAGCTAATACTAAATGGGACACGGTTCCTCCTTTAATTGAATTATCTCGAGATTTGCGTTCAATTTCTTTGGATGTAAAAGCAGTACAACTTAGTAATATATGGAATCCTAAAAAGAACTTACCTCGTTATGCAAATTTATTAATTCAAGAAAGGTTCACACGATATAAATCACAACGAAACAAATTACTTGGTTGATTTCCTGGGCCATTTATTCACGCGATCAATATGTTCTCTAGGATATAACCATTCCAATACAACATATATGAAAATATCAACAATCACACAAAGTACATATAATTTTCCAGCAATCACCCCACAATAATAATATTTTTCCAATCGTTTAATCAACAGTTGGTTCAAAACATTTAAGTCCAACAGATTATACACATTTTCTGTACGTCTGGCAATATCTGACCAACTATACATTTTTGAAACAATATTATGAAATTTCGAAGTATCAATTTCACCAGATTGGATTAAATCTATAGCCGATAGTGTAGCATCAACTAATGAATCTTCTTTAGGTTCAGCAAATCGGAAAATCTCTCGTGGTAACACCTCAGGTATCCCACCTACTTTTGTTGTCACTACAAATAATCCACATGATGCAGCTTCCACTATAACTGTTCCAAATGCCTCTGTAAGTGAAGGATGTAAATAAATATCACCTTGGATCATGACATCTCGAACTTGTTCATGTTTCACAGCACCCATAAGTTTAACACGATCTTGTAGGAAATATTCTTCTCTCATTTGTTCTAGGTCAAGAAATTTAGGACCATCACCAGCAATTAAAAACTTGACATTGGGTTTACTCTTACATATTCGAGGAATGATCGCTGTTAACAATTCTGCGCCCTTGTTTGGAAATAATCTTGTAATCACCACAATCGTAATCTCATCTTTTGGTCCCTTTTTCGACTCTGCCGGTCGGAAATCTCGTGATATCACAGCATTAGGTATAACAGAAACAGTTAGTGGGTCAAGTGATGCTCGTAACACGGTATTTTCTTTACAAGTATGAGAAACACAAATAACATGACCAACATCACTCAATGTAAACTTCAAGGCCTTATTTCCTAAAATTGACCCAACATCAGCAAATCCAAACAATGAATGATCTGTAAACACTGTTCTCATTCCCATTGTCTTGGCATGAAATATAGCTTCTTGGCATAAACTACTTAATGATCCATGACCATGAACAATATCAATTTCCTCTCTGATGAAAATATTACGTAAGATAGGGAACAACAGGAATACAGTTGGGAATGTGGAACTTCGATAAAGTACAAAGAAGGGGATGTAATAAACTTTTAATCCGTTTGTAAGCGTTCGTATTCCTGTTCGATTGTTGTAATTATGAGTTAGAATTATTACAGAGTGACCTAGATCGATTAGTTTTTGTGAAAGGTGGTAAACGTGAAATTCCACTCCTCCTGGTTGAGGGTAGAAGAAATCAGTCACCATTGCTATATTGTAGCCCATTTTGACTTGGCTGAAGCTTAACTGAACGATAACAAAGTTAAGTGAAGACAGCATCTGGAGATATTGACAGGAAAAAAAAACAAGTACGACTGAATTTATGCGCTACCAGTTATTGGCATGATTAGTATATATTGCAAAAAAAAGTAAAATACATATTAATATATTTATTATCAGGCAAGGATAGTTTTTCGGATTGAGTTAAGAAAGGTGGAGAAAATAAGAGTATGAGTTGTGTATGTTTAACCTTATACTTCAGCTCAAATAATGATAAGCTTTTAAGTTTAAGGAAAGTATACCAGGATAACAATAATTTTTCACTTTCAAATGAAACCAGTTTCATCCAATACTCTCTTTCTACTAACTAATGTTACGTGTATTCTATACTCGTTATAAACCAGCATTCTCCAACAACAGAATTGTGTATTATAAAGTTAAGGATGAAGAAGAAATTAAACTTTACTTAACTTGGCAACAGCATGAATTACTTCCTCATACCAAACACAGGAAATACCTTCGTAATTATATATTTAACGATGATTGTAATGCCAAATTGAAAACTGAAGGAGATTTTCAACAATTCACTTTGATTTATAATGATTATGAAGTTACATCTGCGATATATCAATATTGTTATGTAGGTAATAAGAAAACCATTGTGTTCTATCATACTGGAAAAGGTCGGAAACTAGCCCAACAGAAAACAAGAGATCCTCTTCACTTTGAATATGTCAGAACTACTAACAAGTATATTAATAAGAAATTTCATTATATGCCAGTTTATTACATTGTCTTGAATCGAGAGATATTCCTTTGCAGTTCAATAATATCTTCATGTAAACAAGTTTGGGAAATTCGACAATATCCCAAGAAAGAATTTGAAATATACGAGCTATTAGGTGAGGAAGCTATAATATCCCTGTCAGTAATTAACAACTTATTCGATGATAATGATCGATTTATATGATTTTAAATATTTAAATATCCATATATATATCTATACAAATGCCTCTCTAGGTAATGTTGGTGCAGAATTTTTAAAATTTATTGAACAAGTATTATAATCCCAATTACTTTGTTCACAAAGCATAATTCCATATTGAATATTTAACTTTGTCTCCAATAATATCTTGATTAATAATTCTTGTTGTACAGGATTTAATTGACTCTTTATCTCGGGTGGTAATTCTATAGATCCACTTGTAGGTGGTACAGGTGAATGTGCCGATGGTGTAGGAGTAGCAACAGGAGTTTCTTGTTTATTCCAAGGTGTAATACTACTGAATGGTCGAATAGTTAATACATCACTTGCCACAATCATACTTCCATTTGGTCCCGGAATAACCAAAAATGTTCGATCAAATGATTTTCTACTCAAGGGGATTTTCTTGTGTTTTTGTTGTCCATATCTTCCTCGAGGTCCTGTATTTGGTTGGTTCAACAGATCTAAATTGTCTGGTTGAGCAGTTTCTTCAAATGATCCATGGATTATAATCATTATTCCATTTAATGGTGTATATGTAAAACTTTCCATGCTATACATTTCTGGTTTATTAATTAAATCATGATGAGTTTTAGGTAATTGAGTGAAACTCTTGAATATTTGTTCTTGACCAATAGCTAATTTAGCTTGTCTGGCCTTTAAAGAAGATACTCGAGTTAAATTTCTTGAATTATGCAAATAATAACCAAAATCAGTTTGATTGGAATCAAGTAAATGAGGATGACTTGAATCTAATTGCATGGAAAATTGTGATTCATTTTGATATAAAATCATTAAATCAGCTCGATTTGAATCCCATAATTTAAGATAATTAGTAATGAAATTTGATGCTAAATTTCTAATATTATCATCTTGAAAAAACATTGGTTCAGGAGAATCAAATGGGAATGTTAAGTTGATATTCAAAGCTTGTTCATTTCGTAAGAGCTCCCCATTTAACACAACTAATCTAGGAAAACACCTCATTAATTCTAATTTAATCAATTGTACTTCATTTGGATTATTCAATATTGGATTTTCAGTTAAAACTAATTCTCTTAAGAAATTTAATTTATGTTTCCAAGATTCAAACACTTTAATTCTTTGAAAATTATTATTATGTAATGAAAGATTTTGTAATTTTGGAAATGTTGTGGCCAAAGTAGAAATTGTTTGTAAATCATTCAATTCATTATTAGATAAATCTATACTAACAACATCTAATTTTAAATCATTGGCAATTTTCATTAATGCAGGAAAGAATTTTGATGTGGTAGATATTGATCCGAAAAATCCTTGAGCTGCTAGTGTAGGATCTTGTTTAACATTATTTAAATTTAATAATTTAATATCTGGTTGATATCTTGATTTTAAAAAATGAGTAATTGTTTCAATAGTATTCATAGAAGTGGATCCAATAGTAGCTCCACTTGCTCCTCCTTGAACTGTTCCTGCACCCTTGGAAAACCTTAAAGCTTGTCCAGCAAATCTAACACCACTCCAATCCAACAATTGTTTAGCTTGAGCTTCAGATTTAACATAACCTCGTAAAACTCCATCATTCTCATCAACGCTATAATTTGATACGACAACACGACATTTTCTTGAAATAAAATTTATACATTCACTTGAACTTGCTCCATTCCAACCTCTAATTTCAATTGGAATTGAATTGGCAGCCACAAAGGCATCTACATTTTGTTGTTGATGACCAAATTGATTATGAGAATGTTGCTGTTGGTTGTTATTATGATATTGGCCTCCATGGTAGCCACCTCTGCCTCTTCCACGATAGCTCATTGTGATTTTAGCAACTGAAGAAGTACAAACCAAGTACTTGTTGATAGTTTTTTAAGTACCTTTTTTTTTTTTCTTCATGCTAAAATTTTTTGGTGCTATACACGACCTTTTTACTCAAAGTTCTCAAACTGAACATAAAACGATATATACATATACATATAGCTATATATATATAACTATATAGTAGTCACTATATAGTTAGTTACTACTTTGAATCTGAGACAACCCTACCATCAACAACTTGATCATTTTCATAAAGTTTTCCTACGATTTTATATTTATTTTCAAACAATTCTTCCCAATTATTTAAACATTCAATTTCTTCTTTAGTTAAATCACTTAAATCATCAATTGGTTCATCTAAATCTTTCAACATTTGTAAATCAAATGAATTCTTTGCTAATCCTCGAGAAGCATCTCTACCAGCAAAATTCTCATATGGACCTCCTGGACCATAGAATGATTTCCCCATTGTGACATCATATACATTGCCCTTAACCGCTATAAATACTTTTGTATCGTCAAGACCATTATATTTGACCAAAGTTTTAGGGGTAAAATTTCCTTCAATTATTGATTCTTCAATAGGTGATTCGGAAGTGGAGATAGGATTTTCTACATGGTCTTTATAGAAACTTCTCGCTAAGTAGATGATGATTAATAGGATAATTATCGTGGTGATCATGGTTAAACTTGTGGCAAACAAAGGGGGGGAAAAAAGGTGATAGTAGAAGGATGCAAATTTAATGTGATAGATTTTTCTTTGCCTATTATAGGAAAAATAATTTATATGACAAACAATGTTATATAAAACTTAGTTTGTACCAACAAAAATTGTAAGATAACATTAGCATATGAAAATGAAAATGAATAATTGTCAATACTAGGAGTTTAATCTCTAACTTGTTCACTTCTTTCATTTGTTCACTTGTTCACTTGTTCATTTCCTGCACTTTGCTTACCCATTACATATCCCCTAGTAAATCCTTAACAAATTGTCGCACGTGATTTTTTCAAATTTTTTAAATTAAATTCTTCAACATTCACTCAACAACTATACATCTATTACACATAAATATGGCTAGAGATATTGTCGCATTAGACGATCTTACAATTAATAACCTTGGAACATTTCAAAAAATCAATGAAGTAGTATTGCCTTCACGATATGACGCCACTTGGTATAAAGAAGCTATATCTCCAACAAACCAAATTACAAAATTAGCTTTTTATTCAGAAATCCCTGTTGGTGCAATAAAAGCTAAATCATTTAATAATACACACAAGATTAACTCACTCTCACTGTTATTACAATTTCAATTACCTTCCAAAAATATCCCCAATGCTATTTATATTGAAAGTTGTGCTGTATTGGAAAAATATCGTGGTCTAGGTATTGGTAGTAAATTATTACAATTTGTTATAGAAGAAACAAAGGCCAGATTTATTCATGAAATTATCACTCATGTTCATATTGACAATGTCCAAGCTATTGAATGGTATTTGAAAAAAGGATTTGTTAAAAAGGAGGAAGTTATCAAGGATTATTACAAGAGTTTAGACTTGATTAATCCTGATGCATATATAATGACATTGTCTGTATAAACTTGTTATATTATTTGTGATATATACTATAGAAATCTAACTTTCATCTTCGGTATCAGTGTTAATATCAGTGAATACACTTTCACTATCACTTTCATTATCCAATTCTTCAATTTTGCTACTCTTTTTCACAGATTCACCTCTTAAAGCAGCTAATGCACCAGCTAATGAATCTTCTTCAGGATCAGAAATATCACTTTCAGAATCTGATTCTGATTCTTCTTCCAACTTCTTCTTTAAAATATTGGCATTTATTTTCATAGGTTCAACATGTAAATCTACAGGTATGTCCACATCAGCACCAAAATATGAATTATTCTTCATAATAACTCGATAATGATATGTTCCTACATCTCCAGTAGGTTGAGTCATGGGAATTTTGAAAGTACCAATTACAACATCTTTACCATTTTTCCAAGTTTCTTGAGAAATCTCTAAATTTGATAAATCAATATTTTCCAAACTAGTTATAACACTATCTTCAACTAATTTATTATCCTTTTGATTTATCAATAAAACATCCCAATTTGTTCTAAACCCATTAGGGAAAAATGGAGCATAGGCAAAAGGCAATTGAGGTTGTTGTTCATTCACAATCAAAGGATTCTTCATATATTCTAAAGTCTCATCATCTTTCAATCTTTGTTCATCAATTTCAGGACAGGATTTTAATCTGGGAGATTTAACAAGAAATTTAACTGAGATATGTGCATTGGAATGTGGCAACACCGTTTCTTCTCCGGGTAATTTAAATTCAGATTCAATTATACGAAGGGTAGGAATATGAGACGCAACATCAAGAGCACGTTTCAATTGTTCATCAGTTTTAATACCTAATGTTTTCTTAGCTTCCTCAGGAGAAAGTGTAAATAATTTCCCTAATTTTTTAATTGGCTGATTGACAACAGTTTCACGATCAACAAATGGTAATTGTAATAATTCTTGATATTTCCCATTAATTGGTACTGCTTGAACAATACATTTTTTCAAATCTTCAGCAGGTAATATAACGTCATGTACACGGAAAACAACAGCAATATCAATAAGGCCTTGAACTAAATTGGGTAATTTACTTACAAGTTCAACTTTATCAGATTCAACCAGTTTATTTGAGAAATCACGATTTAAATGTAAATCAACAAGATTTTTAACTTGTTCTTGAGTCAATTTTGGAAATATTCTCTTAATTTCCTCACTTTCTAGAACCCAATCTAAAATATCATGAGGAGTAATTACTTTACCAGGATCTCTATCAGTTAATTTTCTTGCAAATCCTGCAGCAGTTTCAACATGTAATCCTTTTCTAGTACGACTCTTGACATTATTCCACCATTTTCCAACAAGATAAGGTAATAAAATCCCAATTAATACAAAATACCCAACAACAACGATAGAACTATATTTCCCCTCAACTAAAAATTGTGGCAAGGCAATACCATGAGTAGTTGGCTGTTCTCCATCAGGATGACCATATCTTAAATAATTCTCTCTCATAGTTTGGTCAGTCAATGCTTTATAAGCTGAAGTTAATCTAATATATTCTTGTTCCATACGATCTTTAACTTCTTGAGTTAAATCTCTAGGTAATTTATCAGGATGGTATTTTAAAGATAATTTACGATAATGACTCTTAATTTCTTGTTCTGTAGAACTAAAGGAAACATCTAAAATTGCGTAAGGGTCAAATAATCCTGTTGGGTCAACTTCTTTAGTAACATATTTACCAACATATAAAACAGCTAACCAACCAAAAATAATAAATACCAAAGTTTTGTTGAAAATTTTATCAGATTTCTGTTTCTTTTTAAATTGTCGAATTGTTTCAATATTGTCGACATTGATGCTTGATGCGTCTTCTTTGATTGATCCAGTAATTTTACTGTTAGTTATAAGTGGATCAGAACTAGATCTAACTCGTAACACATATCGAATAGTTAAGGGTATAAGAATCATACTAAGTAAAGCCATTACGAAGAATGGCCATGTTTCACCTGACTCGTCATAGTTGTATTCTGAAGAGGCCATATTGTTAATACTTATGTTATGTTAGGAATCGTTTGTTGAAATTTTTTGTCGATATTTTTTTTTACGTGTCTACTTTTGAAAAATCGAGCAAGTGCAAAATTTCTCAACTTTTGGAAATATTTGCAACTACAACTTATAATCACATTAACTAAGATTCAAAAAAACATATAGAGTTTAAATAAAAACAAAGATATATATATGTATATATACATATATAAAAAAAAACTAATGATGGAATAATCTAATTGGATTTTCAACATAAACAATATCATTAGCATCAGCAGCTGCAAAAACTGCCTTGTCCATAACACTACCACTTGGAGCAGCAATAAATTTAACTCCAGATCTCACAGCACGATAAACATTATCTGGGAATGGGAAGAATGCATCAGAACTTAAAGCAACGTTATTTAATTTGCTTAACCATTCTTCTCTTTCTTTTTTAGTTAAAGGCTGTGGAAGTTCAGCAAATTTAGATTCATATTCTGATTTTTCAGGTTCAGTAGTTGGAATTTGATTAGTTACATATAAATCAATTGCGTTTGATTTTTCAGGTCTTTTGACTCCCTTGGCCCATTTAAATCCAAGAACTTTTGGATGTTGTCTAAACCACCAATTATCAGCTTTATCACCAGCTAATCTAGTACAATGAATACGTGATTGTTGTCCTGCACCTAAACCAATAACCATACCATTCTTGGCATAACAAACAGAATTAGATTGTGTATATTTCAAAGCAATTGTGGCAATGGTTAAATCAATTGAACCTTGTTCAGTTAATTCCTTGTTCTTGGAAACAATTTCTTTAAAGGAACTACCTTTAAAAATAGCATCATTACGTTTTTGTTGTAAAGTAATACCATAAACTTGTCTATTTTCAAGATTTTCTGGAGTATAATTTGGATCAATTTGTAAAATACAGTATTTACCATTTTTCTTCTTTTTTAAGATTTCTAAAGCTTCATCTTCATAACCGGGTGCAATAACCCCATCAGAAACTTCCTTAGAGATTATTTGGGCAGTTGGTAAATCAACAATATTAGACAATGCAATAAAATCACCAAAACTTGACATTCTATCAGCACCTCTAGCTCTAGCATAAGCATTAGCTAATGGTGATAAATTTTCAATATCTTCAACAAAATAAATCTTTTTTTCAACATCAGTTAATGGTAATCCAACAGCAGCACCTGCAGGAGAAACATGTTTAAATGAAGCAGCAGCAGGTAAATTTAATGAAGCAGATAATTCCTTAACTAAAGGCCAAGAATTTAACGCATCTAATAAATTAATATATCCTGGAGATCCACTCAATACTTTAAATGGTAATTCACCTTCAGCTACAAAAGCTTGTGCTGGTTTTTGATGAGGATTAGCACCATATCTTAAAGGTAATTGAGAAACATTTTCAGCATATTGCTTTCTAAAGAAATCGGAAATAGCAACATCATAATCAGCAGTATGTTCAAAAGCTTTTAAAGCTAATCTATTTCTGGTTTCACCTGAAATTTCTCCAGATTTTAATTCTTGTAAAAACCCAGCATAATCTTTTGGATCAGATAAAATAGTAACACGAGCATGATTCTTAGCAGCAGCACGTAATAATGTAACTCCACCAATATCAATTTCTTCAACAGCTTCTTCAACAGTAACAGCGACTTTAGAAATTGTTTCTTTAAAAGGATATAAATTACAAACAACAAAATCAACCTTTTCAATACCTTGAGCATTTAAATCTTTTTCATCAGATTCTAAATTTCTTGCCAAAATACCTCCATGAACTGCAGGATGTAAAGTCTTGACTCTACCTCCTAACATTTCTGGAGCATGAGTAATTGATGAAACATCTTCCACTGGGAAACCAGCTTCACGAACTAATTTGGCAGTACCTCCAGAAGCAAGAATACGAACGTTAGCAGCAACTAATCCCTTAGCAAGGTCTAAAAGACCGGTTTTATCGTATACTGATAAAATTGCAGTTTTAGAATGAACCATTTTTTTAAAAGAAAATTTTGATGTATATTAGATTTATATGTGTTGGAGTGGGGGTGTGTGGTGTGGGAAATTAAGGAGAGATATGATTAACAAAGTAGTTTTCTCAGGGTGCGAGTATCAATTGAATGAGGATTGAACAATTGAGATTTGGTAGTATTAAATGCACAAGAATTACCTTTCAATTGAGTTCAAATAAACAAAGAGAAGAAGAAGAAGGAGAAGGAGAGAAGATCAAATTGGACAAAAGTGAAATTGAAACTTTCATTGGAAAAAAAAGGGTGAAGAGAAAAAAAAAGTTTTCTCGCCCGCTTTTTTTAACTTCCCCTGTGAGGTGTTTTTCTTTCCCATAGTTAAGAAATACTGAGTAAACAACATGAGACCAACTGATAAACAATTAATACACAAAAAATTGGTGTAATTTTGACTCTGTCTGTATGAACCAAAGCTAGAAATACTTCTATATCTCTATTGGTTGAGTGGGGTATACGAGTTTGTACGAAATTGGACGAAATTGGACGAAATTGGACGAGTTTGTACGAGTTTGTACGAGTTTGTCCTCGTCTCTACCCGCCTCTACTCGTCTGTACTCGTTTGTATTGGTATGATTGATGTTGATATGATGTAAACCTCCATTCGATACTACATATATATATATAGCTTTGATTTAGACTCTGTTTAAACTAAAATAAAGCCTTTTCTACTTATATCACTTGATTGAAGCGATGTTTCATGACTCTACAATTTGCTCTTGCAAAAAAAAATACTACCAATAAAGCTTGTTTGTATTTCAACAACTATAAAATCACTATTCAAAAACTAAACTTTATCAGCTTAAGCATAAAAGAACCAATATCAACAAATGTCGACATAAATTTC
This sequence comes from Spathaspora arborariae UFMG-19.1A, assembly GCA_000497715.1. Classification (NCBI taxonomy): domain Eukaryota; kingdom Fungi; phylum Ascomycota; class Pichiomycetes; order Serinales; family Debaryomycetaceae; genus Spathaspora; species Spathaspora arborariae. The sequence continues at coordinate 602,132 of KI547137.1, forward strand.
TTAACTTGCTTAAGATCTGTATCTCCACAAGGATAAAGTGTTGTTCTTCTTCCAAGTGTGACGACGACCAGCCTTGGTCTTGGTGTATCTGTGACCCTTGTTGATACCTCTGGATTTCTTACCAGCAGAAGTAAGACCTCTAGATTCACGATGTTTGTGAACTGGTTCAGCGATCCAGTTGTATCTAGCATCTCTTCTAATAGCCTTATGAGATGGATCAACAAGAATAACTTCATAATATTTATAAGTAGAATCTTGGTTAACCCAATAAGAGTTCAAAACTCTCAAATTACCAGCACGACGACCAACACGTTCTTCGGCAGTAGATCTTAAAGATCTTTGGTATTTTAATTGATTAACCCCTTGGTTGGTTGGCTTACCGTAAGTAGCACCCTTTGGAACAGGTCTCTTTCTACCACCTCTTCTAACTCTAACTCTAAAGATAACAAAACCTTGCTTGGCCTTGTAACCTAATCTTCTAGCCTTGTCTGGTCTAGATGGACGAGAAGCACGGTGGATAACATTCTTTTGTCTGTATTCCCAACATCTGACACGATAAAGGAAACGCATAACATCAGATTGTTTCTTTCTTTGAAGTTCTTCTAAATATTTGTAGGCACCCATTTTTGATAAGTTTTAACTAGGTTAATGAAGAGAAGAGAAGAGAAGAATAAGGTTTAAAAATTTTTCATTGATATTTTTTGTATTCACACAAGACCAACTAAAAAAAAAAAATTTATTTCCGGGTAACTGAGGGATTGAATTTTTTTCGCAAAACTAAATGTGTGTACTCCAATTTACTTACACCTGTGCTGTTATTTACTTAGTGTCATGTGATTAGATTAATAATAGTGTATTTCTATAATTTGCAACCAGGAATAACTGTTATCCATTAGAGGGTACATCACTTTGTACCAATTATGTAATTTATACTGAATTAAAAGTCTATTTAAACTTGCTTTGAATAATAGAAATAAGTGGCGAGTTTCATTTGCTGTAAGTTTGTAAAATTCTCATGCAAATTTACTGCAAAATATTAACAAAATGTTAAATATTATTCTATGCTAAATTATTTTGCTTCCTATTACTTTTCTCGTTCGATACAATTAGACCTATGACAGAGTATAAAATAGTTTACTTTTTTAATACACCATTTTATTGATCTTGTTACATTCCAAAACTTAATTATGGGTTTCAAAGATTCCACAACGCTAAAATAAATATTATAATTCAACCATAAAATCTTCCAGCTCTTATTTGACAGGTTTATTTCCAACGAGGATCCACAACTCTTTAATTTAAATCTAATTTAATTCAATTACCCGCGCGCTACCAAATACAATCCTGCACATAGACTTTCGTTTATTCTACTAAAAGATGATCATCGCGTTTACTTAAAAAGTAGTCTACATAGAACAAACATAATCTGATATATCAAAACATAACATGTCACAGATAATAATAGAGAAGGAAGAAATTGAAAGTATAGGTAACGGCTCTACTGCTACAAATCAAGAAGTTAATGTTTCGGAAGAGATAGTAGGATCCAATGAGTCCAAGAACGAAGAAGCAATAGAGGCAACAGTTACAAACAATGAAATAGTTTCTGAACAACATGACCCTTCTTCTTCAAACCAAAAACAATCTGCTGATGTATTAGTTCAAGATTTTCAAGATAAACCAAACGATGAATGCACTAAACAGGAAGAATCACACGATATTGAACTTGGAGACAATAAAGAATCCGACAATAAAAAAGGCAGCACCGAGGAAGAAATTAAAACCAATGAAGTATCAAAACAAGAAGAGCCCAAGGAACAATTCACAATATCTACTACACCAGATTTGGCTCTTTCTGATGATGAAATTAATGTTGACGACATCTCATCTTCAGAAGACGAATCAGATTCTTCCCCGGATGACTCTTCCGAATCAGACTCTTCTGACTCAGAAGAAGAGGAAGAAGATGTCCCTGCTGCCCAAGATGATGACGAAGAGGAGGATAACATCGATGAACCTATCAAATCAAAACATGAGGTTAATGAAGTCGCTCCTACACTTCCTGAAAGCTACAAAATCCCCGAAAATGCCCCAATTGAAGAAATAGGATCAGTTATTGGTTTAGTTGAGAATTCCATGATTATCAAAGCTAAAACATCGGGTGAATTCCGAGTTCTTAAAGAAGAATCGATTTTTTGTTTTGAAGATAGAAATGTTATTGGCCCATTATTTGAAATTTTTGGTCGAGTACAACAACCAGTATATCGTGTGAAATTCAATAGTGAAGAAGAATTTGAGAAATTTAAGGGGACAATGGGGAAACCTGTGTATTACGTGGTTCCTGATTCTGGATTTTTGTATACTGATTCTATTAAAAATTTGAAAGGTACAGATGCAAGTAATTGTCATGATGAAGAACTACCAGCAGAAGAACAAGAGTTTTCCGATGATGAAGCGGAATTAGCTGCCAAGCAAGCAAAAAAGAAAAAGAACAAGAATAAGAAACCAATTGAAAAGAGACAACGTGAGCCTACAGTGAATGTACCAAAACGCCATCAACCAGTAGCGTCGTATTCTCCAATTAATAATGCAAGATCGTCTATTAATGATAGACGAGGGTATCAAAATGTGCATGACTATAATGACTATTCTCAACAACAATCAAATACCCAACCACAACAATCACAATATGGCCAACCTTATCTTCCTCATGCAGATCAACAATATAGACAACCAGAACAGATTAATCAATATCAAGGGTATCAACAGCCATTTCAACCTCCTCAACCATCATTTCAACCTCCTCTACCATCATTCCAACCCCCTCAACCATCATTCCAACAATATCAACAACCAGGATATCCATTTCAACAACCCACATATCAAAATCAGTATTATCAGCAAGAATATCAACCAGCACCTGCCAATACTAATCAGGTAGATCCTTCTCAACTTGAACAATTGAAACAACTTCTTCTTCAACAAATCCAGCAAAACCAAAACAATCCTCAACATTGAATATAGACTTTTCTATTTATAAATGTGATAATACACCACGAGCAATTTCTAATGCTCGTTCAGGAAATCCTGCCATTTGTGCAACTTCTATTGCATTTGATGTTTCACTTATACCGGGCTCTAAATGATGGTCAATTATCCATTTCTTCTCAAATTCGTTGTCCAGTTCATTGATCAATACTCTAGTACGATAATATCTTATATCTTTCTCATCAATTTCATTTCTTTTCAAAATCAGTTCTAATTCCTTTCCAAAATGCGTGGCAAATAATGTACGACATTGATTAACTTGTAACAAGTTCAATAGCGTGGCATATGCAATTGCTAATCCTTCCTTGCCACTAGTTCCTCTCCCTATTTCATCGACAATCGCAAGAGATTTGGTACTTGCATGACGTAAGATATTACTGGTTTCAATCATCTCCACCATAAATGTACTCAAATCATTGAATAGATCATCACTTGCACCAATTCGAGTGAATATCTTATCCACAATACCAATTTTAGCTCGTTCACAAGGAACATAAGATCCAATCTGGGCTAATATCACAATAAGCGCATTCTGGCGTAAAAACGTACTCTTCCCACCCATATTAGGTCCAGAAATTACCCAAAGTTTACCATCAGTACCTAAGTTAGTGTTATTAGGAGTGAAATTACTTCCACCTTCACGAAGACTAGATTCAACTACAACATGACGACCTTGTTCAATTTCAAGACATGGCGATTGTGTAAGCTCAGGGCAAGTCCAATGGTTTTCTTGGGCCAAGATAGCAAATGATGAAGTAACATCAAGAAAATCAACAAGACGAGCGACACGACGAATTGCTGGTATTTCATCAATAACTTTAGTTTTTAAGTACTCAATAATTCGACGTTCTTCAGCAACAATTGCATTATGGATGTTGTTTATTTTCCGTTGTAAATCATCCCATTCTCGAGGTTTATAAATAAATGACTTTTGTTTACGCTCACGTACATCATGATCAAATTTTTCAAGGGCAACAACTATAGATTTTTGTTTTCCGGAAATGTATAATACGTCAGAATATCTACCATATTGTTCCTTCTTGAATACAGTAAGTTTAGGATCGATTTCATGAAGGTCTTGCCGAACTTTAGTGATTTGGATATATTCTTGATTTTCAAGGTTGTCAAGTTTATTATGAAGTTTGGAAAGAGTTTCATTGAAATCTCGATTTACTGAGAAGGAAAAATCAGGTACACTTGATAATCCATTAGGTTGTTTGATTCGATATTTATCCATATCAGAGTTGCTATAGGAGCCACTACTAACAAAGGCTTCTGTGTCCTCTTCTTTATTATCTTCCTCAGGTTCTTCTGTTTCACTTACTTCATGAACACTAGGTTTCAAATAAATAGTCTTGTGAATTTCATCTGCTACTCCTTTGGGTACATAAAAATCTTTCAAGAAATCACCCAACACTGTCATCTCGGGCTTTTTAGCAAACTCCCCTTTTAAATATTCTTCTAATGTCTGCAATTTTCTCAAACTATCAGCAATACTGACCAATTGCACTACATCATCTCCAGTTCCCACACTCAACCTCTGAACAAACCTGATAAAATCACCAATCTGACTTAATTGTAATCGCATAGCCATTCGAAGCATAGGATAATCCAAGAATAATTTAACATAGCCTTGACGATATTTAAGTTCATTTATGTCAAGAATGGGAGACTTTATCCATTGCGTTAAAAGACGGGTCCCTGATGCAGTTGCTGTTTCCCGAATGGTGGTTAAAAATGAACCTATGACGGATGCACGTCCATTTACTGACCGTTCTGTTAATTCAAGAGCTTCTCTTGTTCGAGGGTCCATTTGAAGCACGTTTTGATTGTAATAATGAGTAGGAAGTTCGAGACTAAAATTAGATTCAGGAAGATTGATCTTAACATAAGAAAGAATCATACTTAATGCAGCATGTTCACGAAGGGACAAAATTTCAAGTGCCTTACGAGTTGCATGGAGACCAGCTTTGAATTGAAGCTTAAGATCGGAGTGTTGTGGTGAATGATAACGAAGAAAGTATTTACGGAGTATTTGAAGTGGAGCATACCATTTCCCAGTATATAGTTGTAAATGTTGACAATCATGATTGAGAAGGATTTCACTAGGGGAGATACGTGAGATATCAGAACTTAGATTTTCCAATGTGGTTTGTTGAATAAATGATTCACCTACAGAAATGTCGATCCATGACAATCCAATTATTGTTTGAGGATTTGGCGGTAAACTAGTTAAACGAGGTGGGAATGATATAGCAAGTAAATAATTGTTGGAATTGAAATTAATGAATGATTCGTCAATTAGTGTTCCTGGAGATACAATCCTACTAATTTTACGATGCTTTAAATTATTGAGTTGAACCTTTTCTGGAGTATCAGTTTGATCAATAATAGCCACATTGACGCCTAATTCATGAACTAGTATTTCCACATATTTGCGTAATTGACTAGTGGGGAATCCTGCCATTGGTAATGCATAATTCTTTGTTCGTTTAATGGCAAGTTTAAGTCCAAGTTTCAGAGCATATTGCTCAGCTTGTTCAAAGTACATTTCATAGAAACTACCTACTTGTACAAGACTGACAGAGTCAGGGTTCTTATCCATAAGTCTACGGATAGTAGCATATAAAGCTGTCAATGACTTGTCTTGTTTTCTTCCACCTCGATCCCAGTCAGCAAGTGTTGAAGGTGTATCTGTGACAATTGGTTTCTCAATTGTGGCAATTTGTTGACTAACACAAGAGTAAGTAGATAGCCGTCGTATTATACGACTAGATTTTCCAAGAATGGGCCATTTGAACAATTTTGTAGAACTCATTTAACCTTGTGTGATGTTAGAACATAGTTGATCTGATCTACACGAAAAAAAATAGGTTTATACGCGTGGAATGAAAAATTTGTCTATCAAAATTATTAACAAAATGTTACTTTTTACGAGTTGCTCGTCTTCCTCTACTAGAACGACGAGGGGTATGTTTAACGGGTTCAGGTTTAGGTTCAGGTTCGGGTTCAGGTTCAGAGGAAGACTTTTCTTCATCTGAATCTTCTTCTTCTTCGTCCTGAAGTTCAGATCGTGTTCGTCTACGTGAAGTAGATACAGGACTTGTTTTTCCTTTCCTCTTTGAAGGTGGGGGTGTCTGTTCAGGGGTTTCCTCTAGTTTCACAGTGGAACGTGTTCGTTTCTTTGGAGTTGGTTTTGCTTCCAGTTTTGCTTTTTGTTCTGCTTCTGCTTGTTCTGCTAATAATTGTGCTTTGGATTTACGTCCTCGTCTACCTCGTTTTGGTTTAGCTTCTTCTTTCTCTTTAATTTCTTTAGGTTCTTTGCTTTCTTTGCTTTCTTTGCTTTCTTCCTGTTTTTCTTCCTTCTTTTCTTCTTCTTCAGATTCTTCGTTTGCTTGTTCTTGCTCTTCTTCTTTCTCACTTTCCACATCACTTAAACCAGACGATTCATCTCCACTTTCATCCACCATATTTCGAAGTTGTCGCCTTGGTTTAGGTTCACGAGATCGAGACTGTACAGTTCTTGTTTTCTTGATTGGTTGTGGAACAGGAGATGCAATTTCCTCCTCTTCTTCCTCTTCCTCCTCCGTTTCTTTCTTTGCATCTTCATTTTCTACCTCCCTCTCTTCACTGTCGTCATTTTCTTTCTTCCCGTCAATTGATTCAGTTCCACTATCCCCTTCCCAATCTTCCAAATAATCAATCCGTTTAACATCATATAACGTATCCAATTTAGCCCAGATTTCAGCGGGTGTGAAATTACCTCCAGGTATATTCTCATTGATCTTGCCTATTATCACATCCATATGTTTGTACTTGTTAGAGCCTGCTGGTTTATAATCACATACAAGATTAAAGAGGGCAATTTCCTCTTCCGTTGTCCAGGAGCGCATATTTACCAAACTGTAGTTGTTTGTCCCCCATATTAAACACGATTTATAAACAATCCCAGTTGGAAAAAATAGGTAACATTATTTCACGTGACACGATTTCCTATTCTGGATTCTCTCTTGTTGAAAAAAAAATTTCACTTTTCACTGCCAATAAAAAGTTTTTTTTAAATCAAGACTAAATACAATTGGAAACAAGAGTTTTAAAAGCAAGATGGCCAGGAGAGCAGATAGACTCTACGGATTGGCACGTGGACGTGTCCGTATGTCAATGAATAAGAAGAACTTGTTTAACCTTGTGAAAAAGCAAGAAGCTAGTTATCATGGTAAAACCCTTTATCAACAAAAATATATGGCCAAGACGGAAACTAGAGGATACCATGGAGAACATGTGAATGAAGGTCGTTGGAAACAATTATTTATACCAAGTTTAAGATCAAATGTACAATTGGATGCCAGTATGAGGGGTAAGGCTGACCAAAAACACACCCCCATGATGTTGCAAACTTTTGCTCCGTTGGAGAAACGATTGGAAGTTGCTCTTTTCAGAGCTATGTTTGCCAGTTCAATTAGACAAGCTAGACAATTTATACTCGGTGGTCATGTCAAGGTTAATGGTGTACAAATGAAACATCCTTCATATCCTTTGCACAGTGGGGATGTGTTTAATGTGGATCCAGAAAAGGTTCTTTATGCTCTTGGTAAAAGTAAACCAAGTCTCGACAAGTCGATTAAAATCGATACAACTCAAATTGTAAAATATAATAGATTCGTTGATAGAGCACAAAATAACCCTCAAGGTGAATGGGAAAAACAAACTAAACATCAAACATTGAACACTTTTGCAAATTTAGAAAAGAAAGAAAGACAAAAACTTGATCTTGTTGAAAGAAGAAAACAAATGAAGACTGAACAAGATAAAGTCACTAAAGAATCTATTCTTTTTGACATTTTGCAACTTGCATCAAATGTACCTGCACCTGTTACTGCTGAAGCCTTTGCTAAATATGGCACTCACAACAGTAAGAAATGTTTGGATATCTTGCACAAAGTCTCTGAGAATGCAAAAGAACTTGTCAGTAACCCAACTATTACCGCAGTAACTGAATTTATAAGTCCCAATGAAAAACAAAAGGAAAATCAATCTAGTGGAATTAAACATTTGGCAAGATCCATCAAGTCACAATTGACAGAATTACAAAAATACCAATGGACCGAAATTCGTCATGCAATTGAAGCAGCTGAGAAAACTGGAGCTGTTTCATATGATCCTTCATATGCTAGCAAACTTGTCAAAGCTCCAGTATTGAACAAAGAAGAAATTTTGGAAGATGAATCCAAGGCTGTTGTGGAATTACCATGGCAAAAACATTTATATGGAAGAGAAGATCCAAGTAAACCTTATTTCACTCCTTGGACTCCTAGAGGGTTCTTGGGTTGCTTTGCAATTTTACCTCATCATATAGAAGTTTCGTTTGATACTTGTCATGCTGTTTACTTGAGAGATCCAATTGCTAGACCGGGTCATTCTGAAATTATTTCACCTAGTCCAGAACATGTTCATGAAAGAGCATATATGTTCTACAGAAGAAAAGGGATGTAAGAGTCCTTCTTGTATATATGTTATTTGTAATTTAGCTACTATGAATAAAAGAGAAATATTTGCAAAATTGTAGTGATCTAAGGAGATATTGCAGAAAAGATAGCAAGTTGTTTAGTTGAACTTAATTTGTTAAATTCTTCTCTCTCTACATTATTGATACCTTGGTGGTACATCAGTCAAAAGTTTACCATGTCCAACAACATCATTCCAACATTCTCTGGCATATTCAGACCATTTATCAAGAGGAACTTTTCCAGGTATATCAACATCCAACACCGTATTTGACATCAAATGATCACGAACTCTAGTGAGTTCGGTCTCTTTAACCTTATTGATCAAGTGAAGGTCAAAATCAAAATAATCAGCCATAAGTTTGTTTCTAATGCAACCGTTCCAAATACGATGAAGTTCATTACGCACAAATGATGCAGTCAACAGTTGGTACTTGTAATAGATTACAAACAACAAAGTCTTTCTTGGAACAGAACCATCTCGTTCCTTCATTTCTTGGGCAAGTGATACTTTAGCTTTGAAAAGGTCAGTCAACTCCCTTGTAGCCGAAGAAATTTCTTTCAATATCAAAATTACGTCTGCTGTACGAATACCAAAGGTTAAAGTTTTTTTTGCAAACTCAGCATCTGCTTGGGAATCAATCAAGAATGAACCTCGAGAATACAAAACCAAGAATTTCCTATGTTCACTCTTGGAATGCATCTTCATTTCATCAGTAAGACATATCCAATAACCATTCATTCTCGATGTATTGAAATCCAAGGGATCACCAGTGGGGAACCTAGTTTTAAACAAACTATTCAGCCTATCTGCTCCATATGGACCTCCCAATGCCATCACTGTGAGATAATTAGTGGTTGTTTTATCTAGATTACTAATTTCCATATAGGAGCTGATATCATTAAATTTGTCATTCTCAGTAACCATTAATGCTAGCTGTGAACCAAGTTGTCTACCTGTATGCTTTTTAGAAGGAGTTCCTTGAATTGTTCCAATTCCTAAAAACCTACAAATTTTATTTGGCATGATTCTATTTGGTGAATCTGCAACATGTGTACTTATAGAGAAACTTGGAGAATATTTATATCTTTTAATTTGTTGAATACAATTACCGTGGAGAACTGGAGGTTGGTTAAAATTAGGGAAGTATTTGTTGTGAATAATTTGCTTCCTAGCATAACTTAGCATTTTTTGCTGCAAAACTTTCCTAAAACGTTGTAAGGTGCATTGATTCAAAGTTATACTTCTCGATAATTACAAGGAATTCTTAACCTAATTGGTGAGAAACATGTCTGAAGCCACGGTGTTTTCGAAAGTTCGATTATCAGAAACACTAAAAGAAGGTTCCTGACTCGTTTTCCAAAATCCAGCACTTCAATAATTCGGATGTTATAGACAAACAATAATCTTTTCAGAAAGACTCTTGTTGCATAAATTATTTCTTTTGTTACTGAATATTAGAATTCCCTTTTTTGGTATATGATTTATAGTCATTTTCACTTACCCGTCTCTGCATTTGTGCCAACAAAGAACGGCTGTTGTTGATTTGTGGTAGCGCCACATCAGTCCACGTTTTTTTTTTTTTCATTATTTTTCAAGCAAACAATGTGAATTTCTCCACATTAGTCCTTGCTCTCCATCCCAATGACAAGAGTATCTCCGAGACTAATCAGACAAGCTAGAGGCATCAGTCGTTTACTTCCTCCATTACTTCGAGCTACCCGAAACATAGAATCAGCCGCTCGAGAATTAAATTGGGTTAAACAAGAACTCCCTCCTAATGAATGGGGTCATGCGGTTTATGCTAGACATAAACTTGTTCCCTTACAATACATATTGGGGAATGTCCCATTTGGAAATATCACTATTAAATGCAGATCTGGAGTGTTAATTCCCAGACCCGAGACAGAAGCTTGGGTTATTGAATTAAGTGAACGAATTAAGGAGATTGCTAACAATGACCAAGTCAGTATAGTTGATGCATGTACAGGAACAGGATGTATTCCATTACTCTTATCACACAACTTGGAAAAGCTTGGGGTTAAGACAAAAATTGATGCTTTTGATGTTTCCGTCGAGTCTGTTACTTTGGCCAATGAGAATAAAGAGTCAATCAATGCAGAAGTTACATTCAAACTTGGTGATGTGTTTAATGTCAACATTCTCGAGCATTTGGGGGTTGAAAAAGTCGATCTTGTGACTGCAAATCCTCCATATATCCCAACTGCTGATTATAAAAGATCTGTTTTCTTGCATGGAGTGGAAAAGTCAGTTAAGTTGTATGAACCAAAATTAGCCCTTCTAGGTGAGTACGAATTCTATTTAGAACTTCTTCAAAACATAGTTATACCTGGACATGCCAAAGCATTTGTGTTTGAGATTGGTTATGAAGAACAGGCCGAGTTTGTATACGAATATTTGAAGGATTATAGTGCATGGAGAGTAGGGATTTGGTGTGATTATTCTGAAAATGTGAGATGTGTTATTGGATGGAATGTAGATACCGAGTATATAAAGTTGCAAGAAATGTGTCACCATTTATACCAACAATGAATGAGTTATGGAGCAAAAGATTGTTTACAGTTTCATCTAGTACCACTATATATATATATATATATCTAGGAATAAAATATTTATGATTCAGGGGTATCAGTTGCTGGTGATTCTTCTCTTTTTCTCTTTGAACTTCCCCTACCTACAGCAGTAATCCCTTCTTGAGGAATAACCTTTGTCCCCCAAAGTATGTATCCACCACCACCTCGCATGGTCATTAATGGATGCATTCTTCCAGGGATTGTTTGGTATGGTCTAACCCTTGTCTCAAAGATCGAAGGAGCTAATACTCTCTTGTCCTTCGTAAGAACATGTTGAGTTTCCAACAAGAGTTCCTTGTATTGGTTATATATTACAATTGGTCGTGACCCACCCACTGTATCAAGAATTCGAGGAATTAAAGTAGGTGAGTGTAATGTTGAGACGGAAATAAGGGCATCAAAGTTACCTATTTGTACAGATTCAATGACTGAATTAATTGCATTTGCACGTTCTCTGCGCTTTTCATATTGTTCGCGTTTACTAGATTTCATTTGAGCAAGTTCTTCCTCCGTTTTATCTATCCAGTTAATTTTTTCATTTTGAGGTTCCAAGAATTGAAGATAATCGATTGTTTTCACCATAAGACTAATATACTCTTCGCTGTACCCAGAATGACGCAATGCAATGACATTGACATGTTCATTTTCATGAACCAATACCACAGAACCTTGACCTCCCATTCTTTCAAGCATGGCATATAAAACAGCTCCGCCTGTTTCGTCTATCAAAAGATATTTTCCTCCTGGTCTAACATTTCCATAAGTCATAAGCAATCCCAAACTTTCTTCGCTGAGATCAAGAACTCGTGGTAAGTCCTTGTCGATATAATATTGTAACATTTGAGAAGAACCCAAATATTCCACAGTAAATCTACGTAAAAACTTTTGTTGTTTCCGTCTAAGATATTTCTGTTGTGAAAACAAGGTCTTTTTGTCAAACCCTTCATGTCCAGCAATCATTTGATCGATAATCTTTTGTCCAATTGATGAAGTTGCCCCTGATTTTTTTAATTCTTCAATATCTTCTGTAGTTAATTTCTGAATCTTACTACCAATATCTATTATATTTTGATTGTTTTCAGAGAACATTTTTGTCAATTCTTCTTTATCTAATTCCTCTTCCTGTTCATCATTAGTATCTTTAGGATCCGATGAATGTTGTAAGCTTAAAATAGGTTTAACTTCTTGTCCTTCTACGATTTCAAACGATTGTCCAAAAGGGTATCCAAGTACACCATCAACTAAAAAACTTCCAAATTTTCCTAAACTAATTACACCCGAGGGACGAAGCTCGACAATTTTTGTTCCTTCTGAAGGTAAACGTATTAGAACGTGTTGATTTGCAGTTATTACTGTACGATGTTTCATTTCCGTGGTCATACTACTTATTCAACAGATGAAGCTCATCTCACAAAAAAAAAAAATCTGATTTGATTTTTCAAAGATATTTTTCACAGACTCATCTCTCTAGTTACAAGAGCTACAAATATACACGATGGGAAGAAGAGCAAAGAATAAGCAAGGTGTTCCACCTACTCTTGATGAATTTCAAGCTAAACATCAGAAAAAGGAAAAAAGAAAGAGAGAAGACAAGTCAGAACCAAAACATAAGAAATCAATAGACCAGAAAAAGTCCAAGAAACAAAAAGTAGAAGTTGAACAAGAACCAGAACTTCCTGAAGTTAATTTAGAAGAACTTGCCTCAGCTAGAAAATCTTTATTTGATGATTCTGATGAAGAACCTGAAGAAGACGAATTTGATGTTGATGGTGAAGAATTAGACTCTGATGAAGAAGAGAGAGCACATCCTATGTTTTCTGATGACGAAGGTTCTGAAGATGATTTAGAAGGGTTAAATGCTGTTAATATGGAAGCATATTCTCGTCAATTAGATGAAGAAGATGAACTTGAAGCTGAAGAAGCCGAGAGAGAACTTCTTGAAGCGGAAAAGGCTCAACCTCGTGCAACTGTATTACCTTCTGCTGAAGAAGAAGCAGAAATTGCTAAAGGTGGTCCACAAGATGTTACTGCTGTTCGTACACGTATGCTTGAAATTGTTAAAGTATTGGAAAACTTCAATGATTTAGCAGAAGAAGGAAAATCTCGTACTGATTACGTCAATCGTCTTCTTGCTGATATTTGTGAATATTTTGGTTATTCTGAATTTTTAGCTGATAAACTTTTCCATTTATTCTCTCCAGCAGAGGCTATGGAATTTTTCGAAGCTAATGAAATTGCTAGACCAATTACTGTCAGAACTAATACATTAAAGACTAGACGTCGTGATCTTGCTCAAAGATTAGTTAATCGTGGTGTTAACCTTCAACCTATCGGTTCATGGACAAAAGTTGGTCTTCAAATCTTTGATTCACAAGTACCAATTGGTGCTACTCCTGAGTATCTTGCAGGACATTACATTTTACAAGCAGCATCTTCATTCCTTCCAGTTATGGCACTTGCTCCTCAAGAAAATGAGCGAGTTTTGGATATGGCTGCTGCACCAGGTGGTAAAACTACTTATATTTCTGCACTTATGAAAAATACGGGATGTGTGTTCGCTAATGATGCTAATAAGGCAAGAACCAAATCTTTAATTGCTAACATTCATAGATTGGGTTGTAAAAACACTATTGTATGTAATTATGATGCTCGTGAATTCCCTAAAGTTATTGGTGGGTTTGATAGAGTTTTACTTGATGCTCCATGTTCAGGTACTGGGGTTATTGCTAAGGATGAAGGTGTTAAAGTTAGACGTACTGAAAAAGATTTTATTCAAATTCCACATCTTCAAAAACAATTACTTTTATCTGCTATCGATTCAGTTGATGCTAATTCCCCTACAGGTGGTATTATTGTATATTCCACTTGTTCAGTTGCTGTAGATGAAAATGAATCTGTGGTGGATTATGCTTTACGTAAGAGACCAAATGTTAAATTAGTAGATACTGAATTACAAATTGGGAAAGAAGGATTCACTTCATATCGTGGGAAACATTTCAATCCAAAATTATCTTTGACTAGAAGATATTATCCTCATACATATAATGTGGATGGGTTCTTTGTGGCTAAATTCAAAAAGATTGCTCCTTCACCTCATGATGTTTCTAAAGCCGGTGCTAAAGAAAAGGAAAATCTTATTAGAGCTGAATATGAAGAAGAAGGTATCATTCATGATGATTTTGCTGAATTTGATGATGATGCTGATAAAGAAATAGTTGAACTGTCTATAAAGAGGGGTTTAAAGAGAAAGGGTATTAATCCTAATGTCAAAAAGACTAATTAAATATCTGTATACTAGTAATAAAACATACTTAACTTGAAAATAATCGTGTAGCAATATTGTTTAAAGTATTTTCTATTTTAAATTTCCATTACAAAATTCTATATACTCTCTATATACTAGATCAAGCACATATTCCCCAATCCATGTTCCTTGATATATTCAGGTCCATACTCTTCATATTCTTGTTTACTAACATATCCTGCTTTACATTCTTCAGTGTCAGCCCACATTTGCATTCCATGCCATGCATCTAATATTGGATTTCTTGCGGTTCGAACTTTTAATGGAGTTCCCACAGGTAAAAACAGTCTAAAATCATGCTCGATTCTAGTTTGAAAATTCTTAAGATTTGCTAAACCACCAGTAATAAACACATCTTGCACCACACGTGCTGCATCTTCTCGTTCCAATCTCCGATTAATCAAACCAGAACAAATTTCACTTATCCCTGCTTGATCTAATCCTGCAATACTAGGTTGAAAAAGAATTTCTGGAACTCGGATTCGTTCAACATTGAGATGCATTTGATGATTTTTCCTAATTACTTCGGGGTGACTAGCAATATCTTCAGGGGAAAGCCCTTCAGCTTGCATGGCAATTGTCATATTTGGACGAGGTCCATGGATGAATTTGTGAAGTACGGAATTACTCCAATCAAATGTAGTGGCAGCAGCAAAGGTATCTTCATGATGGAAATTTGGATCATATTTCAAAAGATCTTCTTCTAAGTTGGTAATTTCCGTCATAATATTTGTCATTTCTTCTTCAATACTAGTATTGGTTATATCACGATATAAATTCCAATCGTCATCATTTGCACCAAATGTATCATTGGGATCATTGTCGATTGTGGCATTGGCATTTCTACGACGTTTACGATGGGTTGCCGATGTCAGACCAGTTTCATCATTTGCCAAATCAGCAAGGTTTTTCATTCTTTGTTGTGCAGCAGCAGATTTCCTATCTTTAAATGATTCAAGAAGCTTTTGTCTTTCTTTGTATTTACTAATAGCACTGGCTAATTGAACACGTCTTACAGTACACCAATCATCTAAATCGCGTTCTCTCCATTCTTGTTGTTCGCGCTCATATGCCGCCTTGGTTTCCTCTTCTTGTCGTTTAAGCTCTTTAGTTCGTTCTCTGGCTTCATAATTTGCTTTATGAAGTTTTTGTTTACGTTTCTCTTTAATTTGTTCATCGGTTAATTGGTCATCAGGGATATCAACCAAGGGCCATGCACTTCCAGCATCAAATTCATCCTCTTCCTCATGATCGTCTCGTTTCACAGATCTCTCAAGTGATACCATATATTTGTTAAAATCTTCTAAATCATCAAACCCATCTTGAACAAGACGGGCTTCAATTTCTTGATTTGATAAATTTACCATTTCAGCTTTGAACTTGGAGTAATATTCCCATTCTTCCTTCTTCTGAGCTTGTTTCTCGAGTCGTTTCTGTTGCGCCTGTTCTTGAAGTCTCTTACCTTGTTCCTTTCTCTTTTGTTGCTGTCTTGCAATTTCCTCTTCCGACTTTTTAGGTTCGGTATTGGTAGTAATCTCAACAGGAACTTGAACTACAATATCTTTTTCTTCTAATACTTCCATATCAAGGATATGCTTCAATTCTTCTTGATAATCTTCCGATACATAGCAGTAATCTTTAAACAAATTTGTCGTTTGATATGAATTCAACTTGGTTGGGAAATAAGGATATTTCAAAGAGAGTAATTTTCCAAGGAATGCTTGACTTTGATCACCTCCCCAATCAATACGTTTACTTTGCAGCATAACTCCCTTACCTCTTACTACAGGAATAACATAAGTCAGTTCATGACCTGTTCCAATAACAACACCATCTTTTCCTTGATTAGCATAATATGAAAACAAAGCATCAATTCCAAACACAACTTTAGGAACCTGGTATGCTTCAAACAATAATTCATACATTCCTCGCCTTTGACTCAAGGGACATCCCAAAGGTTCAGTCATAATAATTGGATTATTCACCTTACCATTATCACTTTCCACACCTAAATGTTCAAACGAATAATCTAACATATATTCGATATAATCCCAATTAGTAATTAATGGACCATCAAATGGAGTTTTAATAGTTGATTTTAAAGCAGGATCGCCATATACATCATTTCCCACCAATGTAAGAGTTGCTTGGGCACGTCTGTCTCTATACCTAGAAACTACCAGGGGGAAAACATTATTAAGAGATTTAGAATTGGTTAATCCTACCCGAAATTGTGATGTACCTATATCCAAAGCAATTGGAGTATTTGGAGTATATGAAGTATAAAATGGTTCTGGTGCAGTTGATATATGCATGTCAGTTAGGATATGTACAGGTTGAGGAGGATATACCAGCTCCTCTGGTTTTGATTTCGAGGGTGACATTGTGTTTGATTGGGTATGTATTGTAAAGTTGGTTTACTAGAAGATTCGTTGATATTTAATGTTTGGTGATTTTTTCAATCCGGGTAACTCCTATTTTCAGTCACGTGGATAGGGAGTTCGAATTCTGATTTTAACTTTGGAGAGACGGGAAATATCCGACGTGTAAACACGCATAACTTAATCAGACACATCCAATTGTAACATAAATTGATTACTGTTTAAGTTGAATAATTATTTAAATATGTCTGCAGAGGAAGGACAATACAATGTTCAAGGTTACAATATCGTAACTATTCTTAAACGTCTTGAAGCTGCAACTTCTCGTCTTGAAGATATTACCATTTACCAAGAAGAAGCCAACAAGAAACGCATTGCCAATGAACCCAAAACTACAATTGATACATCAACATCTGTGAAAACTATTCAATCTACACCTGAAGAAAAACCAAAATCAGTTCTTGTTTTTGAACAATTTGTTTCTGAACATGTAGTTCCCTTTGCTGAAACTTCAAAAAGTATTGATAGTTTACTTGGAGAAGTTGGACAATTACTTGTTGATGCATTCAAGTTACAATCTTCTTTCTTGGAGATTGTGGCCAAGTCAAAGAAGCCAGATATGAATGATCAAACTTTTCTTCAAGTTCTTGAACCTATGAATAAACGTATCAATTCAATTATTGAAATTAAAGAAGCTAATCGTACTTCAAACTTTTTCAATCATTTGAATACTATTTCTGAAGGTGTTCCGGTTTTAGGATGGATTGTCAATGAAACACCTGTTTCACTTATTCCTGAATTTAAAGATAGTTCTAAATTCTGGAGTGACCGTGTTTTAAAAGAATATAAACACAAGGATGAAAAACATGTTGAATGGGTTAATCAATTTATGAATATTTTTGATGAATTGAAAAAATATGTCAAAGAATATCATGCAACTGGTCCTAGTTGGAATGCTAAAGGTTTACACTTGGAAGAAGTTGTCAAAGCAACACAAGGTAAACCATCTACTGAAGGAGGTGCTGCTCCTCCACCGCCACCACCACCTCCTCCTCCCCCAGCAAACTTATTTGATGATGCATCTTCTTCAAAGCCTGCTGCTCCAGCTGGTGGTATCAATGCTGTCTTTGCTGAGATCAACAAAGGTTCCGATATCACTTCGGGATTAAAGAAAGTTGATAAGTCAGAAATGACTCATAAAAACCCAGAATTGAGAAAACAACCACCAGTAGCTCCTAAAAAACCTCAAAGTTTATCTACTGCTAGTACTTCAAATGTTCAAACTCATGCTGTTACTGCTGCTCCAAGTGCCAAACCTCCCAAAAAGGAATTGATTGATGGTACTAAATGGGTAATCCAAAATTACACTAAGTCTGATACTTCAGAACCAATTGTAATTCCTGTTGAAATGCATCAATCTGTCTTTATTGGTAATTGTCAGGATATTACCATCCAACTCCAAGGAAAAGCTAATGCTGTTTCTCTTCTGGAAACCAAGAAAGTTGCGTTAGTTATTGATTCTCTTATTTCTGGAGTTGATGTTATTAAATCGGTCAAATTTGGATTACAAGTTACTGGTTTTGTTCCTATGATTAGTATTGATAAAAGTGATGAAGGAAGTGTATATTTGTCAAAGGAATCTGTTGATGGAGATATTCAAGTGTTTACAAGTTCTACTACTGCATTAAATATTAATGTTCCTGTTGAAGATGATTATTCTGAGTTGGCGGTTCCTGAACAATTTGTTCATCGTGTTAAGGATGGCAAGTTAGTGAGTGAGATTGTAGAACATGCAGGTTAAATAGATATTCTTATTCAAATACAATTATATTTTTTAGTGTTCGAGTTCTTGGTAATCTTCGAGCTCTTGGTAGTCTTTGAGTTCTTGGTAATCTTCAAAGTTCTTTCTAACCCTCAAACAAATTTACTCAAAGCAACGTTTGTCAGCTTATTTGTTGCAAATAATTGTTAAAACTGTCCAAAATTCTTAAACATTTATTTTAAAAAGTCAAAATCACTACATATTCGATTTCATTAACAAATAAAAACATCACTCAAGTACTCTAGTCTCCATGTTTACAAACTTTTAACAATATCATACTTACAAAAGTTTGGCATCTTGTAACTGGTAGACAATTCCTGCACATAACCCCATTACCATAGAATCTTCTTTATCTTTCCAGCATACAAAAATTTACTAATGCGAAACGAAACAGGAAGATTAAAAATTTTTTTTTCAACGTCTTAAAAAAATTTAAAAAGGGCAATAAGGAAGTTTTCGTTTAGTACAGGTACTCTAACTAATCTAAAACAACTACCGAGTAATCAAACAAAGTTGTTCTAAGTTGTTCTAAGTCATTCTAAATCGTTCCCCCTAACAGAAAGGTTCCGTGTATTTTATTTACAGTATAGAAGTTATTTAACACATAGAAATGGTCAAGGAAACCAAATTTTACGATGTTTTAGGTGTTTCACCATCTGCCAGTGATTCTGAATTGAAAAAAGCTTATAGAAAATCTGCTTTAAAATATCACCCAGATAAAAATCCTTCTCCTGAAGCTGCTGAAAAATTTAAAGAAATTAGTCACGCTTATGAAATTTTATCTGATGAGCAAAAGAGAGAAATTTACGATTCATATGGTGAAGAAGGATTGTCTGGAGGTGCTGGTGGTCCAGGTATGAATGCTGAAGATATATTTAGTCAGTTCTTTGGTGGAGGATTTGGTGGTGCTTTTGGTGGTGGCCCTCAACGTCCTACTAGAGGTAAAGATATTAAACATTCTATTTCTTGTACTTTGGAAGAATTGTATAAGGGAAAAACTACGAAATTGGCTCTTAACAAGACTGTATTGTGTAAGAATTGTAATGGTTTAGGAGGTGCTGAAGGTAAGGTTCATAAATGTAATGATTGTCATGGAAGTGGTATGAAGTTTGTTACTAGACAAATGGGTCCTATGATTCAAAGATTCCAAACTGTTTGTGACAAATGTCAAGGTACTGGTGATATTTGTAATCCAAAGGATAGATGTACTGTATGTAAAGGTAAAAAGACACAATCTGAAAGAAAGATTTTACAAGTTCATATTGATCCAGGTATGAAGGATGGTCAACGTGTTGTTTTCAGTGGTGAAGGTGATCAAGAACCTGGTATTACCCCAGGTGATGTTATCTTTGTTGTTGATGAAAAACCTCATGAGAAATTCACAAGAAAGGGTAATGATTTATTCTATGAAGCTGAAGTAGATTTATTAACTGCTTTAGCTGGTGGTGAAATTGCATTCAAGCATATTTCTGGTGATTGGATTAAGGTTCATAGTTATCCTGGTGAAGTTATTGCCACTGGTGAAGTTAAAGTTGTTGAAGGACAAGGTATGCCAATTTATAGACAAGGTGGTAAGGGGAATTTATTTGTTAAATTTACTGTTAAATTCCCAGAAAATGGTTTTGCTTCTGAAGATAAATTAAAACAATTGGAATCTATCTTACCTGCAAGAGCTAAAGTTACTATTCCTAAAGGTGCTGAAGTGGATGAATGTGAGATGGTCAATTTCAACCCTACTGAACATCAACAAACCAGAAGAGATGCTTATGATTCAGATGAAGAAGAAGGTGGACAACCAGGTGTTCAATGTGCATCTCAATAGTTCTTTTTTTTTCTTCTTTCTAAATTTTAGTACACATATAATAGGGGGGAAGGGTTTTTCGCTTTTAATAAATAGTTGTTTAAGGCATTATTTGTAACTTGTATGTTATACATAATTAATTTATTACTCTATAAATGCTAATTTATATATATATATGCAATTTCTGACTATCCAGTCTTTTCAGTCATGGAATTCATATTAAGTTGATTCTCTCTCTTCTTTCTAGCTCTTCGTGAAAGAAGTGTAAGTATTAAGAATGAAATAATGCAAAATCCCGCCATCAAAGTATAAGTACCACCAGCTCCCATAGCATCAATCATTGCCAGAAGTGCTCCTACACCAGCAGCTCCTAACAAACATCTCATCAAGTTTAAGCAGCTAGTGGCTGCACTACCTTGAGTAGGAAACAAATCCACCAACAATGTATTCATACAACTCATAAAACTGACAGCGGAAAGGGAAATCATGAATGAAGATATCAAAATGGGAGCAATATTTGTATGTTTTTCAACACACCAACCAAACACAATAGTAAAGGCAACAATGATAAAACTTGTGAATATTGCCGTTTGGAACCTTGCCCCAAATAAATCAAATGGGGGTCGTTGATTTTCAGGTAGATGTCCATAATTCATATCATAAGTAGTTTTCTTACGACGATAAATGAAATCAAGAAGTCTCCCTGTTCCAATTGATCCTACGAGTGTCCCCATACCTGGAGATAAGTAACATAATCCTACATGAATAACACTAAATCCATAATCCACTTGTAAAGTTGTGGAAAGTGTGGTTAAATTCATCGTCCATGTAGCAAACTGGAATCCTCCTGCCAAGAGAGTAAAGAACACAGCTGGTTGGAAAAAGATCTTGTATGGACTTAGTATATTGGCTGATTGACCAGGAACAACAGTTGATGTATCATTGGTTAAACGGTTTTTACAACATGGGAAATGAATAATTGGACTTTGGTTATAAATTCGTGTTGGCGGCACTGACAAATTACCTACAATGGATCTATTAGTTTCAGGTAAAAATATAAATGCACAAACCAACATGAATCCACTACCTATAGCAAGCAATACAAATACACCTCTCCAACCCCATCGAGAAACAACACCAGCACCAACCAATGCACCAAATCCTTGACCTACTAACTGTATACCGCTTACAGATCCAATATAACTACCTCTATCTGCTCTTGTAGTGATATCTGATAAAATACCTGCCGTGACAGCAATAATTGGAGAAATTGCTGCTGCTTGAAGACAACGTAAAAATGCTAAAAGCCAGTATACATTACTTCGGGAAAGCCCTATACATACTGCTGCATAAGTTATAAGACAAAAAAGGACACAGGGTCTTCGTCCATATGTGTCAGAAATCGTGGCTAATAAAGTTGGACTTATACCTTGGAATATAAAATATGCCACAATGGAAATATTGATTATACCTGGTGATACATCAAAGTCTTGTGATAATATGGTTAATGCTGGAAAGTAAATGGAAGAAGAAAGAGTGGACCAGATAGAACTGGCACTTATTAGAATTGCTATAGCATATTTCTCATTTTTGGTTAAGATTGAATAAGGTGGTTCTCGTTCCAGAGTTGTCAACCTTATTATACCAATCTGCTGCTCTTTATTATTCAAATCAGATGCTTCTTCTGTCATTAATATAATTCTTTTATAATTCTCCTATAATCTTTTTGGTGATATCATATGTTAATTGAACAAATTAGACAAATCGAACAAAAAGTTAAGTTATTTCTCTGTCTTTAAATACTAAATAATCCTTCGGTGATAGCAATCAAAGAAATGTAAATTGATGTATCAAAGAAAAAAGAAAAAAAAAGAAATTCCAATTACAACTCCGCGAACTGTCTTTTTTTTTCTTGGTTTCTTTGTTCTTCTCCCCACTTACGTCTCCACGGCTCGGTTTTAACTTACCGAGACATATGTGCCTGCATATTGTTTTCCGTTTCTGTTGTGTGTCAAAAATTGTTTAAATATGGAACCCGGCGTAGTCATTGTTACAAGTAACAAATGCATCAAAACCAGTATTCATAAAAGAATTAAATGTCATTTCTGGTATAGAAATTGAAAATTAGATACTCTAATCAAGAATCAATTATTCGAAGTTCGGGTTCTTTGAAGATATATCCGAAGAATTTTAATTTAGTTTTTCGTTTTACGAAAGGTAAATTATTTTTAAAGCTCGGATTTAAAACAAGGATATATATATATTTTTTTTACAAATTAATTCGTTAATTATTTGATAAGTCCAAGCAAAACTTTATTATTTATCCGGATAACCTCAATATTCTCCGGGTCATTGTTGATATCTTTTATCGTTTGTGTTCTTTACAAACACTCGAAATACATTAAAGGAGTGCACGTTGAATGACGAGCTCCTCTTGAAGAATACACAGTTTTCTTCCCTTTCTTTTGAAGTTACTTTAGAACTCATAAGTTTCGTTACAATTGATTTAGGTTAAAGTTAATGTTCCACTCTATCTATTAAAATCTATTTACAAGAAATAAAAAAAGTAGAACTCAACTCCTAACTCTTGATAGTACCTTTCAATCTCTGATTAGCCGTATAAACTACATACACAAATCCCAAATCAGTAACCATGGTTAATCCCGCCATTAATGTATAAGTTCCACCTAAATCCAATTTACTTACCAATAAATCAAGTATACCCGCTCCTAATGCTGCCAACAAACATCTCATTAAGTTCAAACAACTTGCCAGGGCACTTCCTTGAGCAGGAAACAAATCTACCAAGAACGTAGCACTAATACTCATTGTCATTGAAGAGCTCAAGGAAATGAGACATGTTGAAATTATAATTGAGATGATGGATTCCTTTACCTGAATACACCATCCGAAAATAACAAGACCAATAATCATAAGAATCGAAGGAATAGTACAGAGAACAAGTCTTGTGGTGACGATATTAAATGGTTGTCGTTCTGTCAATGGTAAATCAGCATATGTTTGTTCATATTGAGTTCTGCAAATATGATAATACCAATTCATTATTCTACCTATAACTATAGAACCAAAGAAACATGCAAGTCCTTGGGGAAGATAAATGAGACCAACCTTCATCACAGTATAATTATATTTCGTTGATTCTAATTCTGAAGAAAGAGAAGTAAGAACCATGGTCCAGGAAGCAAAATGTAAACCCAGAGGGAGTAACGTGAGAAATACAATCTTTTTCAAAAATATCTTGTAAGGACCCCAAAAATCAAACAGTTTCTTTGGTTCTAAACTGATGATGTCATTGGTCATTCTTGCTTTAAAATGAGGTAACTTGAGGAAAATACTTTTGTTGATCCATAGCTTTGGTGCAATTGAACCATTACCCACTATACTTCTTGATGTTTCTGGCAAAAAAAAGAAAGCCAAAACAAATGTGACTCCTCCTCCAATAGTTAAGAATGAAAATATTGATCTCCAAGTATTAAATGAACTAATAAGTAGTGCTCCAATTAATCCACCAAGTCCATTGCCAACTAATTGTAATCCAACAATAACGCCAACCATACCACCTCTAGTATCAGGCGTACAAACATCACCAGCAGCACCAGAACTAATGGAAATAACCGGGGCAATACCACCAGCTTGAACACATCTTAATATAATAAGGGCTGTGTAATTTTTTATTTGAGAAATGGCAAGGCATGAACCCATGTAAACCAAGATACTAATTAATATTACTGGCCTTTTCCCAAATGTATCTGCCAAATTGGATGAAATAGTTGGAGATATTCCTTGGAATATTAAATAAGCCACCACTGATGCATTTGTCATCCCTGGGGTTGTATGGAAATACAGTTGCAATGTTGGTAATGCTGGGAAATAAATTGGACTAGATACTGCACTCCAAAATCCCACAAGGGAAAGAATTATTATTAACAATAGTTTTTCCTTCGATAGAAAGATTGTATATGGAGCACATTCCTTTTCAGAAACAGATGTATCTTTCTTATTTTTATCATGGAAATCGCACTTTGTTTCAACGCTTTCTTTGTCGAAACTACTGATTTCCAATTCATGTTTAGGTTCGGTGGTATTATCTTCAATTTTAGTTTCTTCTTGTGTCATTAGATATTGCAAAATCGTCTTGCAAACTATGAAATTGTTATCATGATAGAAGATTAAACAAGATATTCAAGCTACTCTATTAATATTTAGCAGGAAATACAGTTATATTTATAGAAACAGATGGAAACTAATCTGACTCACATTTGCCATCATATTAAAATGTTGCGTGCTCATGACAAGAAATTGACGCAATAAGGGTTTATGTTGCAAAAACTAGATATCCGTTGCCCGTTTCTTTTTTTGCTTGGCCGAGACCATATTTTTTTTGTTAGTTTTTTTGTTTTTGAAATTCTGTGTTAACCACCAAGAATCGCAATTGGTGAAAAGACATGTGATATGTTACTTAAGAAATCTTGACAAAAGAGAATTGATGCTATAGGCAAGTCTCTATTCAGCAGTGGTTCGAAGGTTAACTCAATTGTTAATTTTTTTTTCAAAAGATTGTGTCACCAGATGGTTATGAAGCACAAAAGATTTTTCCGTTTGACAAGATTGATCTCGTTTCTTTTTTCTCTTCATTATTTTCGGCGATTTGACATGATCGATTGCAAAGTGTCTAGACCCACCCATGTCACACCACTTTCACTTCTAATCCTTAATCTTTTGAATAAAGGAGACGATTATGCGTGTCGTTTAGAATCAGATTATACGTTTGTTTTGTTAGTAACTGTCAAATTTTTTTTAGATTTATCTAGTTTTGGAAACAAGAGTGATAAAGCTCCTGGTGTATTCTTCCTATATATAAAATACAATGCACTATAAAAATAACTTACAAAATCTGAACCAATTAGAGTTGAAACCAACAAAAGATAGATATCAAATCCCTGTAATTTCAAAGAAAACATGAGTCACAGATAACAAAAAAGACACTTGTAGAAATCGCCTTTCGGATATCTCTTTAACATGTGATTTTTATTTGATTGTTATTTGACTTTTATTTGATCTTTGAAATATTATACTTTCTAGCAGGAGGATTTGTTGGAGTACTGATCATAAAGTTTATCCCTGTATTCCGCCTCTTCCTAGTAGTAGTAGTAGTAGCAGTTGTTGTAGTAGTTTCTTCTTTACTTGCTTTTATACTATCGGGAGAATGTGGCATGTTTGTAGGGGGTGTTTTTTGTAAAGGTAATGGTAAATTCATCAAATATTGTTGTGGTGGTGGTTGTGGTTGTGGTTGAGAATTTGAGGGTATAAAATAATATTGTTGTGTAGAGTATGGTATTGGTGTTGGATATACATATGGACGAAATTCAGGTGATCCTAATTTACCATTAGTTGGTCCAGTGGTATCTGATCTTGGAGTATAATGACTTGGGTATATTGGTGGTTGATGGATAAACTTGGGCAGGTATTCTTGAACTTGTACCTTTGATGGTGCAGTTGGTTGTTGTTGTTGTTTTCCATCGGGTATAGCAGTTATTGGTGGTAATAACAATGGTTTATCTTTATGAATAGTTAATGACTCTTTCTTACAAGTGGGCAGCAGACCATGAGATGATGTTTGAATAACGTTCTTTCTTTCTTTAGATATTTGTATTTCGGTATCTGAGAAAGTCCTCTTTTTAGTTGATCTGTCATGCGTCTTGCATTGTTGTAATTGATTTAAACTATTTACCAATGTATATGTTTCTGAAGTAAACAAAGATGGAATTGCTTCACTATTTATATTCATTTCTTGAGCCAACTTTAATAACTGTAAAGCTAAATTTATATTTTGATTTTTAAGTGATTCTTGTTTAGTCTTTTCTTGTTCACCTCTAAATTGAATTAATTCCTGTAATGTAGTTGTATCATATGGCCAATCATGTTTTTCAATATTAATTCCTAGTAGTTGAAATATATCTAAACCTGGTTTTTCAGGTATCATAGAAACGGGAGATCCTCGTTCACCTTTCTCCTTAGGTGTTGTTCTTGGTGAAGGTATTGAATTTAGTATACTATTTGACGATGATTGTAAACTCATTATAGTCAGATGATCATATTCATGTTTCGGTCTTGAAGTTGTTTCTTGCTCTATTGGCATTCTTGGAATTGTTGATGATCGTTTACTTGTTTGGTTTAATTCTATTCCAGAGTATTGAGATTCTGTATTTATATATACACTACCAGAACACAATACAGGATTGAAGTAACTATTATTTATGTAATTATCAGTATACATAAGTATGTTGCCCTTGCAGTGTTTGAAGGTTGCAAAAGTCTTTTTTTTTTGTAAACAGAGTGTTTTAAATACACTCCCCTCCAGAAGGAATCCAGATCTTTTTATATAAACTTTCCAAATTGAAACAATCTCACTGATGCAAGGGGTTCAACAACTAACTTTTCAAGAGATGTGTATTACGATTTTTAGTTATTCGAACAAATCCTTTTCCTAATTTGGTAATCAAATGAATGTGATAATATCCCAAATTGGAAGAGTAGAAAAAAAATAACCTTTTATTTTCAGGTCCAATTGTTTGTATCAAAACCGCACCAATTTTGGAAGAAAATTAACTTTGGGAACTAAACTTGCACAAGCATAAGCACAACATTTTTTTTTATAATTAGTTTTGGCTTAATTAAGCCTGTGTCTTTCTTTTAAAAAACTGCTAATTATAGCGAAACGGTTGTTACCCAACAACATTTTAGATCCAATCTATTACAGCATTTTTAACCGTCCACACAGTGTAACGTCTCTTCAGGATCCCCTTTTGAGACAAGCTATATTTTTGGGATCAACCCCACAATATCTTTTAGAAAATAAAACACGACTTCATTTAGAAAAAGTTAAATTTACTTGAATTGGAAAACACTATCTTTTTACTATAATATTACCCATTGTTTTTTCGTCAAATGGATCTTTTGATCCCAAAAATGCACTTCACTCCGGGTAATTTATGAGACATCACAAACAAGGAAACGTCTTGTTAATAGTTCTCTCCTAAAGAATCATAGAGTGTTACAGAAATATGCTCCAATACACTTAATTTCACACATTATGTTTGAAATTGCTGTGAAATTGCTGTGAAATTGCTAATTTCCTGTAATAAACTGGAACTAATTTTGTAGCAGAAAATGGTCCGCCTATTTTAAAACGATAATCCTGTGATAAAGGTTCTATTGTTCCCTTTAATTAATTGCTTTACTTTCTATGTAGGCTATTTTTATTATTATTTTAAAGTTTTTCTTAGAGTTCTTAGCCGTTTCGGAGTTGTTATGATTTTTTTTTCTTTTGATATAACCAGTGTCAAAAGAAAAAAAGAAAACGGCGATTTTAATTCTTGAAAATCACAAGATAACGAAATATTTAAATATCACCTGAAAAATTATTCTGCATTACTACTCTAAACAGGATAAACTAATGACCATACTTGACGATAAAGAAGTAATATTAGTTGCATGTGGAGGACCTTCATCTAGTGGCAAAACCACGGTATCTAAATCTCTCAATTATTTAATACAAGATTCTGTATTAATTCACTTGGATGACTTTTATTTCCATGATGCTGACATTCCAATTGATAAGAAAACTGGTTTACAAAATTGGGATTGTCCTGAAGCATTAGATTTTGACAGATTTGTTAAATGTTTATATGGTATAAAATATAATCATATTTTGCCTAAAATACATTCACTTGAACCAGATACAAATTTAAAATTATCAAAATTGGAAACAATGATCTTTCAAAAAATGATTCAACAATCACAAGAAAAATTTAACAATAAAATAATTATTATGGTTGACGGATTTATGCTTTTCCATAATCCAGAAATATTTAATTTATTTGATATAAAATTATTCTTTCATGCACCATATGAGACTTTAAAACAAAGAAGAGAATCTAGATCAGGATATCAAACTTTAGATAGTGTTTGGGTAGATCCTCCTCATTATTTCGATGATATTGTATGGCCAGCATATAACGAGAGTCACAAATATTTGTTTGAAAAAAATGATGTAAGTCTTGTCTTGAAACAAGATATTATTGAAAAATATAATATTGTAGATATTAACAATGACAGTGGAACTAGACTATTTACATTGATAGAATGGGCATTAAATTCAATTTTGGACAATATATAGAGAAATTAATAGATATAAATATATTTTCAGATTCTATTATTACTATACACTTATTTCTTTGGCTTTTTAAGTTTCTTACTTACAGCTTTCATTTCCTTTTCATAAATTTGGCTTGCACTTTCACCTGATTTTCTCTTTGCATTTTTGTTCTTGACACTAACAACGCCACCTTTACCCTTGGCAGCTTTAGTCAAGGATTTTTCAGCCTCATCCCAATCGCCATCATCAGCAATAGAATATTTATCTAAATTAATTGCATTAATTAATTCTCGTTGCTTTTCACGTAATTCCTTTATAGCTTCATCTCCAGCTTCTTCCAAATCTTCATGCAATTTTCTTTCAATAGCATCATAATCTATTTGTTCTTCTTCGTTTTCTTCTCCACCAACCATAGCCTTAACAGCTTCATCCTCTAATTCAGGCATGGTTTCTTCAATAGCTTTACTCAAGACATTTCTAAAGTAAGTGGAGAATTTACGAATAATTTTAGCAAACATAGCCATAGATTGGTTTACAGGTAAGTTTAATTCATGAGAAATTTGATCCATATCCTTATGCTGTAATCCAATAGCTAATAAGATAGCAGATTGAACTGAAGACAAACTAACATCATCACCAGTCCTTTTTGAAAAGTAAAGTTGGGCAATCAAGGGTAACATATCAACAATAACATGATAGTCCAATAAATTATTTGCATATGAATCTAATCTCTTTAAGTCAAATGGTGATAATATATCGTCTAATTGTTCTTTAGTTAATTTCTTGGTTGTAGAATTGATTCCCCCTTCACCTGCTTCAGTAGCTTCAATAATACCTAAAGCTTGAGTAGCTTTAAATTTCTGAAATTCATATGATAATAATTGTAAGAAACGTTTATGGAAATCTTTTGAGAATTCATGTAACCAGGCATCTTCTCTACCAGGTAATACATTTATAACCACAGAAGTATGTTCTCCAGTTAATTCATTGGCAGTCTGTCTTAAATATACAGGAGTAAAACCAGATTTCTTCCAAAACTTATGCAATTGTGCAGTGAACCCATATGAAACACCTAAATAGTGTAAGTAATAAGGAGCTTTTTCAGATAATTTCAACAACAATGGAGGTAAGCTCTTGGCATCTCTTAATTTAATTTCATCCTTTAATGATCCATTAGCTAATTCCTTGTCACTGACTCTGGTAATTGTATGATCGTTGATTTCACTAGATTCACTAATATCAGTGAATTTTCCCAGATAATAATCTTGTAATAATTCAATAGCTCGAGATCCATATCCCATACCTGAATATTCGGGATTAGTAGCAATTCTAACAACTCTAGCTCCTGATAATGATGCAAATTCTTCATCTTGGAATTGTTGTGAAATTAACCAAGGGATTAAATCTCCACCAGCTCTTTGACCACGAGATAAAGATTTTCGAACACTTTCCTTGGAAATTTCCCCTTCTAAAGCTAACTGAATAACACAAAGTGGATCAGGGATTCTATTATCACCTTCTTCAATAGGGGGTAACAAAACAAATAATTGATGTGCAGGTGCATCACTCATTAATTGTAAATCATTTGGTGAATTCTTGTAATGTGAAGCAACATATAATGCCATCATTTTTTGTAAAAATGCTTCAGAAACTGGATGATATGAGAATAACGTATCTCTATTGACATAGAACAAGTTACATTGAGAAGGATGAGGTGTACCCTTTGTGGCAAATTTAGTATTTTTAGACAAGGTAACATCCAAACAAAGTAATTTATTCAACCATTTCTCAACAGGATCTCCTGGAGCATATCTAATAGGTTCATCTAATACTACTTCTTTCAAATTACGAGTTAATGAACCTGATTCGAACCCAGATTTCTTGTCTCGAGATATAATTTCTGTATCACCAGGTGCACTACTTGTATTATTTGATTGTTGTCTTAATTGTTGAATTAATTTCAATGATAAAGATCTACCAGTACCTTCATACCCATTAATTGTTGAAGCCATAAACACTAAATATGGCCCCATGAGTTTCTTAACCACTGGTAATGGAATAGCTGCAGCTTCATCAATAATCACTAATTCAGCTTGTCCCAAGACATGATTATCATTGGGAGAAATATATTGAATGGTTTGACGATGTTCACGTTTTATATCTACTCGAACAATGGCCTTATTAAATGAAGGATTTGTTGATTGAATAATATCATAATCCATATGCTCAGTATATCCTAAAGCATCAAATCCTCGAAATACAAATTCAAAAAGTGTTTTCAAATTCTCAGGAGAAGGAGAAGTAACAAAAATATTGGAGTATCCATGAGTAATAGCTGCAGCTATAGCAATACCCAATGCTGCAGATTTACCACGACCTCTTCCTGCAGTTAATGTCACAGTACTTCTCAATGTTTTTTCAGAAATTACATCTATAAATGTTAAAATTGCTTGAGCTTGATTTATAGTTTTCGATAATCCAACCAAACTGCCTGCGGGTTGTACCTCAGCTAAACTTTCCTTTAATTCTTTCAATTCTTTTTCATTGGCAGTCAATTCATCATCATCTTTAGGTGGTAATGGCTTAACATGCTTCCCACCAGAAATAGGTAAAACATTTAATTCATCATCAACAACTAAACAAGTTTCACATGATCCTAAAGAAAGCAAGAATCTTTCATTGAATCTCGCAACAACATCATCATGAGCTTCTGTTCTATATCTTGAATGAATATCCATAGTCATAGTATACAATTGTTTCAAACTTGTCATTGACTTCAAAAGAATAACAACTAATCCACCACCTTCAACAGTTTCAATAGTTCTTGCTAATAAATTAGGAGTAAGTGCTTCAAAATCTTGTAAAATACACATTCCATAAGTATTACCCAAAATTTTCTCAGTTTCTTTATAATAAACATATCTAATATGTTGATTAGAAATAAATGCTTCAAATGGATCTTGCTCATTTACTTCTCTAATTCCTCGTTTAATATCTTTCTTGATCTTCGCTTCTCTCTTTTGTCTATGAGAAGTAAACCCTAATAATTTCTTCTTATATGCCCATAATACCGATTTATTCATCTTTAAATCAGAACTCATCATAAGATAATGTAAATTGGGTAATTGATTACGAGCCTTGTCTCCTACAATAATAAAGAAACTTCTTTGTTTCTCTTGTACCCCATTACGAATAAGAGATGGGATACGTGCATCAATAGCCTTCTTCCCCATTTGTTGTATTTAAAGTCTGTATTGATTCGAATAGTAAGAATTGAAAAATTATAAACCCGAATTTTTTTGCTCATCATGAAAGATGAGTCGTGTGTTTTGGCAAAAATCTACGAGCACTACCAAATGTGTGTACACACACATTTGGTTTTGGACATACAAAGTTACTACTTTCTGACTCTTATTTCTATAATAAGGGAATGTTTAGATATGTTGAGAGACGGAACTGTAGTATTGTTCAAGGAGACCTTCTATGGTTGCTTGAGTTCGTCTTAACTTACCTCTAAATTTGGTGCTTAAATAATGAATCTGAATTCTACAGGTGCTAAAGAAGAATTATTCCTATTTGTATATACACTTAAGTAATTAATACTATCCAATTATTGAAGATTTTGATTATTATTCAATGTTTTTAATTTTGCTTTCTCAATTACTGCAAAAAAAATATATATATATACAAATATGTTCAGAAAAATAAATCTACTTGGCGGCTACTTTTATTCTCAAACTGAAATGCCATGAGTCTTCACTTTAAAAGTAGTCCATTAAGAAAACCAAGTGGTTCAAGAAGATACCAATCAGAAGGTAAATCTGATCCTATTCCTCATAATAAAATCAAAAATAAAATAGCTCCTAGATCTGGATTACAATTCAAAGTTGGTCCTCCATTTGGCTCAACAATTCAAATATCTCCTATTCTCTCCTCCAATAATAATCAATGTTTAACACCAATTATTTCTGCAAGAATAGATCGTGGGTTTGATTTAATTGATAATGAATGGATTGGATATAAACGGAATTATTTCTCTGTGGTTGCATCATTTCAAATTAAAAATCATAATAAATCAATATTTGAAAAAACTGGGTTCTATACTGAAATTGAAGGTAAATGTCAAAAGATTAAAACTTTTGCAATTAGATTAGTTTCAAAATGTCTTGAAGATGATAGTGATGTTCCCTTAGTTCAACATACCGCCAAGAGAGATAGAGGTCCACAAATTGAACCACCTATTGTGTTTGTAATTCCAGGAATTTTACCAAGTCATATAGTCATTAAAGAAAGTGCCAATATTAGAAAAATAACAAGAATAGTTGAATTTGATAGATTATTTTATGATGATTGCAATTCCACTAAACCAATGAATAAGAATTCTATATTACATAATTACCCAAGAGGTAATTTGACTAAAGTGGCAAAATATGAACGAATCCAATTTGCAACATCGGTTCAACATAGGAAGCCAATTAGTGGGAATAAAAATTTTGTTTTACAAATACAATTATTAGTGGAATTAAGTGAAAATACATATGCAATTGTGGCAATTTCTGAAACACCTCCATTAACTGTAAGAGGACGATCACCTTCAAATTATACCCTTAGTAAAATATCACCAAATAAAATTTCAACTAGAAGAATTGAAAATGTTCTCTCTTCTCCACTAGTGCAAAGGGGATCTTTAGAAAATGAAAACATTGATCATGAGGAAAACAACAGTCCAATGTATGTGGATAATTTTGATGAGTCGATGTTTCAAGCGAACATTAAGAATATTATCCTGAAACATTTTAATATTGAAGATGAAGTTGACAAAGAGGTTTCATTTCTTCCATATGATTCAAACATGCCACAACTGAATGATCCATCATATTTTTTACAAATGACTGCAAAATTATCTCAAAATAAACAACAAACTTCTAAGAAACCAGATGTTGAATCTTTTTCTAAAGATTTTGAAACACATTTTTATCAATCTCATGAAACTTACTACAAGACTTATATAGATGACTCGGATGATGAGAACCCAACCATTTCTCCTTCTTTATTATTTACTATTTCTGAATAAAATATTTTTATATTGAAGTTTGGATGTAAATTGTAGAAATTCCCAAAGAACAAGAACAAGAACAAGAAAAAAAAAAACCACATTGACCATTGAATAACATCGAAGGAGGGAATATTAACCAACAAACTAATGTTATTTTTCAGTTTTTTCAAGACTCTTGTGGATCAAGAAGTCACAGTTGAGTTAAAAAATGATTTAGAAATAAAAGGAACCTTGAAATCAGTAGATCAATATTTAAATTTAAAATTGGATAATATATCATGTACTAATGGAAATAAATATCCTCATTTACAATCAGTAAAGAATCTATTTATTCGAGGATCAACTGTACGTTATGTTCACATGAGTCCAAATTCAGTTGATTGTACATTATTACAAGATGCATCAAGAAGAGGTATGTATATTTTTCAATTTCAAATGTTTTTAACAAGCAAATACTAACTACAATTTAATATAGAAGCTATGGTTCAATCTGCAAAGTAAAATGTTTTTTATAAATTATATATATACTATAGAAATAAAGGTGTCATTTTTTTTAAGGATTAGGCCCATCCTTTATTGGTGTAGCTAACCTTTTGAAACATTTTGCTCTAGTATGACCTGATTCTCCACAGAATGAACAGGTTATCCTTGATTTGTTCTTGTGTTTACGAGGATTAATAGTAGTTGCTGATGACGAAGGTTCAATTGGTGTACTTG
Source organism: Spathaspora arborariae UFMG-19.1A (assembly GCA_000497715.1). Lineage (NCBI taxonomy): Eukaryota > Fungi > Ascomycota > Pichiomycetes > Serinales > Debaryomycetaceae > Spathaspora > Spathaspora arborariae. Next base: position 636,539 of record KI547137.1, read on the forward strand.
TCGGTGTAGTCTCTTGGATCAAATACTTTAGTTGATGTTTGGGAAGAAGTATATAATCTCCTGATGTATTATTCCATACAACCTGTGTACAATTGGGACATTCAATCTTGGAAGATATTTGATTTACAAAATCTTCATCACCTATATTGGAGTTACTGTCTTGTATACCATCTTCCAATGTTTGTATATATTGGTTTATTACATGTAATTTCTGATCATACCCTCGTTTTAACTCTTCCAATTCTTTATTCTTTTGATTGATAATCTTTGCAAGTTTATCCACAGTTGCCAGCAACTCAACTATTGACATTGTATTCTCTATACTTTTTGATTTAATACAATTATTAGATTCCAACTAAGATGATTTTAATTTTTTTTCTTTGTGTTGAAACAAACATCCATTCTGCAATAATAAAGTATTCTAAACTTTCCTACATATAAGTAAATTTCTTACAGCTTTTGTTGACCTGTAAAATCGCAAAATTTCGGCTGTGATGGTCAATAGTAGAAGCACACTGATTGATTTTGTATTTCCTTGTCATTTTCACTCGGGCGTGTCCGGTTCGATTCCTGCGGTGTGAAATTCTTGGGGACTTGAGTAATCAGTCAGCCAAATTCAGGTAATGAGTAACAATATCACTGGAGGGAAGCAATTCAGCACAGTATGTTACCCGTGGTGAAGGCGAAACGGATGGCACAAACGGTATAGTGATGATTTGGGAGTATCTGGTGTGACGACTCGAAATTTTTTTAAAAATTACACAACAGATATACAAATACACTCATAGTTTGATAATTAATTAATATTCTATTTTCTATACAATCTAATCACTTTTCCTTTTGAATCGAGTTACTAACTTCAGTATTGGTTCTTTTAAAGTTTTCCTCTCCAAGTAAGCCAATATTAACAACAACACAACTGAAAGAATTGCACTATATATCAATTGAGTTAAACTTTGAGTTGTAAACCCAACACCTCTGAAGACTATTACATGTTGCACCAACACCAATATCAACCCAGATAAAATAGCACTACTTGACCCCTTTACCATTGTCCAAAGATTGAAAAAAACTCCATGACGAGAATAATATGATTGAATTTGATTATAACAATATGAAATTCTTAACAACATATTAATTATATTAGCTAATATCAATCCTGATAATCCCATTTGGAATTTTTCAATCAAAATATACATTACGAGTAAAACTATCCATGTTATTATTGTCATAAATGTTGAAAATTTTTTCACGTCTTGATTAGTAGCCATACTTGTAAACACTGCTTCTAAAATCCCATTGAATGCTAAAAATGGAATGTAAGCGATATACTGTTGGAATAATTTAAATACATTCGTTTCTGTCCACTTCCCTCTTAATATAAATTGTAATAAATATGGCCCATTAGTTAATCCCGAAAATAATACCAATATACAGAAATTTAAATAAAAAATCAGGATTAATTTAAAATATTGAAATGATTGAGATGTTGAGTTTCCCCCACTGGTTAATAATTTGGAAAATAATAATCGTGTTGATTCTTCAATTGGATTAAATAATAACCTTGCTATTATCGAGCCATAATTTGTGATTACAGCATATACTCCTTGTTGATCAACGTTGAATAAATAATTTATAAGAAGTTTATCACCTTCAGTTAATAATTGTTTGAATAACATTTGGAAAAAGAACCCTTTATATATATTGAACACTTCATTGTCAAGGTAGTTGTCACCTAATCTCTCAAGGGAGTATTTTACGTTAGTACTATTGATCTTGTTAAAACCAGAGAAAGATAATGCATAACTAACGAATAAAGTTAATGAATATGCAAATTGTCCCAAGGCAAATGAAGTTACAGCAGCACCTTCAAATTTATCACTACTCAATCTAGTAGAAATTAATACACTAATAAACGTAGTGATACATCTCATAAAAATCGCCAATCCTTCAAATTTTGATCGTTTTCCAAAATCCAATTGGAACTGATAGAGTCCATATATTGGTTCAATCAATAATTCTAAAACAACCAGTCCACATATCAACCCAAGTGTTAATCTATGAAATGGTAATACCAATAATGTGGTTTGAAATGTTGTAGTTTGCCATTGCCAATATCCAATACCTATCATAATTGGAACCCCTACAACTATAGTCAAAAACCCAAAATTCACCACTGATTGAAATATATTGGTTTTCTCAGTCGTCGTGTGATTATCATTTCCTGGTTTTATTCGCTGTATAGCAAGTCGTTCACCTTCTCTACTGAAAAATAAAATTGTTGAAACTAAAAATTCTAGATATGTTGCTAAACCAAATATATTTGGTGATACATATCTTATTAATAACTGATTTAATATAAATGTGAATAATTTAGTGATTATTTGAACAAGAATTAAAGAAGAAACACCTGTTGTAGATCGACTTATTACGTTGACTTCATCTTTCTCCAGATTTTTCATATTAAGCCAAATTCTACAATTTATTTTGTTGTGGTTGTTGGTGGTGGTTGGTGGTACTAAACTATTCTCTTGATCCCAACTTCAATCCGACATTTTTTTTTACACGTTGCTAACATGTAAACAGACAGACAAAAAAAAAGGTCAAAGAAAAATCTTTCGAGATTTGAAGATTTTAGCCATTAAGGAGATTGGTAAATATAATCGAACATTTATTTGAAAATTATTCATAGTTTTATTAAATTAATTGAGAATTGCAAAGTGAAAACTAAATTAGTTAACATTAGTAGAAAAATACAGTGTCCATAACTTTAAGAAAATATACTAAAGATGGAACCCAGATTACAAGATATTGAACTTCGTGAACAAGATAGATGGTTACCAATAGCCAATGTTGCCCGATTAATGAAAAATACATTACCTACCACAGCAAAAGTTTCTAAGGATGCTAAAGAATGTATGCAAGAATGTGTCAGTGAATTTATATCATTTGTTACTTCAGAAGCGAGTGATAAATGTTTAAGAGAGAAACGGAAAACAATTAATGGAGAAGATATTTTATATTCAATGCATGATTTAGGATTTGAAAATTATGCTGAAGTTTTAAAAATTTATTTAGCGAAATATCGTGAACAACAAGCATTAAGACAAGAACGAGGTGAAACTAGGGCGACTAAACGACAATTGAAACAAGCTGCTGCTGCTAATGCTAATGCTAATGCTAATGTTAATGCAAGTGAGGATAATACTACTGAACAAGCTGTTGCTGTTGCTATTGGACAAGAAAATGAAGTTAATTCCAGTTCTGGGTCGAGATCTGGATCAGGGACAGGATCCGTATCAGGGTATGAAGAAACAATTAAAGAAAACGAACAAGAAGAGGAAGATGAAGAAGTAGGGTACTTGGATGGATCAATAGAACATGAAAATGTTGATAATCTGACAAGTCATAGTCCTGGTGGTTCTATTCATTCACAAGAACATTTCTATAGTGAGTTTGATGCAACTAAATCAAAACAACAAGAACGAATAGAGGAAGAAGAACCAACACAATCACATAAAGATCAATATGGATATGATGATTTTATAAATTCCGATGGAACTGCACATCATATTGAAGAATTAGCTAAACAGTTGACTAATGAAACTGGTGACATGGATAGTTTAGGAATCACCACTACTTCAACTGAATATTTTTAAATAATGGATATTCTGTACATACGATATTTGTCTTTTTTTTTCTTAGTCTTTAAAACATGTATTATTCTCAAAATAGTTATATATTCAAATCAGTTTTAACGTACAACGTAAACTATATAAAAGAATTGAAAGTAGGAATAGCGATCAACGCATAATAAGTAAGTTATATCACTTCACGACAAGTTGGACAAGAATTTGAATAATATATCCAACTTTTCAAACATTTATAATGAAAATTATGATTACATTTTAATTGTCTAACTTGTTCAGTTTCTGTAAACTCTTCAAAACATACAACACATTTTTCATCATTAGGTAATTTGTTTGGAATCGATAATTTTTCAAGAATAAATTGTTTCTTTTTAAAGTTTATAAAATTTCTTGATTTCACTACCAAAACCTTAAGACTTAAATATGATGAAGGTAAAATATGAATAGGAAATGTATAAAAATATAAAAAACCAATTGAAAATAAACATACCATAATAAAACGAATTAAATTAACTAAAAACTCTCCCATATAAACCCATTTCATTTTATACTCTCTCCACTGTGTATCTTCTTGTTGGTCTTGATTTAAATATTGATTTAATTCTAAACCACATTTTAAAGTAGTTAATACTATAACAGGAAATAAATTCAAAATTTCAAATCCAAATATTCCTACCAAAATATTATCCACCATTGATAAATTGTCATTTGAATTTGAATGATATAATTCATAAAAAAACTTAAATATTAACAAAGCATCTATTAGATTTAACATAATTAACCCAATTGATAATTTTATAGCCCAAAGTTTAACAGTAGGAATATTATTTGATGAATTAAATACAGTTTGAATTCTATCAGCTGATAAATAATGAAATCCTTTTAAAAGAATAATTGTAAAGAACAATCCAGCAAATTTCAAAACTTCAATTTGAATAATTTGATAAGAACCAATTTTAAAATACAAAATCATAAATCCAAATATAAATTCCCAAATAGTATAAGCAATTTTATCTTTAAGATTTTTAATTTCACGAGGAGTTAATTTACCAAATGTAATCCATTTTAAAAAATTTAACAAGAAAAACAAGGCAAAATATTGTAATCCAGGATTGAAAATTGACCTTAACGATACAAGAGTATTGAGATGTTGATGTAGATTCAATACTGGTTTTCCACCTTGTGATTTCAATCTTTTATAAGCAGAATAACCTAAAAGAGCACCAAACTAGAGTTTTTTGTTAGTAATAGATTTCAGACAACAAGAAGGTAATAACTAATACTTACAGCACCACCAATTCGTAGCCTCCAAGTGTTGGTAGTCATGAAATAAATGCTATGTGATATGTAATATGTAATAGGGTATATTTGTAGATCTATAAGTATATTCTATTGAAAATTTTCTATATTTGTACGTCGTATCTTGTACTTGTTATTATTGTTCTCCCTTAAACCAAAGCGATTTTGAGGTTTTAAAAAAAATGAATTACCAAAAGAGGGAAACTTTTTGTGAGGGAAATGGTGGAGATTCTTTTTTTTAACAGTCACAAGGAGAGTTCAACCTGGGATTTAGTGGAGGAATATATATGAAAACAGTTTTTGTTGTTTGTAGTTGTTACTGTTTGGTTTGGTTTTGTCGGTTTGGTTTGGTTTATTTAGCTCGTTTGGTTCAAAGATATTGGGCGTATTTTACTTAGTAGCTGCAAATTACGAAGTAGACATTGTTTATATGAGAACAGTTTTTGTTATTTATGGTTGTAACTAATTGATTTGGTTTTGTTTTGTTTTTTTAGTTCATTTAGCTCGTTTGGTTCCTTTGATTTATTTGATTCAAAAAAATTGAGGTCTATGTCACTTAACAACTCCAACTTACAAAGTAATCATTAATTACTACACCAGTTTCTAGAATTCCAACAAGGAAATAATCAAATCAGCACTACCAATTGACTCTTCGTCTTCTTTTTTTTGCAGTTTATATATTCCTGCATACTAACCCAGTAAATGCGCATCTCAAAATTAAAAACCAAAAATTTTCCAGGATTTTCACTTAGTATATGATTATAAGAACAATCCATAATTTATCTAAAATGGGTAAAAGAAACTTCAGAAAAGGTAAAGGAAGTGGAAAGAAAAGCTTCGGTAACAGAGACACTCTAGCTGTCGGAGATCGTGAAACAAGTTGGTCAGAAGCAGTTCGTGAAAGTGCCGTTTGGGAAAAATATTATAAATCATTAAATATTATACCTGAAGAAGAATGGGATACTTTTAAAAAACACTGTCAAGAAAATTTGCCTTTAACTTTTAGAATCACAGGATCTAGAAAACATGCTGAAGAAATCAGGCAATTATTCATTACTAAACATGTCGAAAAATTAAAAGATGCGGAATTTGAAGGTATTAAATTAACTCCCAAGAATTTAGCATATTATCCTAATCAATTAGGTTGGCAATTAGATGTTTCCAAAGCAGTTATTAGAAAACAAAAGGAATTTGCTGAAACTCAAAGATTTTTAGTTATTGAAACTCAAGTAGGGAATATTTCTCGTCAAGAAGCTGTATCTATGATTCCACCTTTATTATTAGATGTAAAGCCAAATCATTATGTTTTAGATATGTGTGCAGCTCCAGGTTCTAAAACAGCACAATTAGTGGAGGCATTACACGCTGAAGATGAAAAAAATTTACCTACAGGTTTTGTATTAGCTAATGATTCCGATTATAAAAGATCTCATATGTTGGTACATCAAGTTAAACGATTAAATTCACCAAATTTCATGGTTGTCAATCATGATGCTACATTATTTCCTAGAATCAAATTAAATAATGCCAATGAATATTTAAAATTTGATAGAATCTTGTGTGATGTTCCTTGTTCTGGTGATGGAACTATGAGGAAAAATGTCAATGTATGGAAAGATTTCCGTATTGGAAATGCTCTTGGATTACATCCTTTACAATATAATATCTTGAATAGAGGGTTACAATTGTTAAAGAAAGGTGGAAGATTAGTTTATTCAACTTGTTCTTTGTCTCCAGTAGAAAATGAAGCTGTGGTAGCTGCTGCTTTAAGAAAATGGGGTAAACAAATAAAATTAGTTAATGTTGACAATGAATTACCTGGATTAATTAGACGTAATGGTATAAATGATTGGAAGGTATTTGGTAAGGATATGGAAATTAAACAACGTGGAGCTGAAGGTATTCCTGATTCTGTATTCCCACCTTCAGAAGAAGAAATTAAAGAATTCAATTTAGAAAATTGTGTTCGAGTATATCCTCATTTACAAAACACAGGAGGGTTTTTCATTACTGTTTTTGAAAAAGTAAATCCTGAAGAAGACCAACAATCAACCAAAAGACAAGCTGAAGATGAACTTGAAGTTGAAGAAGAAAAGAAACAAAAAGTCGAAAATAATGAAATAATTCATAAACCTCAAAAGAAGGAGAAATTACCTCGAGATGCTAATGAAGAACCTTTTATCTTTTTAGATTCAAATCATCCTGAATTAGTTAAATGTTGGCCATTTTATGATTTCCAAGATTCGTTCCCTAAAGATTGTACTTTAGTTAGAAATGCTACTGGAGAACCATTAAGAACAATTTATTATGTATCACCAATAATTAGAGATATTTTATCAATTGAAGAGCAAAAATTGAAAATTATTCAAGCTGGTATTAGATTATTTGTTGCTCAAAGAAATGATATGGGTACTTGTCCTTGGAGAGTTCAAACTGAATCCTTACATACTATTGAAAGATCTTTAGGTCCAAAGAGACATTTATCATGTAATTTGAAATTATTGGAAGTATTATTTCAAGAAGCATTCCCTAAGATTCAAGATATTAAACTGAGAGGTATCGATGAAGAATTTAGTAGAAGGTTAGATGAAATGGAACAAGGTTGTGCATTCTTGACTGTGAAACGTGGAGAAGGGTTGGAAGATTTATTTTTGCCCTTATGGAAAGGTGTATCTAATATTAATTTAATGGTTAATAAACAAGATACTCATGAATTACTTTATAGAGTATTTGGTATTCATACAACTGCCAAGGATGAAGGTAAAGAGAAACTCTATCAACAAAAAGTTGAAGCTGAAAAGAGAGCAAGAAGTGAATCGGCTGTACCAAATGAAACAGTAGTTGAATCAACTGGTGTTGAATCTGAATAGATTTGTATATTAATATATATTACATATTAAAAATTTTACTCTTCTATAGAGAGTGAACTCTCTTGCTCTTGGTCTTACTCTTCCTCTTGTTCTTCCTCTTTCTCCTGCTCTCCCTCCTGCTCCTTCTCCTGCTCTTCCTCTTGCTCCTCTGGTTCTTTCAAAAACAATTTACAAGTTTTCTTGTCTAGCAATTGATCAACCCAAGATTCAACAAGTATACCCATAGCCAACAACGAAGTCTCATCCATACTTCCAATATACTTTCTCTGACCATTCTTAGTTAACCTTCTACTAACATAATAATGTATTGTCTTTAATAAATCAGAATCTGGTAAATCAACTTCTTGACGAGTTTTAATAGGAATTTTCAAATGATCTGGTTTCAACATATCTAACATTTCATCTGGCGGTATTATTGTACCTTTCAGATTATATATCATATCTAAATCATCTGCATCTTTATCTATAACTAGCTTTAACCCCTTTTCTTTAGATATTAGTTTATGTTGGGTTGAAACTTTAACATATTCTCGATTTATAGTTCGACCTTTGTAGTATTCCCCATTACATGCATTGTATACGTCTGTACTTTTTAATACTAATCTTTCTTTTTCTGAAATGTTCATGTTGTTACAGTGTGCTAATTTTTTACATTCATTTTTTTTTTTCGTGATAGTTTTGGTAACCTTTGTTTACTTTTATTTACTTCATTTGTGATATGGAAGTGAATAAGAAGAACAAAAGTAAATGGACGAACAAGAGGGAACAATAGAAGCTCATTATCAGATAAGAAATGAACTTAATCAAATACTACAAGAAGACAAAGATCGAAAGAGTTTAATTAGATTAGCTATCTTACGAATACATTCTTTATTAGGACACAAACAAGATGTTTCTCCCAAGAAACAATCAGGTGTTACTCCAAGAAAGAAAGATCAACTTGAACAATTACGAGCTCAAGTCAATGAATATGAATTAAATATCAACAAATTAAAACAAGAACATTCAACTCAATTAAAATTAATACAATCTAAACTTGATGCATTAAAAGAAGAGAATTCAAAATTGAAATTAAAAGTAAAAAATCAACCTATAAGTCAACAGGTAGTACAGACTAGGAAATTTAGCAATAGGAAACCTCCTAGTTTATTCAACATTTCTCTGAGTTATACTGGTTCACCAAAGTTTATCCCTACACATTCACAAACTATAACTACTCCAATCAAGAAAGCAAGCAAACATCATAGTTTTACAGCAAACACTACCTTTTCTCCAACACCACAAGTTGCACAAAGATCAATAAGCTTAAATAGTAAGACTCCAGTAAGAAATAATTCCCCTGCTAAATTTGTTGATAAATTTGAAAAATCTGTGTCTCCAGCATCTTCACCTGAATTCCCTCACAGAAGATTAAAAGAACCTCAATCTACAGCGTCAACAGTTCCCACACTGGCAGAAAGTGCAAATAGGACATTTACAGATGATGATTCTTATACTAGTGCCAATAGTTCGGTATCAAGTACCGTAGAATCAACAGTGGATGACAAAACAAAATTGCCTAAAAAGAAAAAGAAGTTACAATTATGGAAATCTAAAGTAGAGAAAGTTTCTGTTGTGAGTCATGGATTAGATGATGATAATTTGAATACATTAAATTATTATCAGGATGAAAATTTTAAAGAAGATCCAGTAAGTCCAATCAAGAAAAGACTGGTTGATTATGGGGAAGAGTTGGTTATACAGCCTGAAGTTAAAAAGGCTAAGAATGTGTTTACTATTGAATAATTTAGGTGAGAGAAAGCGAAGCGAAGCGAAACTAAGCTAAAGCGAAGCAAAACGAGTCTTACTTGGACATTTGCTTTCTACAAAAACTGAAAGTCGATAAAATATACTTCTAAATACTCAATAAGGACCAATATTAACATTATATATTAATGTCGTTGTAATTACTTGTACATCTCTTTGGTATACATAGTTTTGTAAATTTTCACGTGACTCAAATATTTTTTTTTTGAACCGAAAAAAAAACGTCCGAGATTGAAGAGATTGTTAAAAACTCTGTTGAAAGATCTACAACAACACTACCTTCCCTTAATATACTAGGCATGATTAGAGGAGGAAGTAAGTTTAGGCAAGTGGTAAGGAAGTCCTTCCCACTGGCAAGTTCATTGGTTAGTTTGCGTACTGCAACTACTGCAGTTTCTCAAACTCAACTTCCACTTTCATATAGTTTACCACCAATTTTGCCATCGATTATCAATCCCGAATCTCGGATTATGCTTCCTCGACAGATCTTATTTGATACACCAAAGGATGTACCACATGAAGAAGATACTCCTGATAAGAAACCAAAGAAGGAACGTATTCCTAAAAAGAAAAAGGAAAAGTCTGAGGATGTTGACAAAGATGATGACAAATCAACCTCAGTTGAAACTAAACAAAGTATTGATCCAAATACTCCTGTTGGATCTAGTGGTGCTCCAGCTAGTGTCCCTCCAAGTACACCACCTTCTGACAACTTTAATGAGGATCCTGAAGACAATAGTGACACTCCTAAATCTCCAGGTATAGATAAAAAGACAGGATTATATGATCCTTTAATTGCAATAAATTTCATGCATCGTCCACCTTTACCACATTCAACTTTCCAAATTTATGTAAATGATCCAGTAATGGTTAAAGAAATTGCTGCAATCACTGAAAAAGGTGATCCTTCATTTATATTATTCCGAACTAAAGATCCTGAATTACCTGATCAAGACAATATTGAAAATAAAGATTCCGTACATGATATTGGGGTATTGTGTAATATTCTTCGTACTCATACTGATGGTTCTCGACTTACAATAGTTGGTTTTGCCCAATGTCGAGTTAAAATGTCTACATTAATCCCAGCAAATTCTAATTCTCCATTACTTGCAAACACAAAATTAAAAGGTTGCATGGTTTCTACAGCAAGCACGAAACCAATTGTTGATGAACCATTTGATAAAAATTCTCCAGATATTGTTAGATTGGTAGATGAACTTAAAGGAACTGTTGGTAATATTTTACAAGCTAATCCTGGTTCAAGAAATACTTTTGTAGTAGCACCACATATATTGGAAGATCCATCAGTTTATGCTGATTATATTGCTGGGAGACTTGGTATGTCTGCCGAAGATGCTCAAGATTTATTAGAAACTGTTGATGTTCAATCTAAATTAGAAAAAGTTCTTACCAAGGCAGAAATTGAATTAACAGCATCAAAGCAAAAATTGGATGCTATTAGAACATTAAGTAAACGAGCAGAGAAAAATCAAACTAATGCATTTATAAAAGAGTTCATTCTGGAATTAAGAAAGAAAATTGGAGATACTTCTTCAAATAAATCAGAAAAATTTGAAGAAAGAATCAAGAAAAACAAATTAAAATTATCGGAAGAAGCTAAGGAAGCATATATCAATGAAAAGGAGAAACTTGCCACTGCTGGTCCTGCAGATATGGAAGGATCAATGCATGAACGATATTTGGATTGGTTAACTTCGATTCCCTGGGGTGTATATTCCAAGGATTCATTCAATATTAAAAAGGCTAAGGAGATTTTAGAACGTGATCATTATGGATTAAAAGATGTCAAGGAACGTATTCTTGAATTTATCTCGCGTGGTAAAGTTTCTGGAAATGTTGAAGGGAAAATTTTGTGTCTTACTGGTCCTCCAGGTACTGGTAAAACATCAATTGCAAAATCTATTGCTGAAGCACTTAATAGAAGATATGTTAGAATTGCTGTAGGTGGGCTACATGATGTACATGAACTCAAGGGACATCGTAGAACATATGTTGGTTCGATTCCAGGAAGGATAATCTATGCTTTAAAGCAGGCCAAAACATCTAATCCATTAATGTTACTTGATGAAATTGATAAATTAGATTTAACTTCAAGAGCAGGAGGTGGTGGTGCTTCGGCATTATTAGAAATCTTAGATCCTGAACAAAATAATGGATTTGTTGATAACTTCATTGAAGTTAAAGTTGATTTACTGAAAATTTTATTTGTTTGTACTTCAAATTATATTGAAAATATTCCTGCTCCTTTAAGAGATAGAATGGAGGTTATTGATGTTTCTGGATATACTAAAAATGAAAAAATTGAAATTGCCACAAAATATTTAATTCCTAAAGAAAGTAAAAAAGTTGGATTGGATGAGTCAAGAGTGGTTATTCCAAGAGAAACGGTTGATAGAATGATTGATAAATATTGTCGTGAAAGTGGAGTTAGAAATGTTAAATCTTTAATTTCAAGAATTTTCAATAAAGCAACTTTGAAGATTGTTGAACAAGTTGAAGAAATGGAAGAAAAGGCTGAGCAAGCTAAAGCTGAGCAAGCCAAGGCCGAATTCAAGAATGAAGAGCCAGAAGAAATTGTTCTTGAACCTGTTAAACCAGAAAAATCTGAACCTGAAGTTGAATCTAAAGTTGAAGCTAAATCTGAAGTTAAACCTAATTCTAAACCTGAAACTAAGTCTGAAGACAAAGTTGAACCCGAATTTGAAACAGTAGATACTACTGCTTCAGAAAAATTGGAAATCCCTGATGATATCAAATTAGTAATCACTCCAGATAAATTAAAAGATTATATTGGCTCAGAAATATATACTCGTGAACGAGTTTATGAAACCTTACCACCAGGTGTAGCTAGTGGGTTAGCATTTACATCTTCAGGTAATGGGGAAGTATTATACATTGAATCTATCTTGACCAATTCTATTGCTTCTGGTACAGGACATCCTGGAATTAGAATCACTGGTAGATTAAGTGAAGTCATGAAAGAATCCGCGTCTATTGCACACGCATTTGCTAAACAATATATTGTAAAACAATTCCCAGAAAATAGATTTTTTGAAGCAGCTGATATTCATTTACATTGTCCTGGAGGTGCAGTACCTAAAGATGGTCCAAGTGCTGGTGTCGCATTCACATCATGTCTTTTATCATTAGCTTTACAAAAACCATTACCACCCAATATTGCCATGACTGGAGAAATCACTGTCACTGGTAAGGTATTACCTGTTGGTGGATTAAAAGAGAAAACTTTGGGTGCCAAGAGATATGGTTGTGATACAATTATTTATCCTCGAGATATTCAAAATGAATTAGAAGAAATGCCTGATGAAGTTAAGGAAGGAGTGAAGTTTATTCCTGTTGAATGGTATCAAGATGTATTTGATGAACTTTTCCCAGGATTAACCAAACAAGAAGGAAATGATGTTTGGAAAGAAGAATTTAAAAAGTTAGAAGAAAAGAAGGAGAAGAAGAACCATAAAAAAGAATTATAGATACATTTATATAGGTTTGTAAATAGTTAATTAACATTAAAACTAGTCTATTTATGTCTCTTTCGTTCTTCAGTCATGTTTCCAAAGAATTGTCTCACTTCGTCTTCAGTAACAACTTTACCTTGTTCAGCAAATGGTTTAAAAAAATCTCGTAATTTAGAGCTCATATTTTCATAAGCTTGTAATCCTTCAATGGCTTTTTCTCGAGGTAATGAATGTAATGCATCAGTGCCCATATCTAATATTGACCCAGTTTCGGAATTGTCATCTTGTGGAGGTTCATATACTGGATCATCTTGAAATAAATAATTGTTGTTTGAAAGAAATTGATGAAGTTTCGAGTCAGGAGTAATTTGGGAATACAAGTTTAGAAGTTGATCTCGGAATCCATTCACTAGGAAATATGAATATTGTGGTTTAATTGTGGTTGTTGTTTCAAGTCTTGGTTTCTTGGTTGCTGGTTCAAGTCTTGGTTTCTTAGTTGCTGGTTCATCCAGAGTTTGTTCAAATAATAGTTTCTGTTTATACCAGTCTTCAATCGTGGGTGTACTCTCAAAATGAGGTACTTTTGCAAACACTACATCACTTTTGGCATCCAATTCTTCAAATATCACTTTAAATTTCGTAATACATTTCCAACAAATAAATACATCAAAATCATCCAATTCAGGAAAATACTTTAATTTTTCATCTTTACATACTGCCAGTTTGTCCACCCCCATTATACATCTATCATGATACCAATCTTCGCCACAAACAAACCCAAAATAACATTGAAGCATATCCCCAGTTTCTTCAGCGGAATTATATGGCTTTTCACAACAACAAAATAATCCCTGATAATTCTGATTATAGGAATTAACAGAAGAAGGAACATCTTCTGCATCTAGTTCCAATTCTTTGTTACTTGAATTTGAAGAAATTGATAATCTTCGATCTTTAACTTTCCCATGTCTACGCAATTTACATGCCCCATTGAATGTCTTGCTCATCCTTGTAGTCCCACAATCACATACAAATCCTCTTTTAGTGAAAAGTTCTACAATATCGTGACTTGCATGACATTGAATTGAACAAGAGTAGCATACTCCAAGTGGTTGGTTGTCGTTTTCTTTTGAACATGTTAAACAAGCAAATATTGGTTGTCGTAACTCTCCTAATTCATATGTACATTCGTTAGGATCATATGGCATCAATTCACGAGCTTCTCGTTCTAATTGTGCTTGAGTGGTTATATAATCTACTGCAGTGACAGAATCTTGGCTATTGTTGATGTTTGACATGTTGATTAAGTAGAAGTTGGATTGTTTTGCTTTTCTTAGTGGGTGCAACAAAAACTATCAAGTCAAACAACTGTGAAAGAATCCTGCATAGACAGAATACATACATAGAAACTACACTTGACCCAATTAAACTATTATAAATGTCAATAAAAATTACTAAAATTACTAAAATTACAAAAATTACAAAAATTAGAATAAAATATGTTATTTTGGGAATAAGCAATACTTACTAAGATGCAGTAATTTCTTTACAAATTTCATCATATGCCTCTCTATAATCATCAGTTTTATCAGAATTCTTCTTCGATTTACCACCACCTGGAATAATCATAACACAAGAAGTTGGTCTTTTAGTAGCACCAGCAGAACCTAAATCTTCCTTTGATGGAATAAATACATAACTAACTGAAGAATCTTCACATAATACAGGAATATGAGAAATTACATCAGGAGGAGAAATATCACCAGCAATAATAACCAACCCTTTTTCACCTTTTCTTAAAGCTTTCACTACTTCTTTAACACCTCGTTTAACATGTTTTGCTTTAGAGGCTTTCTTGACAGTTTTTAATACTTTTTTATTTAATTTTTTAGAAGCTAATGGTTTAGCAAATGGTAATACTGCAGACATTCTTTTTTCATAATTGTCTTCAGTAGAAGTTTCTTCTGATTTCGATACCTTTTCCTTCTTGGCCATTTTTGTTTTTATTTAAGTATTATAGTTTGTGTTTAGTCGTAAGAGAGCCCATCTTATGTTTTATCTGAAAAAAATTCTGACTGCGATGCCTCCAACAAAACTTCCCATAGTATTTTTTTTTGATTTTTCGCACGTCCATTTTGGTCACATGATTATGAAAACTACCCAAATTATTATAACCTTACTCCTTACTCCTTCAAAGATTACATTGGTTACATAACAATATGTTCAATAGAAAACGCAAGAGACATACAGGAAAACCAACAGCATCATCTCCACAACCTGAAGACCAATATCAATTAACTGATCCCCCTCTTCAACCTCCAAAGTTAGAGCAACCCTTGGAAGATGATAAAGTAATAAACTACTTAGGTAAAATGCATCCTAGACAAACAATATCAAAACCTGATCAGTTCACATATATAACTATAATCATGAGTAATTCTGAAGCTCGACATTTTCAAGATTTACCTGATTTTGTCAAGAGTTTGCGTGAAAATTTTGCTATAAATGATATTTCAATATCACAGATTATCCCCGGTAGTATAGATCGATATATTACAATATATGGTATTGAAGAAAGTATAGCTAAGGCTGTGTTGTATATTTCATTTATACTAAATGCTAAACTAAATAATATAGCCAGTTTGGATTTATTTACCTTTAAATCAACAAACTATAAGATTACACTACTTTTGAAACATGTTGACAAGCTACAAAATTCATATGGCTTGAAATATATTGACAAATCACAACAGTTTACATATAATTTCACTAAAGATTTGCATTCAGTGTTTGTACAAGGTGATCTACATTCGCTATTCAATACTTTGTTACAATGTTGTGAACTTGATTTGAATGTTGATAGTAACGACACGCCAATCAATGATGTTCCTCTATTTGGAATTCATGTTGATTCAGCATTATATACTCGATCAACTGAAAATGCTCAATTACTTGCCAAATCAAACAATAACTTATTTGAATTTTTAAAACTAAATGTATAATTAATAATATTATAAAACATCTAAACACGAACAAGTTCAACTTTTTTATTCTTTTTAGAAATTGAAGCAACTCTATCTCCCAAACTTAAAGCCAATCCTTGTCCCTTTGATCTTATTCTTACATGACCAATAATGGGTCCACCATCACTTTGTTTCTCAATACATAAATTAGCTAAAGCATCTTCCCCAAACAGAGATCTTGAATATAAATTAGCTGACAAGAATTGACATTCTTGTCCAATTACTGCACCAGGAGTTAAACAATTCATATTTGTTCCCTTCATTAATTCATCCATATAATCAGTAAGGGAATCCATTTGAGACTTGATGGTAATTTTATTTTCCCATTCAAATTCATTCCACATTCTACGGAATTGAGTTTCTGAACATGTTGCAGGTTTAATATAATCCATAATATCAACATGAACATCATTTAAAATAACAATTGTTGATTCATTTGAATGTTGTCCATCATATACAATGTTTCCAAATATAACTCCAGTATCAGCTGAAGTAACTTTAATTGTAGTTTGAACTTTGTGGAATCCATGAGGTCCAATGTTTGCCGTAGCAGGTTTATCAACAACTTTTAAATCTCCAAGGGTAGCAAATTCAACTGATAAATTTCTTAATGTAGTTGTTGTTTGATTAACTAACAAGACATCTAATACAACATCATATTGATGTACTTTAACAAACGCTTCTGCATAAATTGGATCAGAAAATCCAGTCAAGGGTAAAATCTTGTTTAATCTTGATGTTAAATTTTCCTTCTTTAAGTTTGCACCTGATGCAGCAGTAACATCATCAATATTTGACTTTTGTTTTCTGTTTGTATCTAATTGTCGGAATATAATTGAATCATCAACTTGTTCAGCATTATCATGGAAATCCTTAGCCAATGCTTGTTGTTTCTTGAGTTCAGCACTTTCAATTTGGGCTTTGAATGCATCTTTAGTGTCCTCAAGGAAACCAGATTCAATTGTATTGATATCTTCTTCATCATTCAAGATTTTAATATAGGATAAAATACGATCAGACGAGTCTTCGTCAATTTTCTTAGATACAAGTAAGGATTCTCCAACACGTAATATAGAAACCATAATTAACAATGCTTCTGCTTTTAATGGATTCATTATTTTTTCAGTAGTGTTTAATTTTTGTAAACGAAGAATTAATTTAACTAAAGTAGATGAAAGAACAGCTCCTAAATAGAAATCTCCAGCCAAGATTTGTTTTCTAATTGGAGTTTTATTAGAATCATCACTAGAATCAGTAACTTCTGCAGTTAAGGCAGATTCAGTGGCATATGTACCATCAGGTAAAATTACTGGACCTCTCTTGACTTTAGCATGTTCTTCTTCAACTTCTTCTCCCTCAGTTGATTTCTTTTCACTAGCAATAATAGGTACTTCACCAACACTTGATCTAATATATTTCCAAGATAATTGTACCAAGTTTTGTTCTAAAGCATATTCACCAAGAATCCAAAGAGCTCCACGTAATACTTTCCCACTTTTAACAAAGGGTAAAGCATCAATAAGTCTAGTTAAAATTGATTGTCTTAAATCAGGGAATTTTTCAACAACTTCTTTAACAAAAGTAATGACTTCATATGCGGCAGTAGTATTTAAATTGGCAATTGAATCTAATAATAAATCAATGACATCAGCAGCAACTTCAACAAATTTAATTGCCATTTGATGTATAGCATTGATTAATAATTGTCTATATTCAGCAGCTTTTTCATCATTTGAAGTTGAAGCAGCTTGTAATTCCTTCTTCAATAATTTCACAACATCTTCAACATTTCTACTAGAGATAAATTTCAAAGTAACTTCAAGAGCTTTCTTTTTAACATCTAAATCTTGGGAAGATAAAACACGTAAAATTTCCAAAGATAATTCTTGTAAAACGCCAGGATGTTTCTTTGAAAGATCGTTTATTCTTTCTAAAGTAATAATTTTAACATTATTATCAGCTTCTTTAGTAGCTAATTCAACAAATTTACTACCAACCAATAAAATGGAACTAGGAGTAGAAGTCAACAATGATAAAGTATTAGCAGCTTCATACACAACAACATTTGATGAACTTTCAACAATTTCTGTCAATAATTGAGCATATTGTTGATTTAAATTTGGATTTTCAATAGAATCCTTCTTAATAAATTCAATAAAAGCCAATTGTAATAAAGGGTCTAAAGTTTCAATTACAGAAATATTATCTTGAATATATTGCAAAGCAGCATCTCGATTCAAATCACCTAAACAAACAAAGGCGTTCCTTTTACAAACAGCATCAGCTTCATCATATAAAAACCTATAAATCAATTCATCTGCATCAGGAGCTAAATGATCACTTACTTTATGAATTGAATGAAGAGCAAAAACAGCATTCTTTCGAACATAAGCATGACGATGTTCAAGACATTGTCTTACATTAGGAACCAAAGTTTCCAACAATTCTGGTTCTTTTAATTTTGTTAAATATCTCAAAGTATTCCCTCTAATATATTCATTTGGATGTTGTAAATCACGTTGAATTGCATTACATACAAGAATCATTTCATGTCTCATTTTACCAGATTCATCTAACTTAGGACAAACTTCCCAATAGAAATACAAAAGTTTCTTTAATTCTTTATTACGTGAGGGCATAATGAATCGAATAATGTGCATTAATAAATCAGGCATAGGATCTCCATTAAGTATAGTAATTAAGATTTTCTTCATGGTATCAATTTTAACTTCATCTTTACCTTTTTCTAATAACGTCTTGAATTCATTAACAGAAGTTTTAACAGCCGAATTGGGCTCGTAGATCAAGGTATACCCAACGTCACCCATTTTATATTTGTTTCAATTGAGGGATTGTGACTTCGTTGTTGTGTGTTGTGTGTTTTTCATTGAGGTTAAATTTCGATCGACGTGTTGAAATCTGGTTGAAAACAATTGTGACAAAGTACACGACTTCTAAATCACGTGATTTATAAGCCCAAGATATTTACATTAAATTACATATATTAAAACCTATAAATCATATTATTCACTATCAGTATCAGTATCTGGATTTGCTAAATAAAGTCTTGGTCTTTCTTCATATCCATCCATATTAGTTAAATCACTATAACTTTGTCCATAATCATTCATCATAGTATTCCCTTCAACATCAGTCATATTAGCACTCTCTTTACTTTCATCCTTATCTTCTCTAAATCCTCTATGCTGATAAAACCCAGTCGTAAACGCTAATTTTTCTGAAACACTATCGTTTGAAGAAGTAGACATTGAATCTAATTTAGTTGTATTGTCAATTTCTTCTTCCATACTTTGTAAAGAATTTCCAATAGATATATCAGTTACTGTTCTAGCTAAGGAATTCTCACGAGATACTTTTCCAGAATCAGAAGATTTATTCTCCCCTGATCGTGAAGAAGTTGCTGTTGTTGTGGAGTGAGTACTTATAGGTGGAGTATTACTAGTTAATTGTAACCCATTATCATCATCTTCATCAATTTCCGCAGCTAATAATCTTGGTTTTAAATGACCATGCTTTAATTCAACACCACTGGTTTTCTTTCGTGATGAAGTTACACCGCCTCCAAGACCAAGATATCTTCCATTGGAATTTTCATATAAAGCAGTTTTATCAACTGGTAAAATCCCTACAGGTAATTTCCACCTGGAGGGACCATTTTCATTAAATGCTGTTCCAGCACTTCTTCTAATTGACCAAACATAATTTGAACGTTCACCTTCACCTGGTTTTAAATTTAAAGTTTTCTTTAATTGTGCAAGATTTACATTGCGATATGAATTTGAACTCATTATTGAACTTATTGAACTTGATTGTCGACGATGTTTACTTCGTATAGATGCTGAATTTAAAGTCGTAGTCATGGTGTTTGATTTAGATAAGGGTATATTCATAGATTCAGGAAGTGGGTTCACAAATGCACGTTGAGGCTGTACTTGAGTTAAACTTGATGGTGATCTTGTAAATTGAGAACTTGGTGTTGATGGGTATCTTCTTGTAGTTTCAGATTTAGATTTAGTCATAGGCATAGACCTTTGTGCTTGAGTAGTAGGTGTACTTACTGACATTGACATTTTCAATGCTTGTTCGGGAGTAGATGATCTTGAAGATGGGGAGATTGGATTACCAAGTTCATTTTCAAGGGGAGCATTGTGGGGAGATTCAATAGATTCTGGGTCTTGTAAAGGTAATTGAATATTCAGATTTTCAACAGGATAATCAACAGGGTACGGTCCTGTTCCTCTAGTTTCACCTACTGGACTCATAGGCAGAATTGATTGTGAAGGAACATAATGAAAATCTGAATCATGCCCCATTGAACTTGAACTTCCTGTTGTGTTCAACGGTTTTGTAGAACTTGAACTAGAACTTGAATCATCATATTGAATATTAGCAATTCTATTATTGACAGGTGAGTAATAGTCATCGTCTGTATTATCCCCTGTAACATTTAAAAAATGATCAATTTCATGTTCTAAAGTAGTCATTACATTGTAGTTAATTCCTGCATATTCCGGGGTTTGTTGTAACATAGGACTATTTGATGCTTCAAAATCAGCAATCCTCTCTGATATTTGATCAGTAGCTTGAGGTGATGCAGGTGAAGGTGAAGTCTTGACAATATTTGGAGTATTAAAATAAAGTAATTCAGGTTCTTCAATAGGAGGTGGTTGTTTTCTACGAAGTGGTGAACCAGGTGATCTTGGTGGAGTTTGTGTTATACCTCGTTGAGCCACTACTTTAGAAGCATCTGTTGTTGTTGGGGGACTTGGAGTTCTTTGTGGTATATAATGTGATTGTGTTTGAGTTATTGGTTTATTTATTGGTGGTTTTGGGGCCTGTCTCAATGGTATCAGAGGAGTCTTTTTTGTAGGACTAGTGGTTGATGGTATATGTGGTTGATTGAATATTGATGATATTCTAAACCCAAATTTACCTGATTTTCGATCTGTAGACATTTGATTGGACTTTACTAGAATAGTCTTCTCAGATTAAAGTAGTAAATATATGTATACCACAAGGGTTTAACTTTTGTTCCCCAGTGTAAACCAATTGTTGAAGTGAGTGAATATGAGACTATAAGCTATGACACCTTGAAATGTATCAGAATATCTTTTAAGTCTCTGGTATTGTTACCCTGTTCTCTGTTGTCTGTTCTTGCTGTCCTCCTTTTGTTTCGTAAAAATATACAATTTTTCTTAAAGAAATTTAAACCTTAGTGCGTTATTTGGTCGTGTACTTATGCATATCCTTTAGTTAACATATCTCTAGTACTTGATATATACTTCCATTCATGACTACTCAACATGAAGTCAAACTAAAACATCTAAGGTCAATTGGGTTCCATAACTTATATCTATCGTATGAAAATAGTGTTAAGCCAGCAGCTACTACACAGCTTAATAGTTCACCAGTACTTTTATCACCAAGAAGAACAAAAACAAGAACAAGACCAAGAACAGGAACAATCACATCAATACCTGAAATTGACAATTATGAAAACAATGAAGTTGAATTAATTGATATAAACAATAAACGAATCTTGGATTGTTTTATATCTATACATTTATTGAACCAAAATGTCGTATATATATCGGAAATTCAATATTCAACTATAAATCCATGTTTTCAAGGAATTAAAATACCAGATGGTTTACTTAATGTTAACAAGATAACTGTCAAACTCTGGTGTTGTCCTGAATCAACTGTTGTGTCAAACACTTCTACCTCCTGGCATTTACTTGCAGTTTACAAAGTTAAATTAGGTGCGAATTTATTAAAGATTGATGAAGTTGATGAAGAAGTATTTAAGCCAAATTCAATTGTATTTGAAATTAATCGAACTTGGTATACTTTCTATAACTTGCTCAAAGGAAATGAAAGACCTAGTGCTACTGCGATTACTCCCCCACAACCTACACCTCAATTAGAACCAGTTAAATCCTACACCTTCGACTCAATAAGGTCAATCAACAACCTTGTAAGATCATTCAAGGAACTAGAAATTTCAAAAAATAAATTAGTACGTGAAATTAATTCCAAAATAAGCATAATTCAAGATCTGAATAATGTCAACAATGTATCTATATTACTTGGAAAATTACGAATACTGTGTCAATCACTTGCCCACTCAATAGCTAAACAAAAATCAATCAACGATTCAATCCTATCAGATATAATCCAAACTAAAAAGCGAATTCAAGATTTACAAGAAGTTATTACTGTACGTTTCACATCCCTTCAAGAAAAAACATTAAACCAAATTGAACTTTATGAGTCGGAAGTTGTTCCCATTAAACAATCACTTGAAATAAAAGCCTTTCCGAAAATCCTCACTCATTTACAATCCTTAGCTAAACATATCCAGGAAATCCTTCCTATTGAGAATATCTCGGGAATTCAATTCTCAATTCTAGGCTTCCAATTCCCTCTGGATACACAAGAATTATTCAATTTATGTTATTACAACACTTCTGAACTTAAAAATTCATATTACTCACCTCAATTTGAAACTCAAACTCAATGGCATGAATTTAAAATATGTCAAATAAACACAGCATTATCTTATATTGTGTTATTAATTAATATCCTTGCATCTATTACAAACACGCATTTGAAATATGAGATGAGAGTAATTGGAACTCATAATTATATAATCGATGGAATATCTCAAGAATATCCACTTTCCAAAACTAATAGAACCAAACCATATAAATTCCCCTTGTTTTATAACAACGCCAACATTGAAAAATTAAATAAACCTTCACCAGAAATAAATACAGGTAGTTTAAAATATATGCTCATGAATCAAGAATTTGAATATGCAATTAAATTACTAAATAAAAATCTAGTGGTTTTAATTGCAAATATTACAAAATTATATAATGAAATTTGTCCCAATATGCAAATATCAGGTCACGACATTCCCATAGATTGTTTAGACAACTTCTTATGGAACTTAAAATATCTCCTACTATTCATGACAGCACCATTATAATCTACTTTTTCTTTACCAAAGTTTTACCAAAGTTGTGCATTAAGAAGATATATAAGAGGTATATAAACAAAAAAATAAAATCAATCAATACTTAAAACATGAAGGTATTATAAAATAGCAACTGCAACTGCACCAATAATAGCTCCAATTGGAACAGAAACAATTGCACCGGCACCTGGAGTAGTAGTTGTTGTATGTTCAGTATGTTCACCAGTTGTAGTGTCATGTGCAGTTTCAGTTCCAGTATGATCACCTGTAGGACTTGGTGAAGTAACTGTACCAGTTTCTGTAGCTTCTGTTCCTGTAGGAGTACCAGTATGAGTTTCATTTCTGGTAATAGTAGCAACAATTACATTACCAGTACCATTAGGAGTAGCCGCATTATTTGCTCCAGTAGCATCAAATTGAATTCTAGTATGCCAAGGAAGTTTTGTCACATACGATTGCAATTCAGGAATATTAATACTAGTTTCCGCCAACAATGTTGTGTATGAATCATCAGTATATGTTAAAACACGAGTGGCCAAAGGGGCTAAATCACCAGGTACGCTAGTAGCAGTAGCGAAAAATTGAATATAATCGGTTTTATGAGATTGGAAATCATTAACCAAAGCTGTCAAGAAGTTAATATCTTGAGGACTAACATCAGCAGCATTGGCGGTTATTCCTAACGCAACAAGTGGAACAATTATACTAGAAGCTTTCATTTGTGAGTTTTGTTTTATAAAGAAGAAAGATTTTTTTAAAAAAGGGAGTGAAATTAGTTGTTATATATACTTGTCAGGAGAACGTTCATGTAGTGATATGCATTGCTATTTATGCTTTTTGCCATCCCGTGTTCACGATGCAATATCATGTTTGGGAAGTTACAGCAAATACTCTTCAATTGGGAAAACCTTTCCTAATTAGGAAATTAAGAACAATAAGGTTTTCCAGAAATAGAAATTATATGTAATGTCGCAAAACTAAAAAAAAAGGATGCAAACCGATAACAATAGACGGGATAACAGGGAAAATAGAGGGTTTGACGATGTGAGAATATGATTTGGCATGATATTTACATGTTAATGGAGGAGTCAAGTTCAAAATTTGATTCCACAAGTTGTAAAAGGAAATACAAGGCTGTAATGTTTTATGTTTATTAAGATATACAAGAATTGACATCATATGGTTAGACAATAACCTATAAGCTATTGTTTCATGGAGAACTAAGCCTCGTATGCACAGCTACTTGATTTAGTTTACATAACCAATGAGCTGAAAACTGATGGGTATTGGCGGGGTATTATTTTAAAGTTTAACAACCGGAGATTCTAATTTTGCTATTATCATTATTTGAAGTTATTTCAAAGCCAAACTATGCATCTTCTGAACTTATTGATTTGAAGTGATATCTCCAACTTCATAGCAATAATCCAACAATAAAGGTCAATGCACTAATAGCCCCATTCAATTTCCCACTACCATTAGTAAAAATCTCAGTTATAGTTCCAGTTTCTTCTCCTTCTTCATTAACGGCAAATTGATAAAAACCACCAATTCCATCAATATGTGTAGTCGTGTGACTTGCCTGGGCTATATGTATGTGGATAATTATTATTGCAGCAATTAAAGTAAATAATGTCAACTTCATTACCTAAAGTAGTTAATTCAAAAAAAGGAAGTGGGAGGTGATGTCATGTTATAAATAAGGGATAATTGATATCTTGGTGGGTTTTTTTTTAGAGGCGGGAGTCAGTGATTACTTTATCGTAATTGACTCTTCTAAAAATAAATTAGATCACCGTAAATCAAGTTGATCGTTTCTTTTCAACGTAATTAAACGTGGGCTATGTTTACTAAGCCGTGATTTTACATGACGATAAAGATGATTCAGGGTTAAAACGATAACTGTAAACCTGGTGACATCAATCTATTTGAGTGTTTTGTGTTTGTAGTTCTAGAGTTGACTAAGCCACACTTCTAAATGTATAGACTTGTGGGGGGAAGGGGGAGTTTCTGTGTAAACTACCAATTACTCTACATATTATGACATAGACGTTACATATATTCAAATACAAAACACAAACACAAAGCTATAACAATAAGAATCCAACAATAGCGGCTAATCCACCAGCACCAGCAATTCCAGCAGCACCATTAGTCTTAGTAGCTGAATCAGCAGCAGATTTAACATCAGAAGCTACACTAGTAGCAACAGATTTAACATCGGATGCAGCATCAGTGAGTGCTGATTTCACAACTGAAGCTGCATTTGTGACAGCTGATTTAACATCTGATGCATCTAATGCGTAAACTGCGACTGAAGCAGAAATGATAATTAAAGAAATTGAAACCTTCATAGTTAGTTTGAAAGCTGATGAATTGGTTTCTCTTGTCAAGTTTAAGGGATTTTCAATTCAATTTATATAGACATGGAAATTTCATACGTATATAAGTTCATTTGATTTAGTAGTTACTAAAGTTGAGGCGTTCATATTATGCCTCCCCACATGTAATGCCAAATGATATTTTCCTTCCAAAAAAAATAATCTGAAATAAAATAGATTCAAGAAGGTCAAGGTGTAAATTTTGGTTTATACCATTGGTCATTCTTGTTCTTTATAGTTGAGATGTTTCATTTCAAGTACGTTGTTCACTTCAAATGAATTCATTCGGTGTGGTATTAGAAATGAACTTTTTCGTAGGAACCAAGTTTAACAAGATAGGTTTCAATAAAGTATATCCCTTATTAGGGTCTCATATATGTACACGTTTACGTTATGGCGTAATTATTCAAAAATAGCTTCTTATCAGTTGTGCTTCTCCAGTTAATGATGTGACAATTATCAGAACAAAAAAAATAATAAATGTCGTAATTAACCAAGTAAATATTTGGATATGACGTTCAATGTATAAATTGATGAATTATATGACCTATTTCAAGAAGCAATATCAATATGTCATAGATTTGGGCTTAGAAGCTATAAATAACAATTCACTACGTAATAGTGCTTTCTTTTTTGTTATTGCGAAAATTGTTTAAAAATAATTACGTGAAGTTGGCAAAAAAAAAATAGAATGTTATACATTTAAGATATAAACATTAAACAATATGTTATATATTATTCCAAATCATAACAATAAGATTCCAGCTAAAGCAGCAAGTCCATTAACACCATAACTACCAGCATCATTCTTTTTACTTGAACTAGCAGCACTTGAAGTTTTCGTGGCAGCTGCAGATACTGATGATTTTGTAGCTCCGGATGCAGTTGTCTTCTTCTCTTCACCAACACTAGTTGCTGATGATTTTGTGCTATTAGCAGAGCTAGAACTAGCAGCTTGCACAACAACTAAAGCAGACAAAGTAAGGAATAATGATGAGAATTTCATAATTGAATATATAGAGAAAGGTAAAGAAAAGAAAGAAAAAAAAAGAAATTAGGATAGAGGAGAAACCGCCGATTACTTGGACCATTTATAGTTTTTGAGGATGGCAAGGGTTCATAGCAATTGTACAATTTTCGGATGTAATGACTGAGGTTACAGGGATTCGGAAAGGGCCACTTTTAACGGTTCAACAAGGCTCATATCCCCCAAAAAAGCTAAATTCACCAAAAACTCGAGAATATTGCGCGGTTGAGAAATAATAAGCGAATTAGACTTTATTTAGAGTTATGAAAGAGATCTCATAACCTTTAAAGTTTTAAAACTAAGTGATAATGTGGGGGGCTAAGGGGCTATGGGGGGAGGGGGGCGAAGTCACGCACACTTCAGACTACACATTTTTAGCAGATATGCTTTATACTCTCTCAAATAATTATATATTACAATAACACAAAATTTTACACATTTTTTTTTACTCCGAAAATGCTCCACCAGCAAGACATAAATTCCGTTTTGTAAAATGCACTTTATATACTGGTGTCTTTTTCGTGAAATAAGCAGTCATATGATCGCTAGTAGCAATAATTTCTTTCTTGTTTACCTTTTCTGCTGGTTTACCATTAGCAACATTACTGTTATCAGTCTTCCCCTCACCAATCAAGGAAAATGCTTCTGGTTCAGGACCAGCA
This sequence comes from Spathaspora arborariae UFMG-19.1A, assembly GCA_000497715.1. Classification (NCBI taxonomy): domain Eukaryota; kingdom Fungi; phylum Ascomycota; class Pichiomycetes; order Serinales; family Debaryomycetaceae; genus Spathaspora; species Spathaspora arborariae. Next base: position 663,757 of record KI547137.1, read on the forward strand.
TCATTTGTATTCCGTTTAACATCCCATACTCTAATACTATTATCAGCACCACCACTTACTAAAACTGTACCATCACGAGAAAATGCAAGACTGTAAATTGAAGATCTTCCATGTCCTTTCATGGTTTTAAGGCGTCTTCCATTTCCAATATCCCATAAATTAACCACACTATCTTCTCCGGCACTAGCAAGCCATCTTCCATCAGGTGATACGGCAATACAATTGACAGGATTGGTATGACCCATGAATATACGTACACAATGACCAGTTTGTACATCCCACATTCGACATGTCTTATCACTTGATCCTGTGAACACGTAATTTGAATTTGGATGGAATTCAACACAATCAACATCATTGATATGCCCCGCAAATATTCTCAAGGGATATATGTGATCAGTTGCCCATAATCTTGCTGTCTGATCGTGAGATGCTGTGGCAAAATAATGTCCCAAGGGGGAGAATTTCACATCCCAAATTGGTTGATTATGTCCTTTGTATGAGACTAATGCAGTATAAGTGTCCAATGACCATAACCTTACTGTTTTATCTTCTGATGCCGATAATAAAAACTTGTTATCGGGTGAAAATGATACTCCATATACTGGTCCACTATGACCAATTAATTTTCTTGTGTTTTCATGACGATGACGATCCTTTTTAAATACTGATTTTAAGGGTTTCCCATCTAAACTCCATAATTTGATATAACTATCATGAAACCCAGCAGCCACCATATTTGAATCTTCATTAAAATCTATACATGTCATATCATTGTTGGTATTATGAAAAGTATACATACAAACTGAAGGAGCACTAGCTTGGATTGCTCCAAGTTTAATTTTTGATCTTGAATCTTCAACTTGTAAAATCATTCTCTTGATATCTCCATAATCTTTTAATGGTAATGGAAGTGATTCTCTTGCTGGGGAATCCAGTTCTGGTTTAATCATATCTTGAAATTCTTCAGTCAAAGTTTTCCCATTGACTGGTTCTATTTTTTCATCTTTAATTTTTAATTCAGCTTCAATTTCCTTTTGTATTTCGGGGTCAATTGGTAATTTACCTAATTTAACTCCTTGTTCATTAAACTTCTCCACTTCATTTGTATCAGTTACATATTCAGGAATACCTTCTTCTGGGTTTGCTTCACCTTCACGATCAACTTTATCTGGACGATTTATTGAAATCACAGGATCCAAATATTGATTGATAATTCGAATTAATATTCCTCCTCCAACAGCTTCATTTTCATGAAGGAAATAAAGTAATAAATTTAAGGAAGTTTTAGAAACCAATATTTTGTATTTGTGATTTCTATAAGCTATTGCTAATTCATTTTCTTCTAAATGTTCTGGTAAGGCTAATCCTGCGAATTTATTAACTTCAACTCCATGTAATATTAAATGATCAGATTTAAATTTATCAAAAAACTTTTTTGCATCACCATCATATCCTTTGGAAATGAGCTCCAAGAAGCAATGAATAAATAAAGGATATAATACACGAGATAATTCTGGTTTATATAAATCTAAACTTGAATCAACCCATCGTCTCAACATTGAATATGCTGTAGTATAAATTTCTGGGTCATTTTCACGTTTCTTTCTGGCTTCCAAATCTCGTAAACTTTGTAAATCTTTCTCCTTGGCTAATCTAACTTCACGGTCTTTAGTTTCTCGTAATTCTCGTTCAATTTTCAGTTGTCGTTCCCTCGATTCTCGTAATTCTCGCTCATTTCGAGATAATTTATCCTTTAGCAATTTTTCTTTCTTACCATCTAATTCACCAGGACTGGCTAATTCCGTGGTCGAGGGAGTTACTGGAGCAACTGGTGGTGTTGGTGTATTTGAACTTTCTAGACGTAACATTGATTCTGTACGATGATATCCCTTTTTATTAAGGTATTCCAAAACGATTCTATTTAAATCAGCTTGAGAATATTGTGGTTGATTTCCACGAGCTTGAGGTGGTCTAGCTTGTGCTGGCTGTGCATTACCTGCTGTGGTTGTTGCTCCTGGTTGACCTGTTTGTGGTCGTGGTTGTTGATTTGTAGCTTGTTGTACTTGGTCTAATTGACCTGGAACATCTGATTGATCTGATTTCTCCCCTGCCATGATTGAGGTTCAGCAGATTGTTTCTATGTAAGTATTAATTGTATGTTTTTCAAAGAGGTTTATACTTTTTTTTTGTTGAGTTAAGTTTGTATACAGCACGACATTTAAGACATGACGACATAATGACATAACGACATGACGACATGACGACATTTATAGAATATATACCTATTACTATACCTACTCTCTGGTCATCCTGCTCGATTGAGAACTGGCCTGGCAGTATCCCAAGGTCCTTGTAATTCATTCTTGTACCTCTGAAGTGACAAGAAATATGCTGGCATAGCCACTACTAACCCAACAGCTCCTATTAACCAATATACTAAAAACTTATGATTCAACAATTTATACATTAATATATCAACCATAATAAACATAATTACTCCAATTGTATAGTGCAATTTCTTATAGTTTAATTGTAATAACTTTGCATCAAATAAAGGAAGTAAGATATTTATTTGTACTGAGAAAAGCACAAATTGAAACACTTGATTTGTTGAAGATAATCGTGAAGCTAACACTATAGCATTAGAAAGGGAAATGTTTGTTGATATGATTGGTCTATGTGGTTTAACTTTGTGACATGGTTGTGCTGAGTTCATGGAATATTCATGGAATAAAACATTCGCTATACAAAGCACAAATGATATTGCCCAAATAGAATCAGATGATGTTGATTTTGTAAGCGATTCTAGAATTGGTGACACCATAAATAGCATAAGCATGATTAATATGAATGATTTCATGTTTATAATATAACTATTTGACAAACACATGAAACAAAAGAAAGTGACGACACTTGTTCCTATTGTAAGCCTAGTTGAATCCCAATTATGAACATATATTCCAATGAATATTAAAATCACAAGTAAGATACAGGATATGTAGAATACAATCAATGAAAAATCATCCATTAACTTGACATAGGAGTATTTAGCAACTGTAGTATTTCGTTTTAATTGAGATAGAAATGATTTATCAGTATAGTTATCAGGATATGGTTGTTTTAAATAAAGAAGTTTCTTCCATGGCGTGATTTTTTTAAATCGAGGTGAAGAAGGAAGTGAAAGATGTTTGAGATTTCGTGTAGGTGGGGGTGAATTAGAAGATAATTGTGGTGAAGTACTTTGGGACATAGCTGTTAGTATTAACAAAGCACTGCTTTCTTCATACAGAAATATCTGGCCTGAAAAATAAAACAAAAATTGAACCTTAGAAAAAGAACTAGTGACTACAAACAATCAACAACATGTCCAACATACAACCTATAAGAGATACTTCCAAGTTGGAAATACCACGTAATACATATCCTGCATCTATATCATCCACTTCCAATAACCCATTCAAACGTACACCTTCTCTGACTGGTGCCAGTGATCGATATCTTTCCCGAACAAATACAGGCACTACAGATCTATATATTGCCCACACCAATGCTGAATCACAAAGTATAGTAACTATAGACAAGATCCCCAGTGCCAAACCAAGTGTTACATACCTGGATTTACTATGGACTCAAATTGATGTGTTGGATGATGTAAGAAATATGGCAGGTGAAGTACGAAATCGAGGTTCTTTCTTTAATGATAAATTTAATGAAGAATTAGGTAAATTAAAACAATCTCAGAATAAATTATTAGAAACAATGTCAACTCAACACTTTTCAGATTTGGATGCAAGTGAGCATCAAAAACAATTATATCATTTAAGTAGATTAATACCTAGTCCCACTACAAATACTTCTGGGAATTTATTACATGAAGAAAATATTGTACATGAAAATGAAGAAAGTAAAAATGAATTTGAAAATAAGAAACGACAACAAGAAAAGATTAATATGTTTTTTAAAGAAGATGACTTAGAATTAAAAAATCAAACAATATATAAGAAACAAAATTTTGATGATGTAAATCAATATGTTCTGGAGATTAAACAGGATTTGAAAATTTTGGGGGCTTCAATGAAACAATTTGATGAAAATACTAGAGAAATATGGTGAATAACACTGGAGGTGTTATTATTACAGGTTAATACTATTTCAAGTCTAAACAATTAGTAATTCTGGAGCTTTTAAATATATTTGATATCTCCTGATGTTCACATTGAATGCTTTCTGTATTTGTGTAAGGTTTATTTTATAGAAATTTCTTAACACTACTGTGTTGCAATAAAGTTTTGTAATTTTCGTCGCTACCAGTTACTTGCCTGTTGTTACTAATTCCCCCCAAATAACTGAATTTAATATAATCTCTTTGATTTGGTTAGTGTTTCAAGAAATGAGGGGAAATATCTTGAAATTGTAACATGAAAATGTTATGGATAATTAATCACGGTAATTTAGGAAGAATTACTCGCAAATTTCTCATACAAAAGATATTTTTTGACCTGCCAAATGGAGTAATTCGTTCCATCCGGAAGAACTGCACAAAATCTTGTATTATAACCACCACACACCACCACCACCACCAACAACAACACCAACAACAACAACAACAACAACAATAACAATAACAATAACAATAACAACAACAATAACAATCATTGTTTATATATAAATTCAACGTTTATTTCTTATTTTTTTTTTCTTTTTAAATTTTTAAATTTTTCACTTTATCAATTGAATTTTACGATTTCTTAACTATGGTTCATTTAGGTCCTAAGAAACCGGCACATCGTAAAGGTACATTTACTGATGTATCAGAAGAATTACTTTCTGAACTCAAATCACTTGAAACTCAATTCACAGTATCCCCAGAAAAACTTCGTGAAGTTGTCTCTCATTTCGCTTCAGAATTAGAAAAGGGGTTATCTGTTGCTGGTGGAAATATCCCTATGATCCCTGGATGGGTTATGGATTATCCTACAGGTAAAGAGACTGGAGATTATTTAGCTATTGATTTAGGTGGAACTAATCTACGTGTTGTTCTTGTTAAATTAGGAGGTAATCGAGATTTCGATACTACTCAATCAAAATATCCTTTACCTAGTTATATGCGTACTGCTACAAGTGAACAATTATGGGATTTTATTGCTGATTGTTTGAAAAAATTTATTGAAGAAGTGTATCCTGAAGGCTGCAGCTCCGAATTACCCCTTGGTTTCACATTTAGTTATCCTGCTTCTCAAAATTCAATAAATCAAGGAATCTTACAACGTTGGACTAAGGGTTGGGATATTGATGGTGTTGAAGGACATGATGTTGTACCAATGTTAAAAAAAGCACTTAAAAAGGTTGATGTTCCAGTTGATGTTGTTGCTGTGATTAATGATACTACAGGAACTTTAGTTGCTTCAATGTATACTGATCCTGATACAATTATGGGATTAATCTTTGGTACTGGAGTAAATGGGGCATATTATGAAGTTGTTAAGGATATTCCTAAATTACAAGGGAAACTTGCTTCGGATGTTGAACCAGATTCTCCTATGGCTATTAATTGTGAATATGGAGCTTTTGATAATGAATTGGTTGTTTTACCAAGAACAAAATATGATGTACAAATTGATTTAGAATCACCAAAACCAGGACAACAATCATTTGAAAAAATGAATTCTGGTTATTATTTAGGAGAAATCTTGCGATTAATCTTACTTGAATTATCTGAAGAAAAACATCTTATTTTTGAAGGTCAGGATTTAACTAAATTACATCAACCTTATATTATGGATACTTCATTCCCAGCCAGAATTGAAGAAGATCCCTTTGAAAATTTACTGGAAGTTTATGATGTATTTATGGAAGTGTTATCTATAGAAACAACAGTTCCTGAACGTAAAGTTATACGAAAGATTTGTGAATTAATTGGTGAAAGATCAGCAAGATTATCTGTATGTGGGATTGCTGCGATTTGTCAAAAAAGAGGTTATACTAAAGGTCATTGTGCTGCTGATGGTAGTGTATATAACAAATATCCCGATTTTAAAATTAGAGCTGCAAAGGCATTAAGAGATATCTTTCAATGGGATGATAATCATGAAGATCCAATTACAATTGTGGCTGCTGAAGATGGATCAGGTGTTGGTGCAGCTGTTATTACTGCATTAACTGAAAAGAGATTAAAACTGGGTAAATCTGTTGGATTAGCTTAGTTTATAGAGAAAAAAATTAGATGTATAATAGATTACCAGTGTCGTGTAATTGAACCTGTTTCGCATAATAATCAGTATCATAAACCTGTCAGCTTTTCTTTTTTTTTCTTGTGTCATTTTTTAGCCACTGAAAACGACAACCACCATTTGTAAACTTTCCATACAACATCAAACAATGTCTGAATACGCAGAGAGACCTACTGTACCTGCTCAATTAGAGTCTGTTAACTACACTGAAGATAAAACAGCTACACCTTCTTCTGAGAAAGCACCACACCAAATATATAATCTTGCCGATAAATTTAAAGATGAACTGTATTCAGTAGATTCGCTTACTCAAGCCAATGACCTTTCGGTTCTTCGTGCACAACTTTCATCAGATCAAATCGTCAATGAAGCAGATGTATTACATACTGAACAATTGATTAAGGAAAGCAGAGAAATTCAAGAAGAGGAACTGGATGAAGAACAGGAAGATGGGGAACTCTATGAAATTAATGTATGGCTGATTTTACAAAAGGGAGCAATTAATTTGGTATTGCCATTTATTAATGGTATGATGTTGGGATTTGGTGAGATATTGGCTCATGAAGTTGGTTTTAGATATGGTTGGTTTGGTGCTAAAGTTGAACCAGAAGCAAGAATGAGAAAGAGAGAATTAGAACGTCAACAGCAGCAGCAGCTACAACAACAGCAACAGCAACAGCAACCAACAAGGTCAAGGTTTTTGTAAATTTTGCTTCTTAGTATTTGTATATAACTAGAATAAAATCATCTGGTATGTTTATAATGTAGTAACTTTCTACTTCAACATCGATGTTGTGAGCCCTTTCGCTCCTAGTTAAACTACAATATGCAGAGAAAGTAAATTACTATATTGAAAACTGAGGAATATTCCAGGGATTCTAACTGTTGGGGGTGGGGTTCAATGTTGTCCGCCCGGGATGTATTTCCGACCATATCGGAGTCACTTTGCGAAGATTATATAATGGACGTCAATTTCCAGAAAAAAAGGCACCTTTCGATGATCTGAAATATACAACTTTTCCACAACTGTCAACCGACTATGTCACGTATCGAATCTGATGCCTTTGGTGAAATTTCAGTACCTTCAGATAAATATTGGGGTGCACAAACTCAAAGGTCACTTACCAATTTTGAAATTGGTGATATTAAAATGCCAATTCCTATAATTCGTGCTTTTGGAGTATTGAAAAAGGCCACTGCTACTGTAAATGAAGCTTCTGGTGCCCTTGATACTCAACTTGCTACTGCTATTAAACAAGCAGCTACTGAAGTTATTGAAGGGAAATTCAATGATAATTTCCCTCTTGTTATTTATCAAACTGGTTCAGGAACTCAATCTAATATGAATGCTAATGAAGTTATTTCCAACAGAGCAATTGAAATCATAGGTGGGGTTATGGGGTCCAAAAGACCAGTTCATCCAAATGATCATTGTAATATGTCCCAATCTTCAAATGACACTTTCCCTACAGTCATGCATATTGCTGCAGTTAGTGAAATCTCAGAACAATTACTTCCAAAATTACGTGATTTAAGAGATGCATTTTCTGTAAAAGCAGAAGAATTCAAAGATATTATTAAAATTGGTAGAACTCATTTACAAGATGCTACTCCATTAACGTTAGGTCAAGAATTTTCTGGGTATGTTCAACAATTAACTTATGGAATTGCTAGAGTTGAACAAACATTACCCAGACTTTCCCTTTTAGCTCAAGGTGGAACTGCTGTAGGAACTGGTCTTAACACTAAACGTGGATTTGATGTCAAGGTTGCGAAAGAAGTTTCTAACATCACTGGATTACAATTTGAAACTGCCCCTAACAAATTTGAAGCCCTTGCTGCTCATGATGCATTTGTTGAAGCTTCTGGTGCCCTTAATACCCTTGCTGCTTCACTTTTCAAAATCGCTCAAGATATAAGATATCTTGGTTCTGGTCCAAGATGTGGATATGGAGAATTACTGTTACCAGAAAATGAACCAGGTTCTTCAATTATGCCAGGTAAGGTTAATCCAACTCAATGTGAAGCAATGACTATGGTTTGTGCTCAAGTTATGGGTAATCATACCACAATTACTTTTTCAGGTGCTTCAGGTCAATTTGAATTGAATGTTTTTAAACCAGTTATGGCATATAATTTATTAAATTCAATTAGATTGTTGGGTGATGCATGTAGATCATTTAGATTGCATTGTGTTGAAGGTATTATTGCCAACAAGGAAAAGATCAATAAGGTTTTAAATGAATCTTTAATGTTGGTAACTGCATTAAATCCAAAGATTGGGTATGATAATGCTCTGAAAGTTGCTAAAAACGCTCACAAGAAAGGTATTACTCTTAAGGAATCTTGTTTGGAATTAGGAATGTTGACTAGCGAAGAATTTGATGAATGGGTTAGACCTGAAAATATGATTGGTCCAGAGGATTAACCGTTATATAAATATATTTTATTACTGTACCCTTATATATATGAAACAGTTTATTCTATTCTTACACCATCTCTATCTGGAAACACTATGTATTCCCCCTTACCAACTGGAAATCTCTTACATTTACCACAACTACATTTCCATACCAATACATTGTTAATCATACTTTTCTTTTTGGAAAGATTTTCCACATACATAGTCATAGTCAATCCTGGAATAAGCAAACTATAACATTGTTTACATATAGTTCTCTTTAGACTTGGTGATGATTTCAGTACAGTTTTCTTTCCAACTAAATCCATATTTCTCGCTATTCCTCGAGCAAGTATAGGATGAGATATTGTTAGATGGTTTGATAATTGGTATAGATATGATATTCGAGCGTAGTTGTCTTTATGTGGTACATTTTTCAGATTATTCTTTTTCTTATTATCCTTCTTAGCCATTTCTCTTACTCTCCAACTAACTTAACCCATCAATATTTTGCGTCCTGTATTTTTTTTTTTCAAATTTGGAGGGCAAAAAAATTGAACATTATTTACAACCAGTTGAATTAAGACCAACAGTCAAATTATTATACATTCAACTAGACATTCATAATGAGTGGTTACGACAGTGCATTATCGATATTCTCGTATGTTAAATCCCTGCAATTGATGTTCGAAGTATAGTTTACTAACACTTTTCACTATAGCCCAGATGGACATGTTTTTCGTATGTTTAACTTATCACAAGTTCTTTATCAAATTCAATACTAACACCCCAATTCTAGAAGTTGAATATGCCTCAGAAGCAGTAAAACGAGGTACATGTGCTGTTGGAGTCAAAGGTAAATCTACAGTAGTATTAGGATGTGAAAAGAGAACCACACTTAAATTACAAGATCCTCGAATTACTCCTTCCAAGATTTGTAAAGTTGATAATCATATTCTTTTAGCATTTGCTGGGCTTAATGCTGATGCGAGAATATTAGTGGATAAAGCTAGAGTTGAAGCCCAATCTTATAGATTAACTTTAGAAGATGCTGTATCTATTGAATATTTAACAAAATATGTTGCTGGTGTTCAACAAAGATATACTCAATCAGGTGGGGTACGTCCCTTTGGGATTGCTACTCTTATTGCTGGGTTTGACACTAATGATAATGTTCCAAGATTATATCAAACTGAACCTTCAGGGGTGTATAATGCTTGGAAAGCTCATGCTATTGGTAGATCTTCCAAAACAGTCAAGGAATTTTTGGAAAAGCATTATCTGGAAGATTTAAGTGAAGAAGAAACAATTAAATTAACTGTAAAATCTTTATTGGAAGTTGTACAAACTGGGGCTAAAAATATTGAAGTTTCAGTATTAAGACCAGGTAATGCAATTCAAAATTTAGATGTTGATGAAATTAAAAAGTATGTTGATGAAATTGAAGCTGAAAAGGCAGCTGAGGCTGAAAAGAAGAAACCAAAGAAAGATTAATAGTTTATATATATATATATATATATAACTATACAGTTTACCTTCTCTTCTTTTTATTACTAGATTTTGCTGGTTGGGCTTTTCTCTTTCCAGAATCATTTGGACTTGTTGCTGGTTTAACTACTGAGAAAAACCCATCTAACCGTCCTTGTACTCCTGCTTTTAATCCCTTTTTCAATTTCTCTGCTCCACTACGAATTCTTTCTTCACTAAATCCTTTTTCTTTAACCATATATTGAACTAACCCTTCTACATCTGGTTCTTTCCATTTTAATGTAACTTCATTAGCATCAGTAACTTCTGGTTTAAGAAACAATTGTCTTGCTTCATCATAGGGCCAATTCTCAGGTACTTTAAATTTAGTCTTTTCTGGATTATTATTAATATGTTCAATAATCTTATCTAAAGATCCATGCTCTTTAATTAATTTAAATGCAGTAACTGGACCTACTCCTTTTATAGTTTCACAATAATCACATCCTAATAATATACATAAATCAATAAATTGTTCCTTGGTCATTTCTAATCCAGCAATAGCCTCTGAGTATTCAATTTGATCAATTGGCATTTTTCTTGCTTCAGAAAATGTTAAATGTCTTAATAAAAATGGAGGTTCATAACATAAAGTATCCATATCTTCTGAAGCAGCAGCAAATACTTTACCACCTCGAGCTAATTCAGCACATTGAGCTTCTGCTTCACAAGGAGCATTAACAATAGGGATCCCCATTAATTCTAATAATTTTCTAGCTTCATCATTTTGTTCACGAGATACCCTAACTAATCTTTTCTCAAATTTCATAACTTCAGCTACAGTTCCTTCATCTTTAAGTCCATCTAATTGCTTTTGTGCTTCTTCTCTTCTCATTAGTCTCTTTTCTAGTTCACCTCCTTTAAGTACTGGTGGTTTTCCATCAAATACATATACTGGTTTAATATTATTTTCCACAAGACGAATAGTACGATAGAATAATCCTGATAAGTGTGATGTCGTTTCTCCGTCTTCATTGGTTAATTGTTGTCCATCTGATTGACGAACAGCAATAAGAAATTGATAAAGACACATCAGAGCATCAATGGCAACTTTCCTACCAAAAAGGTTTTTAAGTTGGAATTCTTTGAATGAAGAAGGTGAATGTTCTTTGATTAGTTGATTAAGTCCTTTGACACCCATTGACTTTATATAGTGTATGAAGAGAGTGTTGAATTTAACAAACAAACAAGCAAATCAAAAAAAAAAATCAAAAGGGATACGCGTTGCTTATACGCGAGATTTTGCAAAAAAAAATTACTAATTTATTGAAGAAACTCACATATATAGTTGTATAAAGAATAGAATATAGTAGTAAGGCTAATGCTTTTCAGTGGCAATTGGGGCTCCAGATTGCCTGTTGGTGTTATTCTCTTTCAAAGCAAGTAATTGTTTAGTTCTAAAAGTTTCATAATGAATTAAAGAAGTTGTTTCAATTAAATCTTGCAAATGAGTTCTGGTCAAGAAATCTCTTAAAAATACAAATTCACATTGACTAACATCTTCAATATTAATTGCTCCCCATTTAGTCTTTCTGCCTCTTACGGATTCACCATTTATTTCAATTTCCCTTTCAGAACCAGCAATAGCAAATGGAATTAACGATTTTATATCTTCATTTAATTGTCTTTCATCATCATATAATTCTTCACTATCATAAGGATATATATTAAAATTATACTTGATAAATTCTTTTTGTAAAAGTCTTTTAAATTCAGCTCTCTCTTCAAGAGTTAAGGCATCTGATTTAGCAATTACTGGAACAACATTGGCAATTTCCAGTAATTTCTTTAAAGCTTGAACATCCAATTGTTTTAATTTTTGACCATTTGGAGCAATGAAATATAAAATACAATGAACTCTAGTATCAGGTAAATATTTTTCTCTTTGAGCAGTTAATTCTCGTCTCAAATATTGTGAATGTTGTTCTTTAACATATTTAACTAAAGGTTCCCAACATTTTTCATTATTAATTTGATCACCAAATCCTGGAGTATCAATAACATTAATATTTAATTTAACATTATTTTCAACTAATGAATGACTAGAAACTTCAATCTCAGTAGTTTTCTCAATAGGTTCATTAGGACTTCTTCTACCTTTTGATTCAGTTAATTTTGATGAAAATAAAGTATTAATTAAAGTACTTTTACCTAATCCACTTCTACCAACAACCATAATGTTGAATTGGAAACCACGTTTTAATAATCTATTTTCAATTTGAGAAGTAATAGTATCAAACCCGACATATTTCTTGGGTTGGGAAAGTTGAGGATCTTCTACTGACATGATGTGTTTTATAACCGCTGTTGTATGTTGTCTGATTTTGAATATGTGTCTTTTGAATCAAGAAACAAATTTTCGTTGTAAATTTTAAACGCGCCAAAGTAAACAAAAAAGAATTCGGTTGTCTCAAAATTGGGTTGAACACGACCGAAAATAATCAAAGAACTTCAACTAATATCAAATAAGAGAAGTTTGACTATAAGAGAGAAATTTATACTCAGTATCTAGTAAGTTACTTAAATTGATTCTGTAAAGTGAAAGTAGAATGAATTTATTTTTGATGTTGGGTTTATTGCATTCTAAGGAAATATTTAATATATTTGCAATAGTTTTAAGAAAATTGAACTAGCATATTCAAAAAAAAATAAGAATCACTAGTTAAAATTTACTTCAATTTTTTAGACATTAAGTTACAAAAACTGTCCAGATAACTTCTTTAGGAGACCTATTCCTGCTTCTTCTTTGAATAGCTCCCGATATTGGCTTTATTCTTATTATAACCTTCATATTTATCCATTTCACACGACCTCCGTTTTTTTTTCTTCTTCTTGTGCTCGCAATATGGATAATGAAAATTTTTACTTAAATCCAATAGAATACTTTGATAAACGTCAAGAATCATGTCTTTAGCATTCAGATTCGGGTCTATTGCCGTGGCTCATGAATCACTCGTCAGTTTACTCCCACGTTTACCCTCAATAAGCATCAGAATTGGAGAAACCTCTCCTGAAACTCCAACAGAACTTGATCCTCGTTTAGAAGAACTTGCAGAACATTTACATAATAATGATGGTGAACCTCCATTCATGATTGATAATGGGATCTTAAAAGCTGCACCAAAGAAGAAAATGTCATATCGTCGTCATAGAATTAAATTATATACTCCTGGTAATAAACAAGTTCAACCTTTACATAATATTGTGAGATGTTCTGCATGTGGAAGAGTTAAGAGATCACATTTTATGTGTATGTATTGTTTTGCTGAAATTAGAACATTCTTAAAAGGTTTAAAACGTGAAAATGGGTTAATTAAAGATCCTGTAGATCCTCAAAGTGATTTAAATCCAACTGATGAAAGAATTATATATCCTGGTAAAGTTCTTAGTGGTGAACAACTTCAATTACAAAAGAAAGATTATGTTCCTAAAAGAGAAGAACCTTTAATGTTTGATAAGAATAACTTGATGTATCAAAAGAAAAAGTGGTACAAATAGACAATAAGAACACAACAATTTCTTGTACATATATATAAATAAAATAAAATAATCAAACAAGGCAAATAAACTATCTATGGAGCAAGTCTAACTATTTCCCATTCAGTATCTTCTTTTTTTTCTCTCCTATAAGTGATACGATCATGTAATCTACTTAAACCACCTTGCCAGAATTCAACTTCTAAAGGTTCAATTCTAATACCACCCCAAAAATCAGGACATGGAATTTCTTCATCTTTTAAATTTTTAAATTCTTCTTTATACTTATCATTAATTTCATTTAAATCATCTCTTGATTGAATTACCGAACTTTGAGGACTTGACCAAGCACCAATTTTAGAGCCACGAGGACGAGTATCAAAGTATCGTTGAGAAGTTTCTCTTGTAACATGTTCCATAATCCCCTCAACACGAACTTGTCTTTGAACATGAGGCCAAAAAAATGTTAAACTGGCATATTTATTTGATTCAAAATCAGCTGCCTTTTTAGAAGTATTCCAATTGGAGTAAATAACGAAGCCAAATTTATCTAATTCTTTTAATAATACAATTCTTGAAGATACTCTACCACTAGGTAATCTAGCAGTAGATAAATTTGTTGCTTCAACAATAATATCAGATCCTTCAGGAAGTTGTTCTTGAGCTTCTTTAAACCATTTATGGAACTCAGTAAATGGATCAGGTTCAATATCAGTTTCTCCTAAATGTCCCTTAGTATATTGATACGTTGGAGGTGCAAAAAGAATTGGTTGTTGAGTAGTAGTTTCAGGATCTTCTGGACGTTTAGTATCTGACATGGTACGAATAGGTATCGTTGTTGTTGTTGTTGTTCTTGTGGCTATTTTTCCTACACTGTTTCTTAAGGCTAAATTTTTCTTAACAACTTGTTTGAACATTTACCAGAGAAAGTGAATGATATAAATGTGACTAATTATATAAGTTATTTTTTCTTTTTAATTTTTCAGTGTCATCAACCACACGAAATAAGCCAAAGAAAAAAACATTGTCATGATTTTTAAATGGATCTGAAAAGATTAATTCCTAATTTAGTACAACAATTTCGGAGGAGGTAAGATTTTAACGAAGTTTCGATAACTGTTTGTGCGAATCGGTATTACCTTTTAAGATTTGTTTGGAATAAAAGTATGAGCATTCGGATTATAGTCGATTATATCTAATTATAATTACTGTATACAATCTGTTTAAAGTTACCCCACGTCCACTATTTCACGAGAAATATACTGTATTTTATTTTTCTACAAAGCCAGCAATATATTAATATGACCCGCTCTTCCCGTTCCCGAGTCTTTTCAAAAAGAAAAAAAGACTTGACTCTTGTTCAATATATGTAAACATATGTAAACATTAATTTCCGTTTATCATCACTATTTCCCCCAACATCAGGAGATTTACTTCTTTCATCAGATAAACAGTAGAAAAAAAATAAACATAAAAAAAAACTATTTTTTTTCTTGCTAAAAATTTTTCACAGCCAAATCAAGAGATGACTATTGAATCCGACACTAAACGAAGAAAAGTTTACACTTATCCCAACCACCCAAGATCAATATCAGTGTTCAGTATTAGTGGAAGACATCCCTTAAATGTAAAACCAAGTGGGAACTCCCTTTTAAACAATGATGTTTCCTTGAATAAACAACGAGTTTTACTTCTTGGAATATTTGCTGCATTCCCAGATGAATTAATTCAAGAAATTGTAGGATATGTAGAAGATATTAATTCACTTAGGAATTTATCCCATGTATCAAGATTATTTTATGCGTTTTTATATGATGAAGAGTTATGGAAGAAAATATATGTCAAGAATATCACAAAATATAACGCACGAGATTGGTTAGGTTCTTGGAGGAATACGGTATTGGGAATTACAAAATCAGCTGATATTCAACTTCAAGACAACCTTCTTTGTTCAGATGTACTTTATCGTCCATTTCAATGTTCTCAAATAAACTATGCCAAAGTGTTTGCCAAGATTCTTCTTGAAGAAGAGACATATCATTGTCATTCAATACAAGGACAACTTGGGAAACTTCCTCAAGGAAGAATTTTACGAATAAATGAAAATAATTTACTGATTAGTGAATTCAATACGAAATATCATGACACACCATTCATTCTTACTAATAGTGATATTCAACGTTGGCCTAAATGGACATTCCCTGAATTAGTGGAGCAATATCTGGATGTGAAATTCCGTCAGGAAGCAGTTGAATGGGATCTCGGGAAATTCAATCAATATTTACACAACAATAAAGATGAAAATCCTCTTTATCTTTTTGATTGTAATTCCATAGCCATGCAAACTCTTCGTAAGGAATACACGGTACCGACTATTTTCCAACAAGATCTTTTTACAGTATTCACTAAACCTCAAGATTTTACATGTCGTCCTGATCATGCATGGTTAATTATGGGTTCGGCTAGATCAGGTTCAACATTTCATAAGGATCCAAATTATACATGTGCTTGGAATGTTGCCATTACTGGACGTAAACTTTGGATTATGCTCCCTCCACATATTACTCCACCAGGAGTCTCGACTGATGATGAAGAAAGTGAAGTCACTTCACCCGTAGGGATTGCTGAATGGGTACTTTCTGGATTTTTTAATGATTCACTTAAGATTGCTGAATGTGAGATTGGGGTGACATTCCCAGGTGAATGTATGTATGTACCAAGTGGATGGTGGCATAGTGTTATTAATATCGATGATTCAATTGCATTTACGCAAAATTTTGTTCCAATATCAAAATTAGCTAATGTATTGGATTTCTTGAAAAATAAACAAGGTCAAGTAAGTGGATTTAGACCAAGAGAAATTAATCTAACATTACATTATCTTTTGAAAAATGGAGCTAACGAAAGTTCATTTCAAAAATATGTTGACGTGTTTGATTCTTTAAATATTGATGTTAATGAAGATTGTGGAGAAATTGCTGATCTTCCATGTATGCCAATTTATGAATTATTTGTATATTTGTTGAAGCTTAATGGAATGGAAACAGAATTGAATGAAGCTTTGATTAAATTGGAAAAGATTGAATTAAAAGCATATGAAAAAGAGACTGGTAAAAGTAAAGCATGGGAGAAATTAATTACACCTTCATCAACCACTACATTTTCCTTTCAATTTGATGAAAGTGACGAAGAATAAAAAAAACCTTTTTTTTCGCAACCATAGAAACTTATATGTAAAAACACGTTTGTTAGTCTTTTCAACTGTTTTTCATGACACTCTTCTCTACACTAACTAATCAAAAAAAAATAGATCTATTTATTTAAACTACACAGTTTTATTTAAAACTTTTGAATAGTTTCATAGAAACTTTTACCTTGAATTCTACCAAGTTCCTTTTCTAATTCACTTGGTTGTCTTGAACCATCAGGTCCAGCAAAAGTACCAGCACCATATGGAGAACCACCATGAATTTCATCCATCTTACTTTGTAATGGGAAAGCATTAGCATAACCAAATGGAACAAAAATAACTCCATGATGAACTAAAACAGATAAAGCATTTAAAGCAGTAGTTTCTTGACCTCCACCTTGAGTACCAGTAGAAACAAAAATACCAGCTGGTTTACCATGAAGAGAACCTTTAACCCATAAACCACCAGTAGCATCCCAGAAAGCCTTGAATTGAGCAGGGTAGTTACCATATCTGGTTGGAATACCAAAAAGGAAAGCATCATATTCTTCTAAAGTTTCATTAGTAGCAATTGGATAATCTGGTTTAGCTGGAGCATGTAATTTACCTAAAATTTCATCAGATAAAGTTTCTGGAACTTGAAAAATTGTTGCAGAACCACCAGCAGCTTCTACACCTTTTTTTTCTTCTTCAGCCAAAGTAGCGATGTGATGATACATCGAATAAATGATAATTGCAATTTTTGGAGCCATTGTTATGTGTTATGTTTTTGTATAATATGAATTGATAATATTAAAAAGGAGAATTATGAACTGAAAAAAAAAGTTGAGGATGTTGGTTTATTTAAATAGTTCCTGAACCCCCTTTATGTGAATTAGGGAACACAATTGAAAATTAGAATTATAAAAACAGAAAAAAAAAGAAAGAAAAGAGAATGACAAAACCTTAACGAGATTTCTGGAAATTGCGTGAGATTATGAGACCTGTTGGGACTTAATTGTGCCACACTGGTTAAACTGGATTTCCGGGATTGTAAACAATCGGAAATTGTCTTCCATTTGTTTCCAGTAAGTTGTACGATTTACAATTTCTTACTAATTCATTTGTAATAGAAAATTAAGTTTTTTTTTTTTTTCTTCTGTCAGTTTTGTCAAGCATTAATAATTTTTT
>KI547137.1:681774-718652 GCA_000497715.1 Spathaspora arborariae UFMG-19.1A
AACAAAAAAAAAAAAAAAAAATAAACAATTGACAATTAACTCTTGAATTACTCGGTGGCTGTATCTTAGAAACGAGCAAATTATTCAATTACATTCAATGCTTACATAACCTTTACTATTAATAATATATCTCATCATTTGACATGAGATATTTCTTATCATCGAGCTTACTCTTCATGTATACGAACAATTGGCTGCAAACTAATCAATTTCTCTTTATTTCTATTAGTTTTCAATTTTTAGATATTGATACTTTTATTTTTGAATGATTATTGGAATGGGGAAGGAATGTATAAACTCTTTCTTGAAAGATAAACGATCCAATAGAAAACACAGAAAAAAACATGTAAATTTCACATTGAGAATTTCAGGGGGTATTTTACTTAGAAGTAGTTTCTTTCTCACTTCATCGCTTCACCCCTCCCCAGAAAAACAAAGAAAAATACTGAAAACTAATGGACCCTGGAAACGGAGTGAATGTGTGTACATGCTCAATTGGAATAGTACTATCTTAACAATAATCTGTAGATAATGTACCAACTACTTTTCTCTAGGAATTAGTATAACTAAGCAATGTTTATTTTTCATGCCAAATTAGTTATGTGCCACGCCGTTTTTAAAAAAAATGAATTTGTAATCTTGTACTAAGAAAATTTCAAAATACTAAATTAAGAACTTATTGTTTATCCGATACTATTTTTAAAATAAATATCTTCAATTCTCCTGTGTAAATTTCTCTTATTTTTTTCTTTCATCTATACAACTTTTACCTTTAAATAAATATGAAAATTGCTATTATTCAATACTCTACATATGGTCATACTACCCAATTAGCCCGTGCTGCTAAGGCGGGGATTGAAGAATCTGGGTTGGCTACTGCTGTTGATATTTTCCAAGTTCAAGAAACATTATCTAATGATATTCTTGAAAAATTGCATGCTGGACCAAAACCAAAGGATATTCCCGTAGCAACTTTAGAAACTTTAGAAGAATATGATGCATTTATTTTTGGTGTGCCCACAAGATTTGGTACTGGTTCAGCACAATTTTTTGAATTTTGGGGTGCTACAGGGGGGTTATGGATGAAAGGAGCATTAAATGGTAAACCTGCTGGGTTTATTGTTTCAGTAGGTACTCAAGGTGGTGGTCAAGAAGAAACTGTTAGGCATTCAATTAATTATTTAGCTCATCATGGTATGCCTTATATTCCATTGGGTTATGCCAAAACTTTTGCTGATGTAACTGCTGATGAAGTTCATGGTGGTACTCCATATGGTGCCGGTACCTTTGCTGATGCTGATGGTTCAAGACAACCAAGTGAACTTGAATTAAGAATGGCAAAGGTTCAAGGAAATGATTTCGCAGCCTCAGCTATTAAATTTGTCAGGGGCAAGAAAACGCTGGCTGCTGATGATGAACCAGAAGCTCCACCAGCTGCCAGTGATATCGCCAAGAAGGCTGCCCAACTGGGAACTGCAGCTACTGCTGGTGCTGCTACAACTGCTGGTGGGGTTGTAGACAAAACCAAGGCTGGTGTACAAACTGCTACAGAGAAAGCTCAAAACACTGCTAGTGATGTTGCAGACAAAGCCAAGTCTGCTAAAGCAACTGCTACCCAAAGAGCTGAACAATCCAAAAAGACTGCCGAAACAGAAGAAAAGGGTTTCTGCAGTAAATGTGTTATAATGTAAAAAAAAATGAAAAAAGTTGTGTTTGCTTGATGCCTTTTGTTAATTTAATAGAGTTGTATATCAAATCACAGTCTAGATTGCCCATTTGTATGTATTATAATAAAATATAGTCAGTAATGAATCAAAGTAACAACAAATTGTCAAACATACCTAAAAAGCTTCAAATTCAATCTCTCAAATTTACTTCACATCTCAAATTTCTCACAACACATCTTTATTCTCTTCAATCAATACCAATAATTATTTCCGGCTTGCAAACTTGTTGCAAAAATCTAGACAGTAATACTCAAATTCATTGATTCTCGATTAACATACTCCATTTATAAAGTATTGGACAATCTTCTCTCTTCTAAGAAAGCCTAACCGGAATCAATGTCAAGCAATACCTTTGTTATCTAGATGAATTTGTATACACATTGCAAATCGATTTTTTTTTGGCACTATGGAAGTTGTAAATATAGATACTTGCATTTATATTGTCCCCATCAAGATTCCAACACATATGATTTCTAAAGTATATTGTCATTCCAAGTATATGTCCACGAATGTATAAGCTATTTTATCCGGAACCGAGCTCCAGGATGTGGGAAGATTTCAAATCATTTTCTAATAGCAAGAAGGATTGGACATCTGGAGGGACACCCCTGGTTGAATTAGAAACAATGATTCAAACGCTAACCACCCAGCTCATACTAGAACATAATATTGTAACAACTATACCTTGTCTTTTCTATGAAAAACGAAATCAATAAAAGTAAAAAAAATTGGTTAATGTAAAGGGACCAAGATTAAACATCTTGACATATATGTCATATATGTCATATATTGATCATTGATATCCATAGTGGCTGGAATATTAAAATGTGTGTTTTATTGAGAAGAATCTCCTTGTGTAATACAATCATTCTACATTCTTTATGGACTTTTAGGTCATACCCCAAGGCAAGACCCATATGACAATTAATCCAACCTTGAAAGTTGTCCCCAGGAAGAATAATCTTCTAATCTTAGTATGGATGTATGGATGTAATCGTGGTATTGGTCTGTTTGATGAAGAAATTAAACAATTCTATTTATTCCCTAGTAAGAACATGATTAGAAGGAGATAGTAAAGATTAAATATGTTTAGAGGTGAATCTGAGATTGGGTAGTGATATCAGTTTGATGGTATATGATTGAATGAATGAAACTTAAAAGAGAAAGAACTGTATGGGACGACCATGAGACCTACGCGTCTATTTTTTTTTTTTACATCGCGATTGATGGAACTGTACACAGTGTACACAGGAAGAAATAGCTATCAAGGTGTATATAATTAAGCTCGTAGTATTGCCTTTGAATATTCCCTCTCCCCTTGGCAAAATTTTTTTTGAGGAGAGAGTTGGGTATATTTTTTTGTAAATGAGTTAATTTATTATTTTTTAATGTAATTTCCTTTAAAAGTTGTTATATGTAAGAAATATATATAAAAAGCTATGTGATATAAGGATGTTTTTTTTCTATTTTTTATAAAGAATTTTTTATAACTTTTTTGTCATTATATTGAATTTATTTAATAATACAGTGTCTCAAATTATTTCAAACTAACGCGACATTTTTTTCATACCAAGGTTTGAAAATTCCGAGGGCACTATTTTCATACCACGTGATTAACTTACTTTAATTACTAGGCATTCCGACTCAGTTGGTTAGAGGATTTGTGAAAATCTATTTTTCGTGTGGTTTGTAAAAAAATGTCGCGTTAGTTTGAATTAATTTGAGAAACACTGTAGTATTTTTTTCTACTATTTTTTATATATTTTATAAATTGATATTATATCATAATTTAACTATTAAACACTATTTTTATTTTATAATTTTTATAAAAATATTTAAATTTATGTATATTAAGTATTTCCCTTTTTTATATAATCGAAATGTTTTTGAGATATAATTATACATTTTTTCTTAATTATGAAATTATTTTCTGGATTATCAATATTATATACTTTATATTTTTTATTTTCTATTTTTTCAAATACTGTTATTGTATTTCTTAATTTTTCATCATCATCACCATTTATGTCTGTAATATTTGTATTATTTTTTACATAAATTATTTTATTAGTTTTTTTATTTTTTTCTGCGAATTTAATTTCTAATATTTTTTTTATAGTTTATTTTTCCATTATCTATGAATTTTAGGTATTTTTTATCTATTATATTTTTTTTATTGTTAATTGTATCAAATATATATAATTTTTTGTTTTTATGAATTATGAAATTTAAAAAATAATCTTCTATGTTATCCACATAATCATTTATTATATCATTTTCACATTTTACTTTCACATTTTTATATCCCTCGATAAGTTTATCTTCATAATTATATATTACTAGTTCTTTTATATTTTCATCTTTCATTTTACTAACTAATGTATCATATACCTCATCAATTGAATTTTTTTCAAAATCATTTAAATTATTAAAGGTTATATAATTATTGAAGTTTGATTTATTTATATGTATTCTTATTTTTGTATTTTTAAGTAATATAATGTTTAGTTCTGAATCATTTTCTACCATTATTTTTCTTTTAAGATCTATTATGTCATCATAATATTGGACCTCACAATATTCTTCTAATTCATGTTTATCTTTTGGAGAAAAACCGTATATTATCATTATTTTTTTACTTTTGCTTTGTATGTATTTAGGCAAGTGTATGTAGTTAGTCTTGGTAGTTCTCTAAACTGTTTTAGATATTACCTTGTTGGTATCAATTTCTGTTTGTTTTACTTTGGTGGGTTTCAAAATCTGTCGCGTGGAAATGTCTCAACAGACATTTTCTAAGGAAAAGCTTTTTCCGCGACAAGTGGTTGGAACCGTGCAATAATTTGTATTCCTTAATTTTAATTTATTTGATGATTTTATTATATTCTTGACAAAATAATTATTATCCAGTTTTACCAGGTAGTGACTGGCCTGGAATATCATTTAAATATAGAGAAATATTCTAGTTTTGTAAATTTATAGTTTATAGTCCCAAGTATAAATAAGGAAATAATTTGATTTAAAAGATCTCTATTTTGACGTATTCTCTAAAAGTCTATTAGGCTTATTCGACGGCTCAAATGTCTATCTTTTATAATATCCCCTTTGGCTATATTCTATATTGCACCAAATATTACATAATTTGAGAGATTTCACTGAATTAGAATAAACCTCCGCCCACTGAATACCGCAGATTTCGCTGAGAAAATACTGTCGTGTTAATTTACTACATGACAGAATTCTTTTTTTTTTACAACCAAGTAACTATACCACCACAAACCAATCATGTTCGATGAATTAAGGATATTCCACTCGCGAGCGGACTCATCGAGAAATACTGATCATTCACTCTTTTCCGATGAAAACTCTCATGTTAAATTAAAACGAAAGAAGCCTTACGTGCACCAATCTGCCGATAGACAACCAATGATACAAGTAAATCACAATATCTCCTTACGTTCTAATACTGAACCATATCCCAAGAGTGACTTAATCACACCTGATCCAAGATTAATTCGATCTGTAGGTGATGAAATAATTGAAGATAGTGAAGAAGAAGTAACTGAGTTAATAAGTTCCCTGTGTTTACCATCAAATTATACTATTGAAACAAGTATTCCTTGGAATTCACAAAAATTAGAGTCTGGTGAACATGATGAACCTGGAGGACCTTCCCTGTCACAATTATCATGTATTAGTAATGATAATTTCCATGCTCAAGACTTTGCCATGCCTATAGATAGTGAGCTTGAATTTTATACTTCTCAACCTCAAATTGGTTTACTGCAGGCAGTATCCGATGATGAAGTTATACTAATGGAGGACACAATAGATGAGAAGGAAAAGGAGAATGACGAATATGATGATAGGTTTGAAGCCAATATAACTGATAATGATGAATTATCAGAAGAGTTTGATAAACATGATATACTTGATGGCTTGAGAGATTCACAAATATTGTCACCTATAGATGATGAAATTGAATTTAGAATTGGTGAGATGCTAGAATGCTCTACTCAACATGACTTGCTGGATGAGGAAGAAGTGAAGGAAGTGGTGAAGGAAGTGGTGCAGAATGTAAATCCACAAATGGAAATCCCTCAAGAAGAACTTCCAAAAAAAGAACCTAAACCTAATTCTCAGGAAAGTTTCAATGAATTGGAACTCAAAAGACCAATTCTAGAGCCGGTACGAAAACGTATTGCTTCAAAACCTCTTTCATCCATTTGCAATTCAAATCAACCAAGATTTAGAGTGGGATTATCTAAACGAGTTAAAATAGATTCCTTACATACTTACTTGAAAAAGAGTAAATAAAAAAAAGGGAAAAACTTTGCTAGAGAAATTATTTATTTTTACATGTATATGTGTTTTATTTTGGGGATAATGATTAAAAAGGATCTCAATTAAAATTCTAGTTGTAATGCCTAAATGTCGTACTAAAAAAATACATTCTACTCTAAGGAGACAATAAAATCTTCACATTATCTTTCTTGGTATGGGCCAAATGAGCGAAAGTGTCAACTCCTTCTTCCAACTTCTTCTTATCGGTAATCAATAACTTAACATCCTTAGGATTAAGTTGACCTTTTTCAAATGCCAGTATAATCTCATCAAAATCTTCACGTACATAAGCCGTACTTCCTTTAAATGTACATTCTCGTTTTGTTAACTTCATAGGCCATTGTCTAACAGTCTTATCGGGAGCCATTGTTATATTCGTAGCAACTCCTCCTGGTTTAACACATGATAACATGGTATCGAAACTATCTCGTCTTCCAGAACAATCATATACATAAGAATATCCAACTTTTTCATCACTAAGCTCAACAAGATCCTCTATTGAATTGGAAATATTTGTAGGATCAAACACTTTTGCTCCTAATTTTTCAGCAACTTCTCTTCTTGCTTTCTCAGGTTCACTAACAACAATATTATTAATATTTTGTCCCCGTAATGCCAATACTGTAGAAAGTCCAATTGGACCACCACCAATAACTAATGCTGAATTTTCTTTCTTGTCAGCTGATATTCTTGAAGTTCTTACTCCGTGCCAACTAACTGCAAGTGATTCCATAAGAGTAGCCACATCAGGAGGAATTACATTTTCTGGATATGGAATTACATGGGCATCTCCAACAACCACATATTCAGCCATACCTCCATCACCTAATCCCAACCCATAATACCCCTTTTGTTGACAACAATTATAACATCCTTCAGCACAAGCATCACAGATTGTTCGTTCTTGTTGTTCTAAAAGTTCTTTATCATAACAATTCCCACTAGCTGCTAAAACAACATGTTGACCCACACGAAGATCTTTAACAGCCTCACCAATCTCCATGATCTCTCCCAGGACTTCATGTCCCATTACCGCACCCTTTTGTGGGAGGGTTTCATCTTCATCTTTAAAAAGAGTTGGTCCATCTTTATATTCTTTCAAATCAGGACTGCAAATACCTACATATTTGACCTTGATTTTGACTTCATGAGGATGAACAATTTGTGGTTCTGATCTATCTTTTACAAATTTAAGATTCTTAAGACCATGATATTCAAGTGCCTTCATTTTTGCAATTATTTTGTGTTTAAGTTGTGTTCAAAGAGAATTGAAAAATTAAAAAGGAAGATCGTTATTCACGTTTTTATATAAACATAGTAATTAACATGGGAAGTCATGAATTTCATCCTGCGCAGACAGTGATTAATTATTATTTTTAGCAGCCCCTTAAGTGAACCCATATTCACATTTCTTTTTTTTTTGCTGTTTTTCCGGAGTCTCGCATTCTTCCCCAAGATCTCCCGTTAATCTTAATTTCTAACAGGGATCATAACCAAACGAAATGTGTAAATACTTAAGTAGTTAACCACTGGGTAAAGGCAATTCTGGGCCACGTCTTATGGTTCGTTATAGGGATAACTTCTAGTATTACTCAGTTGAAGGGAAATTGTGTAAAAAAAATACATCACGAGAGAAAAAAATGGAAGCTTTAACCTCAGGTGATTTCGTGACATCATCAATTAGGCTCCTAGAATAATGTAATACCTTATCAATAAACCGTTACTATCGTTTTCACCATACTAGCACGGTGTTATTTGATACCTTCAAACCATAATATCAGCTTTTCTATTTACAAATATTTGGTGCTACCAGTTGATAATTCTAAATGCTAATTTTATAAAAGTATCTATTAAAATTGTTCTCTCTTAGTTAGCTTGAAGAGTTAGACCATCTCACAAAGAGTATTTGTGTAGTATGTAGTTTTTGTGGTCCCCATTCAGATTCTTGCTTGTTCCCAAAAACTTGAACTTAAAACCAAAAGAAAAAAATTTTTTTATGAACTCTTCCTCTCTTTTCTTCTTTATGCTAAATAACCGGGACAACTTGCATTGAGCGGTCATGCTAGGTCAAATCGACCCTAGTGTGGACGTACTCTCTAGCCCGTAAGATCGTTTTTGAAATGCTATGTTCAGTTATGGTTTCTTTTTTCAGTGAAACCAATCGACTCTACGAGCTTTCGTACATTTACAAATAACACCTAGACTTGTAAAATGTTTAAGTATGCGTCTCTTCTTATGATGTTTATCTCTTTTTGATGGATTTATTCACCAGAAATGACAACAAACAGTTTATGAACCTTGCGTTGCATTTAACCTCCCTTGTAAAATATTCTCTCGCTATTCTACAGATTTACTAAACAAAGATCATCCCAAACAAAATGGTATAGTATACATTACACAGATACTATGTAGTGTTGTAAATGAATAATCATGACTTCATTTGTAATAGAATCAAAAACTTTAAAAAACTTTAAAAAACTTTAAAAAACCTAACATAAAACTCCAATAAAGACAAATATAAAAAAAAGAATCAATAAATAAATAATAATAACCAGTTGAAATGAATACACCGCGTTCCTCTTTTTTAGTCCGTTACACTTTTTCCTTTCCTTTAGATTACTTTCCCAAACAGAAAGTAACTGGTTGCGGTTTCGTCTTGTGCTTCTTCAATGAACATCTTCTAACATAATCTTTCTTTTCATCAAAGTTGGCAAATGTATCTTTACCAGATGAATTGGAAGCAACCGAGGATCTCCTCGATGATTCCTTCTTTTTTCCTCCTAAAAATGACATGATAATAATATAAGGTACCTTTTTCTTACTTGAACTTTTTCCTGTTTTGACAAAATAATAGCAACTATAATAAGTGTTGAATTGTTATTGTTTATAATTTCTGTGATTTATTCTAAGGCCTGTGGTCCTAGAAAGTCATTTTATAATTGTAAAATTTAATAAAATGGCAGGAAAAATGAATGCAAAAAAATTTTTGAAAAATTAGAACAAAAAAAAATTAAATGATCGATTTATTTGAATGACTCCAAATAAATTAAAACAAATTAGGTAAAACTATTGAGGAAATGACTAGGGCGGGAATAATCAAGTGACTAGTAATATATGATTATTTGCAATGTAAACTCGTAGGTGTTGACAAAGTGTACTATGTTATTTTTTCTGTCTAAAAAAAGTGCTTAGACAATATACTTTTTTTTCGTATTGGTTGAATGTTATACTTAGGGTAGTAGGGGTATAATGGTCGATTCCAAGGATCACAAGCGTGATTAACTTCCTTATTATCCAAACTATTAAACTAAATTAGAAATATAAGAAAAGGTTCAACCTTCAAAAGGATTTTCCCCTAAGTCAAAAATTTACTGAACTTTTGAAGCGGATTTTATATTAAACCAATTTTTTTTCCTACACTTTTTTTAAAATGTAAAGAAAAAAATTCCGTTCTACAGAAAATAACTTGTAAATTTACAGTTGTTACTCACGAAAGTCACCCAATTCCCTTTTTTTTCTCTACCCTCAACAGGTCAAACAAAGAAATCCCGGTTGGATTTTTTTTTACAGGTTGGTTTTTTTTTCTTTGTTTCAGAGGAGAAAAAAATACATAAAACCTGTAAATTATTATAATTGACGGGATTATGATGTCATCGAGAATTAGCTTGTTTTTTTTGAGTTTTTTTTTCGCAAAACACAGAATTACAGGTTGAGCATCACCATGATTTAGGTTCATTATGAGGGATTTTTTTCTCTCTCATTATTTTTACTTCATTCAAGTTGCGTCTTTTCCCACTTCAGGATATTTGCTTATTTTGGAAGTTACAAATGACGATGAAAATATTTACACATTACACCCAACACACATCCCATATCCCACCGTACTTTTTAAGAATGAGGGATTTTTTTTCCATCGGCCCAAGTAAGTGGTTCTGCATTACCTGTTGTCTTTTTTTTATATATAATTTTTCGTAAACAATATTAAAACTGATGGACACATTTTTAACACTTTCTATTTATAGAGAAATTATAGAAATTACATACTCTTTGTGGTAGTTTTTGTTTTCTTAGTTGTCACACAGTTATAGCTATTTTGGTGAGTGAGTGAAAATAGAAGAAAGAAAGAAAAAAAAGAGTTAAATTGAGACAAACTAATCTCTCCACTCTCACGGAAGAACAAAACGTAAACCGGTGGCATTTAAACATTCTTCAGGTACTTTACTCCACTTCTTTGTAAGTTGGATTTCTTTTTTAATTATTTTTTTTTCTAATTAATTTCAGTTAAAATTTGGTTAGAAGTTCGTAATTATTTATTTTCCGAAAAAAAAATAGAGTATATCATCCGGATATAGATAAGATGAACCCTTTTATTTGTAAAGTTTGTAGGTGCATCGTGAAATAATACACAATGGGATATATGCAACTATATACATAATACATCTAAAGGAATAAACGGAAGATCTACTAACTTAATTTGTACATACGTATTATAGCGCCCCCAATCAATTATAAATTCCGGGATAAAAATGACCAAATATTCTTTTTTTTTGGGACAACATAGGGGGTTGAAATTTTAAACTAAAACAATAAGGTTAAAAAAATGGAGATAGCAACTACTATGACAGTTACAATGACAATTACAAGAGTTGCGAAATGTATCCCTAACACAGCCTGGACATTAAAGTTCCAGGTAAGAATTTTCTACGTTTATTGGTTTTATCTATTACCCAATCTTCCAAGTTATCCAGAGTAGGATATTACTCCATTTAGCCTAGGTATCAATCACCGAGATGCATATTTTTGATTTCTCCACAATTTCTCTATACTCATCGCCTTTTAAATATCAATCTGATACTAATTCTTATTTGATTACGTCATAAATCCAAAGAAACTAATTTAAACAAGCATTACTTGTCAGATGCACGCGTTATGAAACATCAATAAATACGAATCGCTAAATATTCTCCGCTTTTTTTTTCTTCTTCTTAGTTGAAACAATAAAGTTCTTTTTTAAAAAAAACTTTGCTGCGATTTGTTCCTGATAAAGTAAATGGTGGAGTTTCAGGAACTCCGATGGTTAATTGTTGTATAGTGAACAAATGAACTTTTTCTCTAGAAAATAAATTGCTGAATGGTTCGATATTTGCATTGTTTTGATCAGGTACAAAATCGTGTAACATATTTGTTTCATTGTTGTAATAGTCTTGTCGATAATAAGGTAATTTATTTTCTTGATAAGTTTTCGCTGGGCATGGGCTAAGAATGTCCGCTTACTTCATTTTTGTCAATATTGACAAAACATGGGAATGTTTAGAATTGTCCAAGAATCTACCAAATTTTAAGTTTGAAACAATCTTCAATCTAACACTCTCTACAATAGTTTGGGCTTTCTATTGGCTTCATCGACTAGTACACTGAATGATACTCAATCATAATTATTCAAAATATGATTAATAATCTACATCTCCTATTCTATTAATACGAAAATATATTCTGAATATCTAATGTACAAAAACTCAAAAACTTAAAAACTTAAAAACTCTATGCAAGAATATGTTCAAATTCATCCATATTCTCCAATTCATCCTGTTGATCTACTCTTTTTAAAACTTCCTTTCTTGAAGTTTCTTGAATATAACCATCTAACAATAACTCATCCAAAATATGATATGCTTTATCAAATCCAAATATAATATCTAATTCACAAACATTACCATACATTTTATCCATTTGTTCCACAAATCGATGAATTATTTCTAACGCCAACAATTCATTATCCAGAGAATCAATTACAACAATAAAGAATAAAGAAGCATATCGACGATATACTACTTTATAATCACGATATTCTAAAACATTACACATTTTAGCTCGACGAGATAATATTAATGTACCCAATTCTCGAGTAATTTTAGCTTTTTCCTTTTGTGATATTGTTTGATACCATTTGGATAATCTTGTTTTACCTTGTCTGGATATTAGAAAAAGCGATTGTATTGCCATATTGTGTTTAGACCGTGACCTTACAGATAACAACTGTCAACTGGAACTGTCGATATTTCCTTTTTTTTTGTACTGAAAAAAAATAAAAACAGAGAATTCGATTTTCCTGCATATTGAGATATCTATACATAACTACGATTCTAAATCCTTTATTGTGTACTTCAAATAATTAAGCTGTTGTTTGATCTCTTTACATAATTCTTGCTTGTCAACATTTTTAAAAGCTTCCAATTCAAACTCAGAAATACACAAAAGTTGTTTCATATTATTCCATTGAACAAATTCAAAATCATACCCAGTAATACGTTTCATTCCCGTTCCATAAAGCCTAATCCTCTCTCCATTTGAATCATAGATCTTTTTTTCCATCTTCAATTTCCATGGATTCAATTTAGGGAAATTTGCATGAACAAATAACATTCTCGGACCAGAACTAAGCAAATCTTGGTTTGCTTGTTTGAATCTGGCAATTTGAGTTTTATCAGTTAATCTCATCAATTGTTTGCGTGTTTCCACAGTATAATAATCTTCAACTGGATCATATTGACCCATTCCACAACCTTCGAAATTTCCATCTTTGAAATGTCCCAATGCATTAAGAAATCGAGAAACTTGATAATATGGATGTCCTAAAGTAACCGTAGCTGCCAAAAAGGTTTCCTTGTCACCTTCACCATCTGAACCTTGGGAAAACAATGGATAGAAATGGGTAGGACCATATAAATTGTAATAAAGTGCTAAAAGAAGTGGTTTGAAATGAGTTCGTTTTGAAATCATTAATTGTCCTGACTCTGAGCTTGGATCAGGAATGGCTCCCTTGCGTTCATGCAAGGGGATATCATTTAAATTGAGTTGGATTTTAGTTTCTTTTCTTGGATGATAGAACCCAGATGCTTCGTCATATTTAGGAAGTAGTTCAGTTTCACTGATTTTCTGCCCAACAATCTGATAATAAGCTGGAGATGTTGCCCTCTTCCAAAAATCTGGCCAAACAATTAACCCCTTGGAGATAAAGGGTTCCTCGGTAAATAAACTATCAGGAACATGAACGGGTATGTTATCACTATCTAATAGTAAAACATTTTCAAAACTAGAAAGCAATATTGCCATTGCCTTGTATTGATAACCTTTAAAATTAAATTTAAATGCAAAACCATTACCTTTGGTATCAAGAGGATCAACTAAATGATTTTTCATATAAATACATCTTGCATTCATTGTAGGTAACATTTTCCCACAAAGTTCCAATTCAAATTCATCAACTTTCGGTATAAATACTTCTATTGGTAATTTACATCCTATTGAACGCAACGTTTTTATTGAAAGTAAAGTCAACCAATTGAATTGACCTCCAGCAACATAAACTATCCCATCACCTTGGTATAATTGAGAAGGAGCTTTGTCTGGTAAATTTTCAACAACATATTGATGTGCTTGTTTCATGTCAAATAATTCTTCAGGTGACAATTGTAGGAAACTTGATAAATACTTTTCACTGAATACAACTTCATCGTGGTTTTTCTCTACTGTATCATATCTGGCATGATAGATTCTATCATCTGAACTATATCTATTTAATGCTTCAACTTTTGGTTTTCCTTTATACAATACTTCAAGAATTGAATTAAAGAAAGCATATCCTGTTTGCAATCTCTTGTGTTCATTTGGATGTTGTTTGTTATACTGTTCTTGAAGTGCTTTGATCATTCGAAGTTTGTTTTCATGTAATTCCTTAGTAGCCGCTTGGTTATCAATTTTGTTATCACTTGGAGAATCAAGAATATTCCCCAGATTTGATTCCCCAGCTAATATATCGCTAAATCTAACTGGTTTCTTGAAACTTGACATGATTGAATCCCACCAAGAAGATTTAAACCCACTTTCATCAATAACACTCTGTGCTACATCATTTGTTTGACTAACTTGAATATATAATATGTAAATTAAGTAAACAAAAATAATCAGAATTAAGATATATTGTTGTTTCCGACGTCGTTTGATAAGTTTTAGATTGTATAGGAATTTATTAAACATGTTATTAATGGAATGTAGGTGGGGCAATTCTGGATTATGTGAAAAGAGGGTGTCAATGTAAATGTTTGAATGCTGTGTAAATCTCGTTGGTTATAGTAAGAACAATGTGGGTGAATTGTATGATTGATTATTAATATAATTAGTCTTCAATACTAAGCCGTAAGCTAGTAATTACGACGTATTAACGCTCTTCAAAAGTTCTTTGTAATTGTTCTTTAAACCTCGAAAAAGTAACGCCAAAAAAAAAGCAGAACAAAGAAATTACTATGATAAGTATACAATGGGGGGCTTAAGAATCTAACTTTCTTGAACTAAAATGTGATATATATTCAAAGGCACTATTTTAACGTAATTATTCATTAGAATATCACTTGTAAATCATATAGAGGTTTGTTATTATTATAACTATTTAGCATTCAAATTATATACCAGAATTTGGTAGCATTCTCTACTAATCTAATTCGATAATATCTCCAAGAAATGACGATTACAACTCAATTCACTTTCATTGAAATTATCTTCAGGATCACAAACACACTTATTTTCAAGAAAAACCTTTTGATCTTGAGGACATTGTGAATACGGTGTATGATAATATCCCAAATCATCAAACCAATGCACTTCATTTTTCTTTAAATATAATGCTACTGCAATAGAATGTATTGGAGCATCTCCCCATCTCTCATAATAAAATCCACCTTTTAAATCTAAAAATTCAAATAGTCGTTGATAATTATCGTCAAACATATCTAAATCAGCAATTTCAAAATTTGACCAGAAATGACATAGGTTATACCAATTGTGGTTGTTAAGTAATAATGGAAATAATTCTGGTGCCAGTGTAAAGTTTTCTGTGTTGATATAGTCAAGAATATTATTCCACAAGGTAGGAACCGTATCAGCATACTCAAATAAACTTATTACAAATGCATATTTCTTGTTGTTCTGTTTCATATACTTAAATAAGTCATACTTTACATCACAATATAGTTTAATTCCTGGTTCTATTCGCCAATAGTATTGATACTGTTTAACTAAAGGATGGTGATAGAAGAACCCACTGTAGAATCTGCACATGTGTCTATAACTTTCAGAATCGCCATAAGGCACATTAGGATAATTTCTTCTAATTTCTTCAGCTTTAGCTCTGTTGATATGAATGGGATATAACCAATGGGAATGTGGAATAGATCCAAAATTTAGCCTACCACGATCTATGAATGAAGAAACCAAATATATAAACTCTGGATTAAATGGTTGATCATTTAAAAAAGTATAATCATAGTTGTACTTGTTATTATATCGATCTTGGATATTTTGCAATGTCTCCAAGACACTAAATATATCTTTGTTTTTACATAGTATTAAAAATGTAGCATTTTCTCGGAAATTTGAAGGTTTAGCTCTATCTATAATTACCATCTGACTTGGAGTGTCTTGATCCACGTCAGTCTTGACGACTTTGGTTTTTTTAGAAACTGTTTGAAGTCATTATCGTTGGTGTATTGATAGTATAAAGTATTAACTATTCCACCACGTTCATGTTCATCGTGTTCATCATGTTCAATTACAACAAATCTAGGATATAATGAAAGCAAAACCCCAAAGACTATTATTATAACCAGAAGAGATCTCCACATTTATTCTTTTACTGTTTTCCTTTAAATGGCAATAAAGACAAACTTGATAAAGTCGTGTGTGTGCACAATAATTCAGTTCCATCCATCTCCGGATTAATTCTCTTAAAGGATCGATACTAAAGGAGATAAAAACTATGTATTTGGAACCAAACATGGCTGTGTTCGACACAAAGGTTCCATGATATTATGTAGTGGGGGTGACTTTTGTGAATCTCACATTTCTCCTTATTGTTTGGAATTAGAAACGTGTCTATACTGATCGGTTTGAAGTTTCGGAAAAACTGACCCGTACCATGTTCGTAACAAAAACAGTGAAGTGTGAAGCACAATGATCTTAGGGGAAACACAGTGGGGTACGGCCTAACAAAAAAAAGAAAAAAAAAGAAAATTCCACACACGGAATAAGGCCAGGTGGTTTTTGAACCACGTTTCTAGTGACGTACTGGTAAGCAACATAATTTGTTTCTAGTAAATTTCAAAACATACACACACACTCACAATCACGGTTAGTACATCGCCTCGTTAGTACTAGCAACCACTTTTTTTTCCTACCACGAGTTGCAACTTTCCAGCTCCTTGATTTGAATAGTAAGCCAGAAGAATACAAGGGTCTGGTATACCTTCTGTTCAAACTTTGAGCGATCAACGTACTTGCTAAATCGTTTATAGTTTTCTCCCTTGTATCGCAACTCGATGCCAGACTACTATTTAAGTTATTGCAAAATGCGACCGTGCATCAAAAAATTTTTGATATAATTAAAAAAGCCCCATACAATAAAAAAGTATAAATGGTTCGTGATTGAACCAAA
This sequence comes from Spathaspora arborariae UFMG-19.1A, assembly GCA_000497715.1. Lineage (NCBI taxonomy): Eukaryota > Fungi > Ascomycota > Pichiomycetes > Serinales > Debaryomycetaceae > Spathaspora > Spathaspora arborariae. Next base: position 698,329 of record KI547137.1, read on the forward strand.
AACATTCACTTTTTGTATTGATTTTTCCTTTTTGTTTACTCTTTTTTTCTTTTTATTTCTTGCTTACTTTTCTTCTTTTTGCAACTTTTCGACTATTCATACATCACTGGTTACGAACATCACCAGGTTAAACACACTTCATAACTGTTATATCCAAGGTTCTGTCTGGAACAATTCTTAAGGTTGAATTAAATACAACATCACCAGACATCCCCAGATTACAGTTGGTGTTCTCAAAGAATAGAAAATCGTTCTCCACCACTTGAGAAAAATACAATTCTCAACCATAAGTGGCATTTATTTTAACGCAAAGGGAAGCAAACAAAAAAAAGTCACAATTTAAAACATCTTTTTCTTCTCTTCATATTTTTTTAAAAAAAACCTTTCACAACAATTAATAGTCTTTGGTCACATTTAAAAAAGACATCTACAGAAGTAGGGAGGAAGAGTTGAGTTCATATATCACAGAAAGCAAATACAGGTTATTCATAGTGTTTTAAACAAACAAAAATCTTTTTTTTTTTACTTTTGTTTGGGTTTATTTGATAGACTGCAACTTAGACTATATCACAAAGCTTTGCTTACATTACCTTGGTTGTTAATTTCAGCAATAATAACAAAATATTACATTTTTTAAAGTTTTATGCCCCTGTAAATACAGACTTTTCCTTGTTTTTATTTTTTTATACCCTCACAACAAATATTATACATAGACATAGAGTTCACATAGTCAACAGAATGGATACTATTTCCAATGTTAATTCGACAATTTTAAATCGAAGTCTTGATAAGGCACCTATACTGTCTCAGGCAACCACAACAGATATAGCCTTGCATAGTTCAGACAGGCGTAATGAGAATTCTTCAACCTCGCATATCAACAACCAAATACAAATACACAAATCTCCTTCAGAAATATTACCTCCTATATCCCACCAATCATCTGCATCCGAAGTACCATTACATGGGAAACTAATAACTGGAAGAAAAGCAGCGAGATCATTACGTATTTTTCGAGGGGTTAATCAAGATGAAGGAATATCTGAAGATAAAGATCAAGATGAATACATGTTAAGTACTACGCAGACCAACACAGAATTAGAAGGAAGCGATTTGGAACCAGTTTCATCAGCAACATATATACCACATACTCCAATAGCGGAAGATTTCGAGGATGATTCTATGGAAGGACCAGCTATATCCACAGGAGGAATACGCAAACCCCAACATTTAACTGCAAATGTAGAATACGATCATGGATTAAATGGAGATATTACTAAAATTTCCACTATTTACAATAAATTAGACACTTCTGAAGAAGTACTTGATATTGAACGAGCATTAATTAAACTTTCAAGATCATCTACTCCTATTATAGAAGAACGATCACGCAACGATATACCTGAAGTTTCTCAAAAAATAATTCCTAATGAATCCACTCAAGAACCACAATTCCCCCTTGCGGTTGAATTAAGACCATTCAAAAATAAAGTAGGTGGACATACGGCAATTTTTTCATTTTCAAAAAGAGCAGTTTGTAAGGCACTAGTTAATAGGGAAAATATCTTTTATGAAACAATAGAATTGAAAATCCCTCAATTATTGAAATTCATGCCTAAATATATTGGAGTTTTGAATGTTCGATATTCCAGTGTTATTAATGAATTCCCACAAGAATTAGGTGAACTTAAACAGGAGAAGGATTCAATCACAGAAGATCCTACTCGTGTAAATATACTTTCAACTCCTCGTAACATTGATAGAGTAGATTCGGGATTGATGACACCTGAAGTTGTACTTGATGATAACAAGCATATAATTCCCAATGAGCTTTGGCAACAATATTCAAATTCATTACCTTCTCCAAAACAATCTGACTTGTTTCTTTATGATTCAAACAACGTACAATGTACTCCTTCTGTTCTGAGTTCATTAAACTCGCCTTTGCAAAGACCAACAAATCCGGGATCCACTCTAATCAATACTGATTTACAAGTGCAAGTTCTTCAAGAAGTATTTAATCCATCACTCAAATTACACGGTAATGAAGACAATATATTCAGTATGGATGATGAAGTTATGGGTAAAGATCACCCACAAGAATTCCCATCTCCTACAGTATTGATAACCACGGGAGTACCAATGTTGAGAAAACATACCCGATTTGAACGATTTATTTTGTTAGAAGATCTCACAACGAATATCAAACAACCTTGTGTATTGGATTTAAAAATGGGTACTCGACAATATGGAATTGAAGCAACTTGTAAAAAACAGCAATCACAAAGAAGAAAATGTTTATCTACAACTTCAAGAAGATTGGGAGTAAGAGTTTGTGGTCTTCAAATTTACAAATATAATAATCAAAGATTAGTTCATGATAAATATTTTGGAAGAAAAATTAAAATTGGTAAACAGTTTTGTAAGATTTTGGCCAAGTTCTTATATAATGGTCGTGATAATTATTCTATTTTATTTAGAATTCCAGATTTAATTGATCAAATTAAAGAGTTGTATCTGATTTTCTCGGAATTACCTGGTTATAGAATGTATGGATCATCAGTTTTACTTATGTATGAAGGTGGAGGTGAACGATATGATCATGTTAATGTTAAAATTATTGATTTTGCGCAATCGATTATATCGGAAAATCATCAAGATGCTAAAATTCCTCCTCAACATCCTAATCTTGTTGATTTGGGTTATTTAAGAGGATTAAATTCTTTGATTACTTATTTCACAATAATATTTAAAGTAATTAGTGGTAAAAATTTTATCTATACTCAAGATATGAAGAATTGGGTTAAAGAGAATAAGCATAAACTTGAAAATGAGAATAATCCATGGTTGGATGAATTTGCCGAACGAGAAAATTTAATAAATGGTGGAATAAATGAGGATGATAATAATGTACAGGATGATCCCTTTAATGTAGAATATCCCGAATATACCCAAGCTGAAGATATTGGAATATCTGAATAGGCAAAGAATTTCTATTTATTTTGTAATAATTAATTAATACTTGGTTAAGGTTTGTATAGTAATGGTTATAATGTCTTGGAGGATATTCCTTTAGGGCTTTTAATAAATATTAATAAACACAAGGAAAGTAGGTTGATAATAACTACTAGATCTAACAACTACTAGATCCAACAACTACTAGATCTAACATCTACTAGATCTAACCTCTACTGTATCCTGCTAGTTATAACTAGAGCTTGTTTAAATTGGTCAAGAAAGGATCTCACTAGCTAAAACCCCACACTAGCACCCTCCAATTACGAAGAAACTGTAAATTTAGTAATACCTCTATATGAATTTTAAATGTGATTTATATCTGAAGTAATAAGAAAGAGTAAGTATGACTGTAATAGCTATAGAACTAACTGATACTACAACAGGTAATATACAAATTCACCAAAGTTCTCAATCTCTTTTATGTATGGCCTAACTTCCTTAATTCCACTTGACCTTTTACCCTCGAGGTATAATACAGATTCCTCGAGGATACTTCGGTTATTCTTTCTACTTTATGTTATTCTTGGCTCTATTTATGATTGCTTTCGATTGGAGATGTGGAGACAACTTTCAATTGTTCGTTCAATCTACATGTGGTGAATTTATCATTTCTTCGTTAATTCATACCAGATATTATACTTACATCAGTTGGAATGATTCTCGGAAAGAATATATTGTGATCCAACAATGTGAATAACAATATATTTCATCCCAAAACTCCCCCACACCTCTTGATAAGCTTAAACGTTCATAACCAACAGACTTTGCCCAACGAAAAAAAACTATATTTTGACTAATCTTCAATTCGCTAAAAGATGGCTAAACCCAAAGCTTAAAAAACTACCAAAGCTCTGTTGCAAAGTATAAAGTTGAGATTACTTCCTCGTTCAAATTCTAGAGAATTAGTTGTTCTATTACCCAATTGGTTTCAGATTACCTCGTTCAATTAACAAAAATATCTCAAATAAATATAACGCTTTACAACGCTTTTACAATGCCACGTCGTAACTCAGTCAGTCCTTCAGTTCCAGTAGTTGCAGCAATTGATATCGGTACCACTTCTGCTCGTGCAATTCTTTTCTCCAAACAAGGTAAAGAGTTAGCAAAACATCAAATTGAGTATTCAACAACCGCTTCTGAAGGTGGGGTAAAATCAGAAGAACAATTCAGAAGAAGATCTTCTTTATTGAAACAAGATGACCCTATTTTCTCAGCTGAAGGTATTGCTATTTCTATTACTGATCATGTTGAAATTGAAAATAATAGGTCTTCTTTAGGTCCTACATTAAGATTCCCACAACCTGGTTGGGTTGAATGTATGCCAGTACATATTTTGGCCAATGCTGTTCAATGTTTGGTTGCTTGTTTAATTTCCTTGGCCAAGATCAATGAAGATCCAGAATTGCAAGTCAAGTATAAAGTTAAAGCAATTGGTGTTACTAATATGAGAGAAACTATGATTGTTTGGTCTAGAAAAACTGGTAGACCTTTAAGTCCAGGTATTACTTGGACTGATACCAGAACTGCTGATATTATTCATCATTTGGAAAAAATGACTGATGAAAAAACCAAGAAAAGATTAAAAGAAAAGACTGGGTTACCTTTATCTACTTATTTTTCTGCAGGTAAGTTAAGATGGTTATTAGATAATGACAATGCTGTTAGGGAAGAATATGAAAAGGGTGAAGGAAACTTAATGTTTGGTACTGTTGATACTTGGTTAATTTACCATTTAACAAAGGAAAAGGCCTTTGTTTCAGATATTACCAACGCTTCAAGAACTTATTTTATGGATTTGGAAACTAGAGATTATGACGATGAATTATTAGAATTCTGGGGTATAGATCCAAAATTAATTATGTTACCCAAGATTGTATCATCCTCGGAAATTTATGGTTCTTTCAATGCCCCAAATTTATCTAATTTGGGATTTCATAACAAGATTACTCAAGAAGCTTATGATATTTTGAAAACAATTAGAGATGTCCCAGTTTGTGGTTGCTTAGGTGATCAATCGGGATCTCTTGTAGGACAATTGGCTTTCAATTCTGGGTCTGCTAAATGTACTTATGGTACTGGTAGTTTCTTATTATACAATACGGGGACTCGTAAATTAATTAGTAACCAAGGTGCTTTGACCACATTTGGATATTGGTTCCCTAACTTGAAAGGTGATCTTGGTAAACCACATTATGCCTTAGAAGGTTCAATTGCAGTTGCTGGATCTGTTGTTCAATGGTTAAGAGATAATTTGAAAATGATTGAACAAGCAAGAGATATTGGTCCATTGGCTTCTCAAACTGAAGATTCTGGAGGAGTTGTTTTTGTTCCTGCTTTTTCGGGATTATTTGCTCCATATTGGGATGGTGGTGCTCGAGGTTCAATTTTTGGAATAACTCAATATACTACTTCTGCTCATATTGCCCATGCAGCTTTAGAAGGGGTTTGTTTCCAAGTTAGAGCTATTTTAAAGGCTATGGCCACTGATGCAGGTGGATCAGAAGAATTCTTGGAAGAAGCATTAACTAATCAAAAAGAAGATAGACCATTATCAACTTTAACCACTGATGGAGGTATGTCGAAAGCTGATGAAGTTTTACAAATTCAAGCTGATATTTTAGGTCCCTGTGTTACTGTTATCAGAGCCTCTAACGCTGAATGTACTGCTCTTGGTGCTGCAATTGCTGCTGGTTTGGCGTTTGAGGATGAAGAGCAACGTGTTTGGAAAGATCTCGATGATGTAGTCGCCAGTATTGGTGGAGAACCTAGTGAAAAGAATATTTTCCATGCCAAATTATCTGATAGTGAAAGAAGGAAGAATAGTAAGAGATGGGATAAAGCAATTGAAAGATGTAAAGGATGGTTAGATGATTTGGACTAAAAACTTTTTTATACTTTGTATATTTATAAGTTATATAATATGTTTATTCAAACGATGAATCGCAATCATCTATATTTATATGATCTTGTGAATCTTCAAATGAGCGTTCGTAAATGACACTATTTGTATCAATTTCATCTTTTAAATTATCAAACAAGAATGAACTATCAGCAACAAAACTATCTGAAATCTTTGTAGGAATTTTATTCTTGGTGAAATTAAGGATATTCTCATTGAAATTTGATGTTACATCATTGAAAAATTTTGAAGTTTGCTTAGCCAAATCATCAAACTTGTCATTTGATTGTTGAATCAATTGTTTGAAATCCTCATTTCTCGTGGGCGAGAAAATCGTGCTAGTGCTTTTCCTGACGTTATTATTCAAGTCATCTAATGCTTGATTCATAATGAATGAAGCCTGTTTCTTAATTGTAGAAGTTTTAACTTCAAATACTTGACTTACTTGTTTAGTCAAACTAGGTTTCTTGTTTTCTTTGTCGTTTTCACTCGATACTATATTCAATTTACTTAATTCACGTTCAGTTACAAGATATGCTTGGTTATATATATCTCCACTACCATTCTTTGAAAGAATAACTTCCTCTAGTTTAATTGCTTCAATTTTCTGAGTTATTTCCAGTAATTCCATTTTTTTAACTTCAACTAATCTTTCATATTCATGTAATTGTGCTTGTTTCGTAGTATATTCTTCTAATAATCCTCTCAGTTCAGTTTGTAAATCATCTAAAGTTTTAGGAGGAGTTCTCAAAGTTGAGGAAGGTGAATTAATAGGAACATATACAGGAAGTCCATTTCTTGGTGTTGTAGTAGTGGTTTTATTTACTTGATTCTTTTTAACTGGGGAATTAGCTAACGAGAATTTTACAAGTCCGGTGGATTCACTTATTATTCTCTCTCGTTTCTCAGGAGACTTAAGTAATGATCTTTGATGTGCAAGCATCCTATTAGGAGATATAGGAGTAAGAACAGTAAATGATTTACGTTTGGATGGGGTAGTTGGGGAGGTTCTAGACACTTGGCCTTGTTGAACAATTGACATTTTCTATAAGATGGGGATGTAACGGTAAAAGTTCTCAATGCTAAAACTTATTTCACGTATATAAATCTTGAATTGAAAAAAAAGAAGAGGGTCTACACAAAATGTTTAAATTAAATTGAATTAGTTATTTTCAGTTTCATTATCTATCTCAATATGGAAATAGGTAAACTTTCATAATTTAGCCATTTCTTTCAAAAAAAAAGACCAATTTTTTTGCAATCTTGATTGGTAGCAGTATTATTTCCTAATTAGGAATAATAATAACATAGTCTGTTTTCTCCTAAGAAACTATCACGTGCTCCATCAGGGAAAATTTTTTGGTCCCAACAACTTCAAATTTACAAAAGAAAGAAAGAAAAAAAAATTATATTTCAAATGGCAAACATATAGAGACGAGAATTGACAAGTTTTTCTTTTTCCCAATCTTTGTTTATATTTGACCAATTGTGAATCAGGATATATCATCATGGGTGCTTTTGCCAAAATTAAATGCTTTTTAGCTTGTATCATTTTATACTATACCATTTATTTGTACAACTTCAAATGTCCTACATTTGCTACTGTGGATCAAAGTATTATTCAAGCTAATCCCTTATATAGTGAACAAGTCGCGTTATGTGAATTATTACATACTGGTGCTTCCAAGATCCAACCATACTGTGACAAGGTCCATTCTTTATTAGATGAACATGTTCATTCTCACCCAAAATTTATTGAATTCAAGGTTGAAGACAAGTTAACTTGTGCCAAGGGTAAATTCAACACTTATGTTTATCCTTTAATTGATCAACTTTTCCAAGCTACTGAAACTTTTGAAATTCACGCTTATGATCATCTTTCTAAAGTTTATGGACAAATTGCTAGTTCTATCAAGAAAGATTAGTTTGTGGAAAAATGATTAGAAACAAGAATTCAATTCTTGTTTTGTTTTTGATCTCGATGAATTTTTTATATTTTGTATGTTATATCTATATACCCTCTAGTTTAATTTTAAGATCGGAATTATATTAGATGTACCATGGAAATGGTGAAATATAGTATGTAGATTTGTATTCGCAGAATTGTTTATAGTATATACCCCACGAATTTTTTTCCTAGTTCAATAGCAATACATATATTTATATTTTAACGTTTTCGAACTTATATTTTCATTTAAAGGTAAGGCACATATCGTGCTAGTAATTCTACAGTATCAACGATATGAACTTTCATCTGTTCATATTGTGTCCCTCGGTTTCCCCTCCTTACGGTTCTCCCTACTTGAAAAATAAATGTACAAACTCTAATTTGTTCCAGGTACAAATGCAAATTACCTAAACCCAAAAACAAGCATTCACACTCTTGAATGTGTATTAATTTTGAATATACATAGTTGGCTCTAGGTGCAAAATATACTTTAATCACAGCTCGAATTCCTCAATTCTTGTGGTTTTTCCTTCGAATACTGTTTACAGCTAAAAAAAATTAAATATTGGTATACTGAATAATATATGATTTCCCTCTTTTTCTACTTGTTCGTGAAAGGAATAAATCTGTAAGTCTTTTTCTTGAATTACAAATTAATTTCAATTTCAATTTCGTTTTTGTTTTTGTTTTTGTTATTCTATTCATTTATGGTAAATTTACTCTAATGTTACAGTCAGTAAAGCCAGTTAAATTAGCTTGAACAGTTATTTACATCCGATACCAGTTATACTGCTTCAACTTGTTGATCTGGTAGCAAGCAGTTTACATTTTGATAGTTACAATTTTCACCTTGTCCAATGAATTATGTTTTGAGAATAGAATATCATGTACTACCAAAATAGTTACAGAAGACTCAATATAAACTTGCCTGTAATTGTTTTTTTATCTCATCCAGTACATCTCGCTTATGCAAAACTCAGCAGTGTACTGTAAACCACGCCTATGCATTTTTGCTACTATAAAACTTTGTCATTGTAACCTTTAATCCTAAGATACAAGTTCTTTGTTCCAACTGTATACTTGTCAACACTAATGATGTCACAATGTGTAACGTTTGACTAAAGTTTGGCATGATTTACCAAAACTCCCATTGTACAGGACTAAAGAAAAAAGACAATTCCGAAAACCACATCAAAAATCTTAAACTCACTCAAGAATTATATATTGGTGAACAAATCATCAACATGAATACCAAACTTACTTGGGCAGTTGCTATACTAAGTGTATATGTCTTCTACGCTTGGACTTTTGTATGTCCGTTGAATGCTCCTTCTTCGTTGTCAGTGTATGAAGAACTTCCGCCCATTAGTTATCATTTTTGTACATTAAGTAATGGTTATTTCAAACCAATTTATCAAGAATATGTAATGCCTCAATATCAAAGTAAAATTGTTCCTATATTTAATTCAGTAGATGAAAAATTTGGTGTTGTGAATAAAGTTACAAGTGCGATTGAATTTATTGAAGCAATTGATTCAAAATTTCATATAAGTGAACAAATTGGATTGCTTACAGAACAAGTTGGGTCATTTATTAAGAGATCTTTAGAAACTTATGTGATACCCTATGTGGAAAAGTCATCTGAATATTCTAAAGATAAGTTTAGTTTGTACTACCATATAAGCAAAAACTTCTTGGTTTCTATTTGGGATCAACTCCACAGCACTTTCCAAAAGTCAATTGTTCCTTATACTTCACCATTAATTAATTCATTTACTTCTATAGAATTAGTTCAACAAGTTATTGATTGGTATAATAGGTTATTTGACCAAATGGTTAATTCTAAACACGCAGTTAAACTTCAAGAGAAATCATCATTTTTGAAGAATGAGTTTAATAATTTGTTTAAATTTGACGAATTTTATCCTAGAATCCCAAAATCAAACGTTGTTCAAGTAGTTAAAGATTTATTGAGTAATATTGGAGGAAATAACAATTCTAATGAAGATTCTGATAGTGACGAAGAATATGAAACTGTTTATCTTACATCTACTATCCTGGTGACACAAACTTTTAATTCTGTTTCCACTGAAGATCCTGCTATTGCACAACTTCAACTGGAGATTTCCTATTGGGAAAACAAAGTCAACAAGACAGTTGAATTAGCTATGAATAACCTTGAAGTTGAAATGAAGCCACGCATTGATGTACTCATTGAACAAATCAAACCAAACATATCTCAACAATTACAGGATTTACAAAAGGGCCATCATTTACAATATCAAGCCTTGAATAAGAAAATCAGTGAAATTAACAAGGATTATGAAAAGATTAAGGAAACCAAGGACACTACTATAGAAACTATTAGTCGTCAAGAAATTAGGGATGATATTGCTGCAAGTTACAAATTGGCTGAAGATACTAGTGATTCAATTCAAAAGATTCTTATTGATAGTCATCAATATATGCTTGAAGAATATTTCAAAGTCACTCAACAAACCATAGATGTATTAGAAACATTCAGTGAAACAACCATGTCAGAATTTCTGAAACGATTAGGAAGAATGATTCATGAATTGGATCTTGATGATAATGAAATAAGCTGGGCTATTTGGAAAAGATTTCATGTGGTTAAAGAATCCTTGTTTGCTTTCCGGGATTTTATCCTTAATTCTGCAAATGAGTATAAGAATACTAATAGTAAAGATGATAAAGTAATTGGTATGAAAGTATGGAATGAATATTTAAGAAATGTTGAATTCCATTTAAATTTCTTGTTACGTGATAATGCTGATTATTTACAATTAATGAGAGCAAAGGCTAATATTGCTTTTCAAATGAGAGAAGGATTAGTGTATGATCTAAAGAAAGAAGAAGCTGCCAAGATTGAACGTGATCGAGTGGAACAGGAAAAGAAAGAGGCAAGTAGAAAGGAAACATTAAAAAGTGTACAAGAAAGAATGGAACAAGAAAAACAAGAAAAGGAGAAAGCTAGGTTGGAAAAGGCTGAGAAGGAAAAAACTAGAATAAAACAATTAGAAGAACAGCTTTGGCAAGAAATACTTGAAAAGAGAAAGACTACAGAGGAATCTGTAAATGAAAACAAAGAATCAGAACGTGTAGAAGTTGATCAAGAACAATCAAGTGAATCTGAAGAACAATCATCTGAACAAACAGTAGTTGATAAAATCTTAGAAACTTCCAGTGAAGCCTCATTATCGGTTTCAGAATCAATGGAAACCCTTGCATCTGAACCTCAACTTTCGTTAATTGATCGTTTAGAGATAACCATGGAAACTTTACATCTGGAATCATTAAATGGTCAAAGTGATGTTGAGTTTTTGATTCTTGAACCTGAAATCAGTACATCTGTATCTTTGGGAATCGATGCCCTCTCCCAAACTAGTTATTCCGAAAAATTCCTGTCGTTAAAAGAAAAAATTGAAGAAGTAATATCTGAGGTTTCATCCTCAATGTTGGAATCTCCAGAAAGTAATTCTAAAACTGGCCTTTCAGAAATAGATCCAGTAGAGAATGAAACATCAGATATATCAGAATTTAATTAAAAAAAAAAAACTACCAACCCTACAATGGAACTAGATCACAGCAACGATCTAGCTGTGTTTTGTTGTTGTGTGGATTTGGTTTGATTTTTATTTGACAATCTAGAACAACTAATTTAATTTGTAGTTTTATATATTAGTTTATAATCAAGAAAGATTCTTAATAAACATTCTTATAGATGTATAGATTCTCCGTAAGTAACAAGAAAACAAATGTTATCAATTTTTTCACTTTGACTGCAAAATTTGTTCCAAGTCGTTCATCCTGCCAAGCGAGATACTAATGACAACATTTCCAAATATAGAGTTTCAGGTTAAAGAGGTGTTCGTTTATATAATTATTATTTTTGAAAGATAAAGAACAATAGCAAAGATGGGGTGTGTTATCTAAAATTTCTACCAAAATTTAATCGTAATCGAAAGTGACTATTTCGTACATATCTCGTTAAATTGATCATAAAGAAATTTCAGGGAGGAATAAATCCGAGAAACAAATATTTAGAATTGTATATCCAAACTCTGTTTAAAGTGATTGGTTACCAGAAAGTATGTTGACATCATAAGACTCTTGATATACGCGATAAGTGGTGTATGTATTATGCACTAAGTACTAAATAGAAAAAAAATGTTCGTTTCTTTTGAAGAATTTTTGATTGGTGTTTGATAACATATAAGATTACGGGGTAGAAGGAACATGCCCCGCGAGGGGTATTGTTTGAGTTGCGAAATGAAAATTTTTAATTATGTATTTGCAAAATAGTATCAAATACCAAAAGTAAAAAAAAATAATAATAACAATAATAATAAACAGAAACGAACTTACGAACTACCCTAGTTTAAGAAAAATGGGGGAGGTTAAAAGTGTAGGGAACTAGTATCAGCAAATGGCTTGATTAGAATAAGTAATCATTGTTTAATGTTTAATTACATTTTGTCTAAATTTGATAAGAATGTCTGTTGTAAGAGAACAATTTTTTTTTTCAGATAAGAAAAAAAAATGTGGTGATTAATACTCCACCCAATTACTGAGCTTACGATAAGGTAATCAAATCTACCTCCAGGGTTTGGAGAAATAATAGAATAGGGGGTAATCAATAAGTAATCTGGCTTAAAATGAGATGTGTAACTTTGGATTCTAGAAGTGGGTCCTAAATTTGAATTTCATCTACTTCCAGGTAATTCATCCATAGGAATTTGGGAGGGGGATTTCCTAGATGTGGTAATTAAGTGGATAGAGAAATGTTGGGGGAAATTTTTCGTATCAGTTTGAGTAATAGAGTTAATTAATCGCGGATTTTAGGTCCTGCATTTTATTTCATTCCCTGGGCCAGCGGAACTTTCATTGTTTACAATTCTCATTGTTTATTAATAACTGAAACTGTACTAGATTTTACTATTAATCTAGATTCTTTTATTAAGTGTGATTTTTAGCATGGTATAATTCTATACAGTTAGGTCTCTGCTCTCAAGTGGGTTTCCTGCAAAATTTGACACAACTTTATCATCAATCTGAAAAGCGATGAAACAGTTGAGTGGTGTGAACACATATATTTGCTCCTGCATATTGCAGAAATTTTTAAAAGTGGTACAAAACGAGACTACTATCACATGAGTTAATACCTGGCGAGATCTGCAATATGTGACCATGAGTGATTGACCATATCACTGATATTGCTTGTAAATCCACCATTAGTTTAAAGGCGTACATTTACGTGTCATGGACATTCCTTTCACCTTAATCTTTTCTTTTCTTTCTTTCTTTTTTTTTTGGTAAATTAATCATATGTCCTGTTGGCCTAGATTAAATGCAAATTGGTTCATGTCATCGCCTTTAAAACTAACGGTTTGTTTATTATTTATTCCCTTGATCTGTGTAACTATAACTTACCTCATACTTACATACTACCATACAGTCTACATTATCAGGAAACTATGAGTAATGCTCCGGTTTTAACAATTTCTACTCATTAGATGCCCTTTGACGGATTCGTAATCCCGGAAACACATATTCTTGGATTACCCACCTGTTCCTAACCCCCTTACTTTCAGGATGCAGGCAGGAAGAAGAAAGAAAAAAAGAAAAAAATTGCGGTGTTCAATTGGTTCCCGATAAAATATTTTTATGATTACAACCTGTATTCACCTGTCTTATCGGGACATTTGTCTTATCAGGATATTATGCATTTCAAAATAAGAAAAAAGTTGCATCGGTTTTTTTCTCCCCTGTCGCAAATTTTTAGATATAAAAGTATACCAGAATCTTCAAAAGATTTTTGAATATCTTGTTTCTCTTTCTTTCTTTAAGTTAAACATAAGTTACTTCCTTTGCTATTAAAAGCAATTATCTACTTTCAAATCAATCTTTAACAATTTGACTAATCAGTAATTGATTGTCCTATTTATTTTATACATACATACACTCACACTCACACATAATGACTATTAGTATTACTGAAAACACTGCTATTCTTTCCAAATATTTGGATTTATCTCAAAAGGGTAAGGTCTTGGCTGAATACGTCTGGATTGACGCTGAAGGTAATACAAGATCCAAATGTCGTACCCTTGCTAAGGTTCCACAATCAGTTGATGATTTACCAGAATGGAATTATGATGGTTCTTCTACTGGTCAAGCTCCAGGTTATGATTCTGATGTTTACTTAAGACCAGTTGCTTTTTACCCAGATCCATTCAGAAAAGGTGACAATGTCATTGTTTTAAACGAATGTTGGAACAATGATGGTACTCCAAACAAGTTCAACCACAGACATGAATGTGCTAAATTAATGAAGGCTCATGCTTCTGAAGAAGTTTGGTTTGGTTTAGAACAAGAATATACTCTCTTTGATCAATACGATTACCCATATGGTTGGCCAAAGGGTGGTTTCCCAGCTCCTCAAGGTCCATTCTATTGTGGTGTTGGTACTGGTAAGGTTGTTGCTAGAGATGTTATTGAAGCCCATTACCGTGCTTGTCTTTATGCTGGTATTAACATTTCTGGTATTAATGCTGAAGTTATGCCTTCTCAATGGGAATTCCAAGTTGGTCCTTGTGAAGGTATAGAGATGGGTGATCAATTATGGATTGCTCGTTATTTATTACAAAGAGTTGCTGAAGAATTTGGTGTTAAGATTTCATTACATCCAAAACCATTAAAGGGTGATTGGAATGGTGCTGGTTGTCATACTAATGTTTCTACCAAGTCTATGAGACAACCAGGTGGTATGAAGGATATTGAAACTGCATTAAGTAAATTAGCCAAGAGACATAAGGAACATATGATGTTGTATGGTGCTGATAATGAACAAAGATTAACTGGTCGTCATGAAACTGCTTCTATTGAATCTTTTAGCTCTGGTGTCGCTAACCGTGGTGCTTCTGTTAGAATCCCAAGACAAGTTGCTAAGGAAGGATATGGTTACTTTGAAGACAGAAGACCAGCTTCCAATATTGATCCATACTTGGTTACTGGTATTATGGTTGAAACCATTTGTGGTTCAATTCCAGATGCTGATATGGCCAAGGAATATCTTAGAGAAACTTCTGATTAAAATTGAAAAAACTGTTAATATTAAAACACTCTTTTACTTCGTTTGGTTTTTTGCCCTTTTTTTTTAGTGTAAGAAAAGCATTGTCTTTTTTATTTTTGTTTTTATGTATGATTGATTTTAATGAGATTATAAAACTCAGTCAAATTGGCTGAACCCCACATTTTCGAATAATATTATAAATTTGTAGTAGTTGTAGAGCGAGAATCTTCAATATGATATGATGTGTGAGTGAAGAGGTTGTGGTTAGTGTTGTGTACTACAGAATTAGCGAAAAGGGTGATATTCTAGAGTTCACAGCTTTGCACAAGAGGATCTCAAACAATTCCATTCAAAGTTTTACAGGACAACTACATGTGATAAACTGGGACATAAATGAAAACAATCATGCGATTGAATAGTTTGTTTCTCGGGTAAAAGCGGAAGTATCTTGTGAGTATTGATCTGTAGTCTTAATTAGGTAACCAAACTATATTAACCTTTAACCGCGCACGCCTGGTGATGCCAGAATTGATTTGTGTAAAATTTTTGAGAGAATTTCTTTTTTTTTGTTTTTGGTAATTTATTTACCATTCCAGTTATGGAAGCTTTTGTGTAAATTAGCGGGATCCGTTCCTGTATAGTGTGAAACACATATTGGCTTGTGACTAATTTAGCAGATCTTCGGGAGCAAGTTCCTGCATGATATTCAAAATATTCAAGGAAACATTTCCTGTACATAATAAAATATTCAAAATAGAGAGGTTCTTTACCTAGAACTCGATGACCCATAAATATGTGACTAAGTGTTATATTATTTTTGAAACAATTAGTTATATAGAAGTTTAGTCTTGTTAATTGATTTACCATTAAATTACAATTGTAAGTCTTTTCAGCCACAGCTAATGGAGACAAAGTTATAAATGTAAGGTACAGATTTCTGAGGTTAAACAATGATATAAATCCGTGATTTAGCATCTACCATCTTGACACACCTAACTTGTCACTTTGACAGAATAAGCTTTATTTTGGGTGGGGCACAATCCGTACTTGTTACATCGGGCTGTACTTTCTCGCTTGTTTCAAAAGAAAAAAAAAGATTTTGTGGCTTGCGGGATCTCAATTCCTAAGACATAAACAATTGTTCAACAATTGTTCAACAATAATACAAAGTAAAAAAAAAGCCATGTTCTATTTATGGAAACATTAATAGTATAGGAGATGGGGTATTTTCGTGTTCTTCGGGTTCTCTGTCCGTTGTAGTAGAATACAAATACAAGAAGAATATGTGTTGTAGAACTTAAAGTTTGTACCATACGAACCTCTAATCATGAGACTTATATAAAATTAGACATAGAGCATAAACATTCTCTTTCCTTCAATAACGCGCCTCTTTCTTTCGCGCGTGATGTCATTCATGAATTGGTCTTAATTTATTAATTCATCCATTTTTAACTTCGGACTAATAATAGCGAGCAAAAAAAAGGCTCTCGTTTCCCATTACGCGGCAAAACATTTCCGCAAATTGCAAATGTTTTGAAAGGATATTCTATACCGTGTATTGTAACCATTAATAGAATAGCTCATAGGGAATATGTTCATAATTGCTTATACTACAGGTTTAATCGATTAATTGATTAAATTATTTGAGGGTTTTTTGCAATTTTGCAATTTTGTTAAAAAAGTAACAAAAAATGAATAAAATGTTATGATTTTGTATTCTTTATCAGTAAAACAACATATCATGAAATGCTTGCTTGAAACACCTATAACATGACGTAATTATATTAATAAGAGTAAAGGATTGTAAAGGACTAATAAGCTTTCCAAAATTACTAATTTCTACCGTAATTTTAAATGGGATTGAATTCCAGAATTATAGAAATTCACGTGACTTTAACAAAACATCTCACTATAAAAACGGCAAAATCCGGAAATTCGCCGGTCTAGTATAGTGGTTAGTACGATTCGTTGTGGCCGAATAAACCCAGGTTCGATTCCTGGGACCGGCATCTATATTTTTTTGATTTGATGATCAAATATTAATAAAAAGATATTTAAGCAATCAATTTATAAAAGATTTAGCTTATTGATGCGATTCAGGCTGATCTAAAGAAAATCAAAGTTTTTTTTGAATTGCTTTTTTTCCCTACTAAACTAGTGATGGGGAGGATTCTCAATCGATGCTACCAAAAGAACAATTGTAATGGAAAATGGAAAGGATCATAATATGATGATTTCCATTACCATCTAACAATCCAATGTTTTAAACATGATTCCAAATCCTTTGATACTAACCAACTCTTTTGAGTAGACCAGAACACATATTAACAAACAAAACTTATCTCTTTCTTGGTTTATTATAACTGAAATCTACATAATAACAGATACCTCTTGTTTATCAAACCAATGTCCTTTAAAATTGCATAATTGTGATCGTTGTAAGCAAAGCATGAATAGAATTCAAATGCTAGAATTTGCAACATCAACCAAACACAAGTCGTGCGAAACACAATAATTTGATTTTCGTTTTTTTTCCCACAAGGGTTAGTTCGAAAAACATAATCAGATGAAATAATCAATTAATAGGATACACAGTACATTCAATTGACATCATGACTAGTGAATTTGTATGTTAAATTTTCATCAAAATAGACCCTATGATTCAATACTAACATATTTTAGACACCTCTACTTATTGATAGTTCTTTTTTCTCTGATTCAAAGAAAATTGTCAAGGAGAGAATTATTCCTTGGGAAGGATTAGCTAGGTCTGGTGTTATTTCTGATGATGATGCTAGTAATATGAAAACCATAGGGAAACAAACACAAGATAACAGAAACAAAACCTTAGTGAACCAATTGGACTTGTACAGTAACTCAATATTAAACATCTTGAACAGATTGAATGTTAACGAAAAAGAAGATATCGTGAAACATGTACTAGCCTTAACTAATGACTTATTATTAGATGTACCAGGATTTGTCGATACCCTTTTAAAGTTCTCTTCAATCGATAGCTCATTACCATATTATCCATTTATCAAGCATTTGTCGAATTCTGATAATTTTATCAAAACATTAAGTTTGTACAATCTCACTATTTTGTTGACCAAGGCTTCTAAAAATAATTCCAAGGTTGATGATGAAATTGTTATTAAAATATTTGATATATTATCGTCACCTAACTTCATTGGTGGTATTGATACCAACTATCAATTTATTGGTATTCAATTATTACAAGAATTATTAATTGTCAAGCAATATAAATCAATTTATCAAAATAATAACCTTGTTTCCAATTTCAAACCAATTAACCAATTAATTAGCAGACTGGCTACTCATCAAAATGCCACTGGATTACAACTTTCATACAATATTTTGTTGGCCACTTGGATATTATCATTTAGTGCTCCAATTAATAGAGTTTTACTTACAAGTTTCCCTCAATTAGTTGGTTGTCTTTTTACAATTGCAAAAGATTCTATCAAATTGAAAATAGTAAGAATTTCAGTTGGAATTTTAAAGAATTTTGTTGCTGTTTGTACCAATAGTCATGAACAATTTAAAGTGATTAAATTGTTATTATTCCATGATGCATTAAACACAATCAGGACCTTGAAGGAAAGAAAGTTTGCATCTAATGGAAGTGACGAAGAATTATCTAACGATTTAGCGTATTTATCTGATAATTTACAAGAAGTTGTTACTTCAAAGTTGACATCATTTGATGAATATATGACAGGTTTAGAAAATCCAAAATTAATCAGTTGGGCCTCTCCAACCCATAAATCAGTTGAATTTTGGTTAGAAAATTCTGGAAAGTTTAAGGATTCAAATTATAAATTAATCAAGAGAATCTTTGATATTTTGATTAACAATACTAGTGATACTTCTACTGTGAATGTTATTTTATTAAATGATTTACAATTTTTGATTAAAAACTTGGGTCAAGAGTTGATAAATTTTATTAACACAGAAAAAGGTGGACAATATAAGCTTTTAATTATGTCATATTTGGAGAACAATTATGGTAATAATGAATTAAAATATGAAGCATTGAAAACCATTCAATTATTGGTTGGCCATACCTTCTAGAACACATTGTTTTTTTTTCCTACAATATATTTCTTTGTATAATTTTATACGATTATTTTTCATATACAAGTTTTTGTTTACAGAATTAGATTGCATATAAGTTCAAAAAACCTAAATTAAGTTTCTCGTCTTGATTTTCTTAAGGTATATTCTAAGGGTAACAAAGCAACTTCTTGTTACACTAGAGGATCAATAGTTAAGGAGTTTTACAACCCTGACATATTTCTATCGTGTGGGATGTTTTTAACAAATGATCTTATGGTTTTGATTTTGCTGCAAACGTTTTGATCCCTTTCTCGAAAGCAAAAAAAAAAGAATAAATCTGTTCAATAGTAATTTACCGGAAAAACAAACTATAAAACAGAATGACAAAATAAACTTCAAGAAAACTAAAAAAAATTTTTTTCTATTACAACCAAGTTACATTGAATTCATTAGAAGTACAAAGAACAACAGAAACACACCATTATTTCAAGATTGTTTTGGAAACCACACGAGAATGAGATAGCCCTGCGCCCTAAATCTGCGAATTTTTGCAAGTATAACCGACTTTGTTCCAGATCATATCATTTTTTCCTTGTCCCAGAAAATCCCACATTTGGCGGTATCTTACACAAAAATGGGCTTCTTGCAACACTAACGATGTGTTATTCTAAATATAAGGTGTTGCTTTAATTCGAAAGATCTTTTCTTTTTACTTGCTCTATGTACAAATCTACAGAATAAACTCTTGGTTAATATTGCATTATTTTTTATTTTTCTTATTTGTGTATGCTTAATTATTCTTTGTTAGATTTCAATAATGAATGCGGAGTTGTTATAGTTCGTAAAAAGATTTAATAGTTGACGATAATTATACTTGATTATTATCTAAGTTGAATTCTCCTCTTCATCATCCTTTAATGTGATATTCCGCTTAAAAGTTCTTTCCTTCGCTCTCCTTTGTGTTGTCAACAAAAAAATAAAACAAAATAAAATAAAATATTTTTACGTTTCCAATTAAAATTATGAAAATGTAACATAAGAATAGAAGGTGTTAGTTTTCTTTCATTTGGGGGTTAATTTGGGGTGGTGGTCTGGGGATGTGATCATGTGTCAAGTCACAAAACTGGAGACAGATGTAACCACATGCTGCAAAACAAATGATATAAATATCCTGTTTATCTTCACATTTCTTGTCAATTCTCTTTACTTCATCACAGATCATCAATCAAAATGGATCAGAAATCTCCAACAGACATAAGTTCAGGTTCAGACTCAATTTCAAAAGA
>KI547137.1:721874-750341 GCA_000497715.1 Spathaspora arborariae UFMG-19.1A
TTGGTGCTTCCATCAGTGATAAAGCCACTGCAAATAATAGTATTGTTGCTCTTTACTCAACATTTGCTACTATTGGTTTCTTTGGTGGTGCTATCTGTAATATCATTGGAGTTAGACTTTCATTATTTTTTGGAGGTTTAGGTTATGCTCTTTATGCTGCTGCCTTGTTATGTTTCAATCACACTGAAAATAAAGGATTTGCCATTTTTTCTGGTGCTCTATTGGGTGTTTGTGCAGCCATTTTATGGGCAGCTCAAGGTACCATCATCATGTCTTATCCTACTGAATCTACTAAAGGAAGAGCCATTATGGTCTTTTGGGTTATTTTCAACTTGGGTGGTGTTCTTGGTTCAATTAATCCTTTAGTTAATAATTTGAAAAACCAAACTAAATCAGTTAATGATGCTACATTTATTGTTTTTATTGCTTTGATGTGCCTGGGTTCCATAATTGCAATCTTTATGTTGCCAATGTCTAAGGTTTACAAAGCAGATGGTACCAAGGTCATGAGTGCAAAACAACCATATTGGAAGGATGAATTAATTGCCTTGGGTAAATTATTAATTAATGAACCAAGAATTTTACTTTTGTTCCCAATGTTCTTTGCTTCCAATTTTTTTTACACTTATCAATTTAATGCTGTTAACTATGGAAAATTCAATTTAAGAACTAGATCGTTGAATTCATTACTTTATTGGTTATCTCAAATGTTTGGTGCTGTTGTAATTGGTACCATTCTTGATTGGAAACGTTTCAGACGTAGTGTTCGTGCCAAGATCGGATTTGTAGTTGTTTTCGTTCTTTGTTTGGGAGTCTGGGGTGGAGGTCTTGGTTTCCAAGTAACATTTACTAGAGAAGAAGTTGAATCTAAACCTCCTCAAATCACTCCATTGGACTTTACTGATTCTGCATACGCTGGTCCTTTATTCCTTTACATTTGTTATGGTATTTTCGATGCTATCTATCAATCTTATATCTTTTGGATTTTAGGTGCTTTATCCAACAATCCAAAGAAGACTGCCTTGTATGCTGGTTTCTACAAAGGTATTCAATCAGCTGGTGCTGCTATTGCTTGGAGATTAGATGCCCTTTTGGTTAGTTATATGGCATTATTCGCTAGTTCTTGGGTATTAGCACAAGTAGGAATGTTGATTGCTGCTCCTTTGATCTTCTTAGGTATTAAGGATACTACTAGTGCCGAAGAAGATCACATGGAAGAAGTTGTTAATGAAGATGAATTAACAAAATACTAAATAAGTACACACTTTGATGTAGAAGTGTGGGACTGTTTTTTAATACTTAGTATATAAATGTTTAAATGTAATATCAATTTAATTTACCTCATACGACACGTAGTTAAAAACGTATAAGTTCATTGTGATAAGTGTCAATAAACACACGCGTCTACAGAACAAATAAAAAAAAATTGTACAAGTGCATTTTTTGACATTAGGCAAAATTTACATACAATTATGCACTACAACAAATACTCAAAATGTCACAAGATCATATGATATATCGAGAGAATCGACAGCGAACGTTCGAAGAACCACTAAAATTATCGTGGGGAACTCTTGAATGGAAAGAAGAACAAAATCCCAATTTGATTGACGAACTAGTAAACTCAGGTTTTTATTACGCTCCTACTTTGATGGATAAATCACGAATAATATGTGCATATTGTAATGGTGAAGAAATATTAGACGAGATTCCTAGTGGTATGGATGTATCCCATGTTCATTCAAAGGGAAACTGTTTGTGGTCCATTGCTCGAGTAGGAATGGTTGACAGTTTGAGATACAAGACCAAAAGACTGATTAAATCATATTGGAAAAAGCAAAAATATACCATATTGAGTGATCCATTAAGTAAAGAAGCTATTGAATTTAGGCGAAGCTTTTTTACAGAGACTTATCCTTTGGATATAGGTGATCAACGACCCAATAGTAGATCATTATCAGAAGCTGGCTTTATTTACTCCCCAAATCATTTAGGTGATGATAGAGTTGTTTGTATATATTGTGGATGTGCATTAGATTATTGGGAGAGTGGTGATGATCCCATTGGAGAACATAGGAAAAATGAAACATCATATTGTTACTTTTTGGATTTATATACTGAGCATAATAAGAAGAAACGACAGAAGAAGCCAGTTATTGTTGAAGAGGTAGATTCTTCAGATCATGAACTAGAGTCAATTATGAAAGTAGAGTCAGTTAAATCGCTTGTTGGGAAGCAAAATTCACCAATAGTTATAGAACCAGAGGAAATTATAGATAAACAAGAAGAACATGAAAAGCCTAGTGAATTCCCCGTCTTTTTTGCAGAAAGTAAATCTCCATATGAAGAATTGCATGATAGTTCAACAATATTAAATCCACATCCTACTTATCTGAAAAGTATCAAGAGACGATTTCGTGAGCGAGATCTTAATGTGGAAGATATATCGAGCGAGGATATAGCTGGTAATTTCATTAAAGCAGCAAAATTATCTCAAGAGAACAGTAGGAAGAATCAATCAAGTATGGAAGTTGTAAGTGAGAGTTCCGAAGAAGGAATTGACAAAGAGGACAAGAATCCAGTAGACATTAGTAGCTCTAATGAAAGTAGTGTGAAGATGGAACTAGGTCAAGAAGAAGCTAGTCAAGAGTCTATCGAACTCGAATCCAACTCTGAAGAAAATGGAGAAAGCCAACCTGTGCTCCTGGAAAGTGAAGATGAAGTTGAAACAGATAAACTGTCATCATCTGAAGATGATAGTATTAAAAGTGCAAGCGAAGATGAATATGAGGAATCTTCTGTTATTGAAACAGAGTCAGATGATGATTATGTTGAATCTGAAGATTCAGAAGTAATTGAAATATCTACTCCAGAAGGCAAACCTCACAAAAAGAGAAAGATAATGGAATCATCTCCACAAAAGGACGACACATTAATGTTGTTAGACGATAAAGAGAAAGCCACTGTCAAAAGAAACCCAAGAAAACGTAATTCACCAGATCTTGAAGATATCCATCAACCCAAAATACCAAAGAAAACCCAAAGGCTAAACTTAAAGAAATTGCATAATAACTACGATAGAGAAACTGCTTTTGACACAAGTCTCGCTAATATTGACTATGGGGAAAGTAATGTCGAACAGCTAGAAAATATTATAATTACATCACAAATTGAACCTTCAGGTGAAGTAGCTAAGGAAAAAGATGTCCATATTCCTAAATTATCTCCTATTAAATTTGCTGGGAAAAGAAAATCTGTAAAACGATCTAATACAACAAAATCTCGCCCTAGTATATTTGATGTTTCTTTTGAAGGTCCTCCTAAACGATTAACTTTGGGGACGATCTCTCCAAAAGTGGAAACCAAAAAATCACCAGAGAGAGAGAAAGTTGAAAATGGCTATGTTATGTTTGAAGATATTAAAGATATGCAGCATGAAATGGAGCACAAAACAATTGACTCACAAGATCATAAAATGGATGAGAATGAAATTGTGTTGGAGCTGGATTCTGAAGAACAGAAGCTGGAAAAAATAAAGAGTGATGACAAACCTCCCAAGTCTAAGTTGAAGCTTAAACAAGAGGAACCCTCGAAAAGGTGTTTGCGTACAAGAAACAGTACACGACAAGAAAAGATCAAACATAGGGGAAGTTTAAAGGATAAGGTAAATCAGAATATTTCAAATAAGAGCAAAGCTGAAGTGTTACCATCAAAGATAGAGGTTAAGCAGAGTCACAAAGATCCAGAAAGTGATGTGGAAATCAAGGTGGAAGTACAAGCAATGGGCGAAGTCGCTGAAGCAAAACAAGTCAAAGCGTCTGAAACTGTTCAAGAAGCTAGTGGTAAAGATTCTGAATCAGAAGAGCTTGACAATGAACAGAGTAAGGATACCAAGAACTTACAAAGGCTGCCATATTCCTCAAATTCAAATGAAAAAATCTCTTTGAGTGTGAAGTTTGAACCGGAGCTTGAAACAGAGCTTGATGTACAGCCAGAAAGTGAAGATGAAAAAGACGATGAAGACTATGTAAATTATCTCCTTGATATTAAGAGTATTAGTGAAGACATTGATCGGATGATTGATTCAGGTGGTGCAGGTCTTTCTGAGGCTGAAGCTCCAAATGAAATGGATATTGATGAAATTGATGAAATTGACGAACAAAACAATAATTCCATTATACATGAAGTTGACGTGGAGGAAAAGAAGTTAGAAAAGTTGTCAGAGAATAACGAGGTTGCGCTTTCTTTTGATTCTCTTGAACATATTGAATCTAATAAAAGACAAAGTCCGAAAAGTACCGACAGAGAATTACGTGAACAGACTTACAAAGAAAATACATCTCCCACTCATGTTAAAGCACCACTTGAAAAAGAAGCATCTGTTCAAAGGAATATTAAGGAAAACACAAAAGAAGACAATAAATCAGTAGCTACTAGTAAGAAAGAGAATAGTATATTAGAAAATAAACCAGTAGCTACTAATAAGAAAAAAAATAGTATATTAGAAAACACAAAATCTGAATCAAATTTGCAACATTCAGATGAAGAAATCCCCACCATGAAGGATATAACTTTACCGAAACTTCCTAACAGTAATGAGCCTATAACATCTCCTTTGGCAATGTGTTCTTCACCAATGCCTGGGTCAAAACATTCACATAAGGATCATGAATCAGATTTAAACTCCACTATAGAACAAAAATCACTAAATAGAATGGGAATTGATGAAAGTGTATCTTCAAGAAATTCACATTTAGAAAAACACAAAGGTCAATTAGGTGTGAAATGGGATCCCAAATCAGTGACGGAAATGCTTGAAAAAATGAACTATTTACGAAGTAGTGCCGAAGAAGTTAAGAAGCTAGCTAATTCGAATTATGGTCTTCATGATGATGTGAATGGAGATTTAACTAGATTTATTGGAGAAATGCCAGAAGAAGAAGAGGGTATGACAATAAAGGAATGGATTGAACACTGTGCTGGAAACTGCTATGACATAATATTACAAAATGGTGAAGAAACTCGACAGTTTTTAAAAGAAGAGTATCTTCGTGCTATTGCTGCTGTTGAAGCGCTACCTACAGATGATTAATATAAATCAATATTTCTATGTAAATCTAATATTTGCTGTATAGTATTAATATACCCAAACAATAAAGTAAAACAATGTGGTGTGAAATCTCCATAATATTTTTTTTAATTTTTTTTCGTCACACACTGAGATTTCACACTCTCACCAACGAATACACTCTGGTTTCCCAAGCACTTCTTATCAACACAACCATCAGCCCTTTCTCTTTTTTTTTTTTTAAAAAAAAAAAACAACAGTATTTTACGTAAGAAGTGGCAACTCCCTTATCGCAACAAGTGTTTTACTGATAGATTACTATATCTTACAGTAATTGTATATATATTATTGGCCAGGAAGGCAAAGTGTGAATCGTAACTTTTGAAACAATGTCGTTTTGGCCATTCACAAATGCATTGCATAGCAACAATGTTCTACAAAAGTTTATAGATTCAATTCAAGATGTTAATACAGTAACTGTCGATGATTTTCTAACAGATCCACTACTACTGCAAGAATTATTAAATGAGCTTAACAATGTCAAGGGGAATTACAATTCTAAGTCTGGGTCAGGTTTCCAATTTCTGCAATTGAATTCCAATGAATCAACCAATCAAGATATTCCCAACAAGTCAAGTACAGGTTCAGATAATGCATCACTAGGCTCTTCAACTAATGAAACTAGCAATACAGGGTCTAAAGAGAGTAAAGGGACAAAGTTAATAGAATTATTAATTCAACCTCACATATTGAGTGGATTAATTGAATATTTAATAAAAAGTGTAGATTTTTTTCATGAACAAAATGTTAAGGATGTGGAAAACTTGGAAAAGTTGTCGGAAGAAGGAAATGGATCGAAAATAGAAGTTGATGATGTTGATGAACTTGATGATATAGAAGACAGGAAGGAAGAAGAAGAGGAAGAAACAACAGATGAAAAATTCCGTCGTTGTGTTCAATCTGCTTCAGATATATTATCAATAGACTTGTGGATCATTCTGAATAGAATTATAGAAACTCCAGCAATTATGGGTAAGTTATGGCTGATTTTAAAGTTGGATTATTTAGAAGAAAACTCTCCTACTGTTGCATTTTTGGTTCGTATCTTAGATCAATTAATGGACACCAATAGTATAGAATTATTGAACTTTATTAGAAGACAAAAGGATTTGGTTAACACATTTTTGGATAAAATTGAAGTACCAATGTTGATGGATTTCTTTTTCAGAGTCATTCAAACAGATAAAGCTGATTCTCCTACAGGAATATTAGAAACAATAGCTCTGCAGGATATAATTGTCAAGTTAATTGAAATATTAAAACCTGAGCCTTCACAATTTACTCATGAATATAACATACCTAATCATGATTTGTTTTTCAAACAAACAGCAGCAACTGATTTTTTGAAAGCATTAGTGACAATCTCTTCCAATGCTGCATTGGCAGTTGTGCTAGAAACTAATATAGGACCCAATCAATTGACTCGGGAATTGGTTTCTCCTAATATTGTCAATACTATGATTTCAGATATTATGCTAGTCAAGGTTAAGGATGAAAATGGGAGAATACAAACCAATAAACATGGTATTAATAATTGTGTTAGTATCATTATAGAATTAATTAGGAAAAACAATTCTGATTATGATCTTAATTGTGGAAGTTATAGTTCTTTACTTCAAAATGGAGAAGGAGCACCTGGAGAAATTAATGCATATGTAATGTTTCAATGGTTGAAGGATTTTGAACAAAATCCTCCAGGGCCAAGGGATCCTATATATTTGGGAGATATGTTATCTATTTTCTCGGATAATTTAGATAAATTTGAAGAATTGATAAAAATGGAACCAATACCACCTCAAAATGTTAAAACGGAAATTTTGGGCTTTACAAGATTTAAAATATCGGAATTAGTTGCCGAATTATTACATTGTTCTAATATGATTTTACTTAATTCAAAGAAAGTTAGAAAAATTATTGGTATTAGAGACCAAGTAAGATTACAACAACATAAACGATTAAAAAAGGCCTTGAATGATCCTATTGCCTTTCCTGAAGCACAGGATATGGCCATGCATGATGTTACAACTAGTTTAGATGATGTATCTTTAGATGATATTCATTTTGAACTGGAACAAATTGATAAGAATACTGATTATAAAAAACTCCTTGAATCTTTAGAAACAGCAGATGATTCTGAAGATGAAGAGCCTTCAATTTCTCCTGAGAATCCATTTGTATGTAGTGAACGAGATGCAACCATAAGACTGAGTCCATGTGTGGGAGATTATTTCAAAATTAAATTGATTGATCTGAGTATTTTATTGGACATTGTAACTATGTTTACGAAATATCCTTGGAATAATTTCTTTCATAATGTTGTGTTTGATTTAATCCAACAAATTTTTAATGGGAAACTTAATTCATATAATTCTTTTTTAATTGTGGAACTTTTCAAAACAAACAAATGTGATTTGACTAATCTTATAGTTAAGGCATATAAAGAAGAAAATCAAACCAGACCAGGTTACATGGGCCATTTGATATTGGTGAGTGAAGAAGTAGTAAAGTTTACCTCACTTTATAAACCTGATTTAATTTCACCTATTATTGTCAAAGCAATTCAATCAGAAGGTTGGACTTGGTTTATTAATGATATATTGTTAAAGACAAGAGAAATTTACAATGTAATTTTGGGAGCTGAACAAGAAGAAGACGACGAAACTCAAGAATATGGATTTGATTCTTCTACTGTGGGATATTTGGATATGAGTGATGAACCTACGAAAAAGGCAATTATATTAGGAGACTCTTCAAACCATGATGATTTTATCAGAGAGGGACAGCAAGAGGAGGAACAAGAGGATGACGAGGATGATGTTATGGGCATACCTGAAATTGATGATACCAAACGTCGAAATATAAATTCTCAAATTGAAGGAGAAAATGACAATGAAGAAGGTGCCGAATATACCGACACATATCAAGAAAACGATTTTTTAGATAATTTATCTGACTCAAGCTCATCAGACGAGGAAGATCACCAAGAGGATAACGAATTGAGAAGAGTACCTAAGCATAGCCATTGAGTATTCTGTTGCATATTAATTTTTTTTGTAATAATCTTTGTATAATTTTAAAAACTTAATTTAACTCTGTATTCTATTTTTTTCTGCTATAGACAACTTTACCATTTGGTAATTCAATCTTCTTGTCACCTCGTTGGGCTTTCTTTCTAGCTCGTTTCTTTTCCGCTTGTTCAGCTTTTTGAGCTTCAACTTTTTTAGGATTAACATAAGTAATAGTTGTATCTATAGGTTTGGAGATCCAGTTCCCTATTAATAAATTGTAAATACTAGCAGGAATTTTGAAAAATAACGAATCTTTAAACCCTGGATTTAAGTTTATTTCATTTTCATCCAATTCAATTAATTCCTCAGTTTCTGGATCCTCCATATAAACATTCCCACTAGTTTTCACGATAAATGTTCTTTCATTTTCTTGATCAACAAATTTTTTGTCAGTTATACCTGCTGGAGGAAAAGGAGATCCACCCCAAGCCTCTTTTATAAGATTGCTTTTCATATCAGTAATTCTCTTGTGATCTTGTTTTCTGTTAATTCTAAGGGAAACAAAATGTAAACTAGCAACAATTATATAAAGAATGAACAAAGTGAAAACAAATCCTGGTCTGAATTTGGAATAATAATATCCAGTTCCCTTCCATAATGGGAATCCTTTATCATAGAAATAATCATATCTCCGTTTCAACGATCTGTCTTTTAAAATGTTACCCACCAGGGACAATAATTGGAAAAGTTCATTAGCTCTTTTCTTTTCCTTTTTGGATTTCGATAAAACTTTATCAGGATGTAATTTTCTTGAAAGTCTTCTATAAGCTTTGTTGATTTCTTCACGAGACGATTTTGGTCCTCGTTCTAATCCTAACCATGAATAAAATGTAGCTTGTTTACCAAGTTTTTGTTTAATCTTGTCATTTAAAGTAAAAATTTCATAGTCTTCTTTACTCCAGTTTGAAGCAACAACAACTGATACAACGAATAAGAATATCAAATGAATTTTAAGTAGCTTCATTGTTGATGTAATTTTCACTCTGATCTTTGGTATACGTCACTGATTCGGTTGCCAAAAAGAGAAAGAGAAAAAAAAAATTGGGCTATAAAACGACGAAGGTTTAACAAGATTACAAAACTCGTCAAGAATATAGAAAGAATGGATACTTTCTATCCACTTCCTACTAATCAAAAGTTTGTTTTCTTTTTCGATTCTGCTGCTTCAACATTATGGTTTTGTTGCTTGAGTAGATTCTTAATATTATTACCCTTGGTAGGTCGAAGGTTCTTACCTGGAGGAATAGCTGATTTCTTTCATGCAGTGGCTCTCACACCCTTGATTGGATTTCTACTAATCAAACCTCTTTTACGTCGAAGTTTTATTGTCCTGGATTTATGGTCTTTTCTGAATGGGTTGAGAATGGCTTGGATCTGTTATGGTGTTATATTCCCCCATCCTAAGATAGCAAAACATACATCATACTCAATTTTAATATTTTCATGGTGTATACAAAATTTCATTCATTATAGTTATCATGCATTTAGAATAAAGACAAAGAGTTCACCTCATTTCTTGTTTTGGCTCCAATATCATAATCATTATATCACATTTCCTATGTCTTTAATAGCTGAAATGATTCTCATATTCTTAAGTTTAGGTTTTGTGAAAGACGATCTGATACATGAAATAACACTTAAGATTTCTTTATTGAGTTATATTCCAATTGCATATTTTGCATGGGGTTATTTACAACAGAGAAGGAAAGTTAAATACAGCCAAGTAATGGAAAAGAGAAAAGAATCAGCTATGAAAACAAGGACAGTCGTAGATACAGGGGCAACTTCAAGTGTGTCATCGAATGAACAAGGTACTGAATTAAATGAAATTAATTAGAGCTTTGTAGTATATAAATACATAGTACAATACATAATACAATACATAATACAATACGTGTAAATCTAAGTATGATATAGAAAAATATCTATGGAGATGTCAATTTTTGTTAGTACTCAGTTTTACTCGCAGAAATAAAGTTGAAAATTTTTGTGAAAGAGATATCGATCCAAAGTTCTTACTTACAAACACCAACAAATGATTACAAAATATTTCGCTAGTGTTGTAGTAAGGTTCGATGCTTTTGGTGCAGGTGCTAGAAATGCCAGAATTTTCCTTTCTCAAGTTCCTACAACTGCCAAGATAGACTGTAAAATATTACCGCCAAATACTAAAGATGAACAACAAATTAAAGTTACATTCAAAGACAAACATGTTTTAGCTGTTGATCCTTCTACAACAAATCTCAACCAAATGAAAGAGTTTTTTGACGCACATTCTAGAAAGATGGCTATTGAAGCTTCTATTAAAGAATAATTTTATTATATCACATGTACATAGATTTCAATATACTAGTTTATATTTTGCAGATTTACAAATGATTGAAACCATTCTGGAACAGTTGAATTGAATATCCTATCTGACTCCACTTTATCTTGAACTTTAGTAAGATTTAGGTGAGAATCCATCAATTCTACCTCTCTATCAAATGACAAATGATATACACTGATGTCAGCTTGAACTATATACTTTTCTTGTGAAGATATCCATTGAATCACCAAACTATACCATCTAAATATTTCTCTTGTATTAATAGTACATCCATGTTTAAGGAATATGGGGTCATTATTAATAATATTTGCAACATCGTTAGTTTTGTAGGCTTTTATTGAAACTAACTTAAAATCCAATGTTCGAAAACCCATTACAAGATGTTGACAACCAATTAATTTATTTTGACAGTATGCTTCAAGAAATTTTCTATTTAGTTTGTTTACTGTCTTTATCTTTTCATCTAATAATTTGGCATGTGTTTTTAATTCTACATAATTTGAAAGACCAGGTTCGAACTCTATTGCACAATCAACCTCTGCACAGTATAACAACGGTATAGCATTAACAGTGTGGTTTACAACTGAATAGTATCTTGTTTTTGTATCATTGTTATCGCAAACAATATTTTCGAAGTTCATACCAGAGTATTGGAGTAGGAGCTCGATACCATTAGGAGGGTTTTCTTGCACGAACTTTGCTTCTTGTTCCCAATCATAGGCAAATATTATAAGACCTTTCCAATATATGACATTAAATTGAATTGGTTGCTTTCTTATAGGAACTTTCAATAGTAAATGCAAATGTCTTCTCAAAGTAAGAATCTTGAAATCATTAAGTGAATAATCTTTTTCTAAAACCAAATATTGAACAGATTTAAATAAATCTTTCAACAGATAAATATCATCAAGTTTAGGATGTCGATAATCATCAAATCCAGTAGTCATACACGATCCAATAATAGGATGAGAATGTTCAGGTTCTGGGGTCTTTACTTTTGATTTCTTTGTCTTTCGCTTTTTAGATCTATCCGATAGATGAATTGCCAATTTCTTGAGGCCTGAAGTGTCTCCAAATACAGGCTCATCTTCTGTATTAGCTTTGGAAAAGTGCAACCATTCCTCTGGGCTTATTTCACTTCCTGTATCCTTTAACAAAGTATTGTAAATAAATGAATCCTCGTGATCATCTACATCAGAAGGTTCCTCTAGATTACTAATATAATTATTGTTTAACTTTTCAAATATAGATAGTTTAATTTTATCAATCATGTGTTATACTGTATTAGTCTGTAGAATATAGTTGATGTAAATTTTTCACAGGCGCTACCACCACAGTATTTGCAAAACAAAGCTACAACACAAGCTACATCAACAAATTAACATGAATGAAAATATTGAATAAATAAATATATATAAACCAAATGAAGAGGGAATTATGAATAACCGAGCATACAAAAAAAAGTACCAAATAAACAACCTCAATTGTTTTATAAATAATCTTTTTAAATATCGGTTTTGCTTTTTACTTGACCATAAGCTTTTTTAAAGAATTCACAACACAGTTGCTTTAATCAAAAGCCAAAAGTCTCTTAATTTCAGCAATAGCCTTACCAGGATTCAATCCCTTTGGACAAGTTCTAGTACAGTTCATAATAGTGTGACATCTGTACAAAGACATAGAGTTTTGTAACATTACTTTTCTGTTACTAGTATACTCATCTCTAGAATCAATTAACCATCTGTAAGCTTGCATCAAAACAGCAGGACCCAAATATTGTTGTTGATTCCACCAGTAAGATGCACAAGAAGTTGAACAACAGGCACACAAAATACATTCATATAAACCATCCAATTTAGCTCTATCTTCGATACTTTGTAAGTTTTCTCTTCCATCGGATGGTAGAGTATCTCTTTGTAAGTATGGTTGAATTGACTTATATTGTTTATAGAAATGAGTCAAATCTGGAACTAAATCCTTGACAATAAACATGTGAGGTAATGGGTAAACCTTCAAGTCTTTGGAAGTATCAGGTTCTATACGACATAAACAAGCTAATGTATTTCTACCACCAATATTCATAGCACAAGAACCACAAATACCTTCACGACAAGATCTTCTTAAAGTTAAAGTTGGATCTTGTTCATTCTTAATCTTTAAAAGAGCATCTAAAACCATAGGTCCACAATTGTTTAAATCAACTTCATAAGTTTGTAACTTTGGTTTAACTTCTGGAGTATCAGGATTCCATCTATAAATCTGGAATTTCTTCAATCTTGGACCTTGTTGAGCAGCAGCAGTAGCTAAAGCCCTTAATCCGAATTGTAATTGTTGTGGTTGACGAATGATTGATCTGATCATTAAGCTCATTGTTTGTAGCCTTTAAATGTAAGGAGAGAAAGAAAGAAAAGGTTTTTATGAAAAAGAATTTCCCTGGTTTTTTTTTAGATCGGATGTTTTGTATGTAAAAAGTGTATGGGTCACAAGAAAATTCCAGCCCGGAAAATGCAGGGAAAAAACTTGATATTTTGCGGGTTTTACAAATTACTCGCTCATTATTGGCTAAGTTTTCTCTGAACGTATGATCACGTGATACACTAGATTTGTAGGACAATTATATAATTATTCGATGAAAGGATGATATCGATCAATGTAGAATGTATTGAATAATAATTTCAGCAGTATTTGTTAGTAATAATCTTGCAATTATGGCATGAATATCAAAAGTAGACAATGACACATACTTCCTTGAAATATGGGAAATATGGGGTTGAAAAGCTTTATTTTTGTCTTTTCTTTTTTAGGAATTTCCGCGGAGTGGAGTGCGGAAAACAGAATCTCCGAGAATTGTGTAGACATGACATAGCACCAGTATTAATTGATAATATGTGAATATTAGAGAATCTTTCCTTCGAGATACATATAGTAGAAATAGTTTCCAGGTCCCAGAAGCTTTTTGGTTGCAAAAATGAATTGGTTCTTGACAGAAGTATTCTCTATACTAACATTTTTGTGGAGATGAGTTTCGTGGGTAACATTTGTATTTTTGTTTTCTATTGATTGCAAATTATGTTATGTTATTTTTAACCTCACAAAAGATGACAAAGGTTATCAGTTTCAGAAACTTCTACAGATCAAGTATAAGAATCAATTTTATATTTATCGAAAACAAAACAAACGGAAGTGGTAAAAAAGACTATAGAGTAATCTAAAAAAAACACCTATCTCCCCTCCCCACAAGTTCAAAACATCAAGCCTCTAGCTTATTTCTTTTGAGATGGGTACTTTTGAATAAGTTCAGCAGTACCAGTAAGGGTGATTTCCCATTTAGCCTTAGCATCATTGTCAACAAAGAAAGTGTAAGTACCTGGGTATAACCATTTGTTACCATTAGAATCAGTTTGAGTTAAAGAACCAATGGTAACTGGTAACTTAGCAGTTTGAGTTTGACCAGCATGAATTTGATGTAACTTATCATAAGAAACCAAGACCTTGTTTGGATGAGGACCTGGACCAGCAGTAGTCTTTGAATACAACAAAGCAGCATAATCGGAAGTAACCTTACCAGTGTTCTTAATGTTAACATCAAAAGTAGTAATAGCACCAGTATCAACATATGGACTCTTTTTAGCAGCATTAACAACTTGTTCAATGTTGAAGGATTGTTGACCTCTTGGGGCATTAGCAAGAGCAGCAGAGAATTCAGTATAATGTAAACCATAACCAAATTCATAAACTGGTTCACCATTGTACCACATGAAAGTTCTACCTGGGTAACCTTGTCTTGGTCTTAAGGTCATATCAGTCATTGGAACTTCATCAGCATAAGAAGCTGGATATTGAGTAGTAGTCAAACGACCAGCTGGAGCATACTTACCAGTTAAAACATCCCAAATAGCATGACCACCACTTTGACCTGGGTAACCAGCATAAACAATAGAGTTAACCTTCTTGTTGTTCTTAATTTGAGTATCATCGATTTGACCAGCACCAAATTGTAAAACAACTAATGGTTTGTTTAATCCAGATAACTTGTTAACCAAGTCTAATTGATTACCTGGCCATGCTAAAGTTTCTCTATCAAGAGCTTCGTTTTCAATAGAGTTATCAATACCACCAAAGTAAACAATAGCATCAGCGCCCTTAGCAGCATTAAGAGCATCAGTGTACCCAGAAGTATCAGTAGTGTTGATTTTAGTACCAAGAGCATATTCAACTTGGAAACCAGCAGATTGAGCACCTTGTAATGGAGAGATCATGTATGGTGGGGTACCAGCATAATCACCAAGCATTTGGGTAGTAGCATTAGCCCATGGACCAATAATAGCAACCTTTTTAACCTTGTGGTTGTCGAATGGTAAAGTACCATCATTCTTTAATAATGCAATACCTTCAACAGCAGCTTGGTAAGCTAATTGTTGAGCTTGTGGAGTAGAAACATCGTTCCAACTATATTTTCTATACTTGTTGGTTGAAGGATCATCGAAATAACCTAATCTGACCAAGTTAGAGTATTGACGAGTAACAGAAGCTCTAATTTGGTCTTCAGAAATAGTCTTGTTACCTAAAGCATAACCAAGGTCATTTTGATAAGTATCACCACAGTTAACATCAACACCGGCTTTAAGAGCATCAGCAGCAGCACCAGCTAAATCTTGAGCGTATAAATGTGGGTTCCAAACATTGTAAATGGCATCACAATCAGAGTGGATAACACCATTTTGGAAATCAAATTCATCTCTCAAAACAGTGTTAAGGAAGAATTCAGAAGCACAAGCTGGAACACCATTAACAGCATTATAAGAACACATAGCACCGGCAGCCTTGGCATCACGAACACAACTTTGGAAAGTTGGTAAGTAATAATCAGCAAGATCTTGGTCACTAATGATAGCATTGTAACCTAATCTGGAATGTTGATCCCAAGATTCCATATCATAACCAAGGAAATGCTTACAAGTGGCAGCAACTTGTAAAGTATCATCATTTTGGTTACCATCAAGACCACCTTGTAAACCTTGAACATAGTTGTTAGCATAGTTACCAACTAAGACTGGAGATTCCGAAGCAACTTCTTGACCACGACCCCATCTACCATCTCTGAATGGGTTAATATTTGGAGAATAGAAATCTAAACCAGCTCTACCAACATTGTTGAAAGCTCTAGCTTCAGTACCAATAACATTACCAACTTGTTTATATAAATCATCATTGAAAGCACCACCCATTAAAATTGGTTGAGGGAAGGAAGTAGCATAAGAGTATTGACCAGAAGCAGTGAAGTTAGATCTAGCAATACCATGTAAAGCTTCACTCCACCATTGGTAAGCTGGAAGACCTAAACGTTCAACACCTGGAGAAGTGTTACCCATGTTAGCAATCAATTCATCAACAGTGAATAAATCAACAACAGCCTTGGCTCTTTGAGAAGTTGGAAGATGTGGGTTACAAACATCATTGTGCTTTAAAGGACCATTCTTACAATCTGGGAAAGTAAAGTGAACTTGATCAAAAGTAATTGGTGGTAATTGAGGATTGGCTTCAGTATTGTAATCTGGATAAGCTGGTGGGGTTTCCCCATTAGCAAAAAGGGCAAGAGCGAGTGTAGCTAATAATTTAATTGGCAACATATTTAGTGAATGTGTTGATGAAAAAAAAAAAAGAATTTGGAAAGGTAAGGAGAAAGAGATATCTTGGGGTTTATATAGATGATAGAATTGCAGGAGGAATAATTTTAGTTAGACAATGATGAACCTTTACCCCCTAAGATAGTTTTCAGTGAAAACTAAATGTGTGGGGAGGGTTGGTTGTTTCTAAGGATTATTTATCATTTAGCTACTCTAGACAATGGAGACCTTCAGGAAAGATCAAAATGAAGCTCGAGGAGTTAAAGTGGCTTTCTTTCTCCTCTGGATTTTAATTAAGCACTTTTAGGGGGTTTTTTTTGATCAGCATAGGTAGAGTGAAAAAGTATAGATCAAAAACCACCAATGGGGTAATTATCTTAATTGTTCCGGGAGGGTTTGAAAAATAATCTCAACCGTAAAAACAATTGCATAAGATATTTTTAGCGGAATGAAATCCCCCTCTGCCAGTAAAAGTGAGATTGTCTGTGATAACCCTTCAACTCCACCTTGGATCCCTCGGGTTGTATGGTGGAGAACCGCCGAGGGGTATCATTTTATTTACATTGTTTTAAATACTTTTTTTCAGCCATTGTTGCAAAATATTTTATCACAAGTTTTTCTAGAATTATTGACGCGAAAAGTTCAAAAAATACTATCAGGGGGAACCACAGGATTTATATTATTTTGAAGTATTTTTTCTTTCTTTAATTTATGCAGTAATAAACATAATAAACTGTGCCATACACATATTTTTGTATGTCACGAACCGGTCGTACATAACCGAACACAAAAATATGTCTTTAGTTTATTCTTTGTGGGGCGATTGACATATTTTCCAATTTTTGAAAAAAAACTCTTGGCGATCGTTGAAGTATGCATGTACCTCATCTTAATAATTTAAGGGTTCTCTGCAAGGTGAACTAATTTACGAAATTTTAATGAAAAGCCTTCTGGTGAAGGTAGTGTGAGTGTTTGAACGTGGCTGAAAATAACAACTGATTACAAATGGGACACCATTTTCTGATATGAAGGTCCAATCTTCGGCAGAGGCGGTGAAATAGGGAGAAATAAAGTCGGGGATTATACCCCAAGTTTGCAACAATGAATTTGAATAATTCATCCCATTCAGGTTGTCCAGACTACCAGCCCCAGCAAATGTATTGACCATTTCATTAAAGTTCTCAACAAATCCAAGACAATAGACAACATGAAACCCTAACACCTCGTTATTGTTGCAAATTAACAAAAGGAACATTATTGTTTTTGAAAACTTGAAAATCCCGCAAAACCAAACTAGTTCAAGAAAACCCCAATAGTGCCTTGATACCAACAAAGCTTTTCCATAAAAGACTTGCTTTTTGTGACCGATAAACTTTGCGGAGGGCATAGTTTCAAGACACATAAAAATAAAACTATTATAATTAGATTTTCGATTCTTGTGCCTTATGCAAGTAATTTCATTGTTGATCCACTTGAAGGTTGAGCCGGAGCAAATCCAAAAAAAAAAAGAAATATAATTCTTTGTCTGATAATAAAGGTATCATATTGTGAAACGTCTTGTTGGGAATCACCTTCCTTGCCAGGAACTGCAGGTGTCTTATTGTTCGGCCCGTATATGCTGAACAATCAAACATATTGTCAAGCGATAGTTAACAAAAAAGATTATTTTTATCTGGGGAAATATTTTTTAAACCAGATCAAAATGGTGGAGGTGTTCCGACAAAAATATTTCAGACACTTTTTTTTTGGTGGGTTGTGTCAACAGGAATAATAGAAGGTGAATCCAATCTAAGTGGGTCAATATTTTATTCAAATGTCTTATAAGCCCGGATAAGCATTTTTCCAGGTAGCTGGCAACATTCTTAGTTGTAACCTTCTGGGCATGAAACCCCGGTACTTTACGAACTTACAATGAAGTGGTTCATCCCCACAAAATGGTGGAGGTGATCTTCTAAATCTGTGAACACAAATTCTGCTGGAAGTAAACTTCCTAGAGGAACGAAGAGTCCCCCATTCCTCATTGTTTACTAGAACACGGGTTTTCACTTAAAACAAATATGCAATAGACTAAAACCACGTTTAACAATTGTCGTGTTCGAAACGTGTCAACTATTGATTGTCCTGAACAATGTGTGCTTCTCGTGAGTATTGATCATTGTATTTTTCAGCACATGTTCGATCATACTGTGGTTGCAAAAATCAAGTTTTAGCCTGTAGTGGTTAATTAACTTTTCATAGTCAAGTTTGAGTTATCTAAGTTCAGTTGTTTAGTTCATTCCTTTTGTTAGATTCTGTACTAAATGAAGATTCTAATTCTTTTTGGTAAAATTTTGAAAAAAGAATTGCAAAAAAAAACCCAACCTTTGCTCTACACTACAATTCCATTCAATCATATCACATTAAACCTATTTACTACAAATACTTTTCTAGCAAATTAATTGATTTGAACAACTCCAATTCACATCCCTCTAAAATTGCCAAAAGGACCCTCAGGTCTAACCCCTTTACTTATCTCATCTATTTTCAGTTCTATAAATTCTTTCGGGTACTCTTGTTCATCAAAAGTAGGCACCAATTGATTATTTTTACGTTCGTAATAAATTCCATGGATCATTAAATTGTCCAATTTAACAAATAATACACTCAAATATTCTATTATAGGAGCCAATTGATGGATAATATATGTAGTTACCAAATTATCTATATTCATCTTGCTGATTCCAAGTGGGTCATCTTTAATATGGCAATTACAAGGATTAGAAAGGGAATGGAATCCTTGATGTAATGTATGTGGTTGTCCTTTATGGATGGGATATTTAGAATACTTGAAAGCTTTCTCCTTTATGGGGATACATACTTCTCTATCAGCTTGAAGTTTTCCAAGTATATATCCAATCAACATATAATATGTAGATTCAATATCCAATCCTGATTCATCATATTCATCAAAAAAATCATCTTTTAATTTGGAAAGAACCAATTGACAACCCCAACATTTACAGGTATGAAGTAACGATTCCATGAAATCAGGTTTATAATAAACAAATGATGTAAAAAAATCAGGCAATTGTAAAGTACGTAGATTACTCAACAAGGGAGATTTTGAATTATTGTTATTGTCAATAGTAAAGAAACAAAGGAAAAATGCTTCCATTAGATGTTCATTCAACTTATTTAATAACATGGTAGATAATCGTAAATTATTATCAAACATTTTGAAACCTGGAGTTGAAAAATCAATAGTTAAACGAGATAAGTTACTCAATGTCTTTATAAACTCTCCTAATGGAGTTAATATGTTTTCTAACTGTTGTTGAGGTCTTAACCAATCCAAATTTGGAAATGATTCTACTTCA
Source organism: Spathaspora arborariae UFMG-19.1A (assembly GCA_000497715.1). Taxonomy (NCBI): domain Eukaryota; kingdom Fungi; phylum Ascomycota; class Pichiomycetes; order Serinales; family Debaryomycetaceae; genus Spathaspora; species Spathaspora arborariae. The sequence goes on from KI547137.1 coordinate 741,383, forward strand.
AAATTAATCAAATTTGGTAAACCACCATTGGCAATTGAGAATTTGGCAAAATCATTGAAAAATGTTTCATAACAATTGCACATATTATGACGATGTTCATTACAATCAACTTTCAAATACAAATGACTTAAATATGTTAGATCAATTTTAGATTCAAGCATTTTAAACAGTAATTTTTTATCTATTTCTTGTAATTTTGCATCCAAATCTTCACTAATTTCTTCATCTTCACCTTCTTCTTCAATTATACTGTTGATATCCTTGTGACGATGGAATAACGTTAATCCCTTAAGCTTTAATTTCATATTGGGTGCACATAATTTTAAATTTCGTAAAACTTCCAATCCCAAATGTCTTGATGTAGAACATGTTAAAGTAAACAAAGAATTAAAGATATCATAAGGATATTCGGATAAATCAAACCCATCCTTCAATTCAAGTTCATTCAACATAAGAAACAAGTTTGTTAGACATTTGGGGATGTTTGGAGCATATAATTCAAGCAAACTTGTTACAACCAATTTAAACATATTACGTCTAATATTTTCATGTTGTAAGAAGTCAGTCAATTGTTTAATACCCAGTAAATATTCAACAAATGAAACATGAAAGAAATTCAAATTTTGACATTTGGCAGCAAAAAATTCAAGAATATCCAGTTGAACAGCTGACAATGACGTTTCTTGTTCGTCTTGATGACATTTATCAAATACAAAATATCTCACTAGTTGTACCAACTCCACATTTGACTGAATTGAATCCAAGAATCTTAATAAATTGCCAAATGAGAAAATTAAAGCACTATCCATATACTTCATACCATTTTCAGATACATAACGTCGATGATCTGATCCATATTCAAGAGGAAGTTCAGCATCCAAGACAACTGTGACTCGATTATAAAGTTTATTCATAGCTGGAAAGTATAAACCAGAACAAGTCAACAGTAAATTTACCAAATCAAATTGGCCAACATATTGCAAAATTTCATGTTGTATTATTGGGATTGGGAGTTTGCTAACTAGTGAATTCGAAGGTTGGGTTGTATCACGGACTAGTATTGAAGAAGTGGATGTAGTGGTTGATATTTGTAGTTTGCTTGAAGAATATGTTGATAATGTAGATGCCAAAGTTGTAGAAGTTGAAGTAGAGATGGGTGTTGGAATTAAAGGTGTAGCCCCAACTGAACTATTTCCTGTGTTATTACAGTGGAAACTATTATTAGAGACTGTTGTTTCCGGTATAATATAGTTCTCTTGAGTTATCATCTTGTTGAGAAATTAGGGGTAGCAAGGAAAGGAAGATTGTATTTTTCCGTTAAATTCGGAGTTAAATCTTGGTTTTATAGTTTTAATACGTAAATGTTTGACTGTATATTATGTTCAAAGTTCTTTTATATTGTAGTATTATTTGAGGAAATATAAGTTATACCCCGACAAATAAATTTAAAGACAATCGATCTGTGGAGGTGTTTAATCTATTGTTTAAAGTGGTTGAAAAAAAAAAAGAAATGAAAAATAGGAGTAAGATTTTTATCGGTGCAATGAAACTTTATTACTAAAATAACTGTCATAGAAAAGAAATTTCATTCTTTGGTTTTTCCGAGCTTTCCTAATCAGCTGACGGAGATAACTTCAAAGATGACTTTTTCAACATTCTATGTGAAATGTATTACCAACTAGGTAGTAGTCTATGACATCAGGGTATTAAATTGTTATATTATGGGGTTGTATATGTGTGTTGTGTGGGGAGGGTGCGAGAGGTACTGATTTCAGTGCAACAAGGTCATGAGTGTGTTTCTGGCTTGATTTGCAATCAGTTGCTCTCCCAAAAATTGTCTCCACTTTTACTACAAGATAATTTAAACGTATAGCGCAATATAGCAAACAAAGTATGCATATACGTCATCTCTTTAGACTAGTTTCGACTATTTTTCAATATACCAGGGCTAGCTGATATCGGCTGCAAAATGCCTGCTAATAATTTAAGCTTCTTTACATTAAAACTATCTATCTATACTATAGCACTCTTACAACTTAGTACCAAGATTAACATGAATAGCCTTGGCTTGAGTGTACATAGATAAACCATATTCACCCAATTCACGACCAACACCACTCATTTTAACACCTCCAAATGGAATATGAACATCAGAATCATTAGAAGAATTAATCCAAACCATACCTGCTTGAATATCACTAGCCATATTATGAGCAACAGTAATATCTTTAGTAAAAATAGCAGCACCTAATCCATAATCAGTACCATTAGCATATTCAATAACTTCCTCATCACTAGAAAATTTACCAACAGATACAACAGGACCAAAAATTTCTTCATTGACAATTCTCATTTCCGGTTTTACATCAGCAAAAATAGTTGGTTTGATGAAATAACCCTTGGATAAATCACTAGCAGTATTCTTTTCACCACCAAGAACTAAACGAGCTCCTTCCTTCCTACCAATGTCAATATAATTCAAAACTTTATCTTGTTGAAGCTTAGAAACTTGTGGTCCAACAACAGCTTCAGAATCAAACATTGTACCTTGTTTGTAATTAGACTTGACATGTTCAGCAAGTAAAGTTAAATATTTTTCATAAATAGATTCATGAACATAAACTCTAGATGTGGCAGTACAAATTTGACCTTGATTAGACATAATACCTAAAGCAGACCATCTAACAGCTTGTTCTAAATCAGCATCACCTCTAATAATTAATGGAGATTTACCACCACATTCTAAAGTAACTGCTTTCATATTAGAAGATGCTAATTGTTGAATAATCTTACCAGTAGCAGTAGAACCAGTAAAGGCAATTTTGTCAACACCTAGATGAGAGGCAAGAGCTTTACCTGCAGTAGCCCCATAACCAGAAATGATATTAACAACACCAGCTGGGAATCCAACATCTTTAAAGATCTTAGCAACATATAATAAAGAAAGTGGAGTAAGTTCTGAAGTTTTCAAAACAATAACATTACCAGCAGCTAAAGCAGGGGCTAATTTCCAAGCAGCCATGGCAAGAGGATAATTCCAAGGGATAATTTGACCACAAACACCAAATGGTTCATGTACAGTATAAGCTAATTTTTTTGGATTATTTTGAATAACTTTACCTTGTATCTTATCAGCCCAACCAGCAAAGTATCTAAAACAACTAATACATTCATCAATGTCGTAAACAGCATTTTGTTCCTTGGTCTTACCAGAATCCCAAGCTTCAATAGCACCAATCAAATCACGTTGTTCTTGTAAAACATCAGCAACTTTATTCAAAAGTAATCCTCGTTTAACACCAGTGACCTTGCGCCAAGATTTGAAAGCAGTACGAGCAACATCAACAGCAATATCAACATCTTCAGCGTCTGCAGCATATACAGCACCATTTACTTCACCAGTAGCAGGATTAATTGATTCAAGGGTGGCACCAGATTTAGATTTGATAAATTCATTATTGATAAATAAACCAGATGGTTGAATATATTTTTGTCCATCTGGTAAAGTAATTGGGTATTCTAATGGGAGGGACATTTTTTTGGTGAAAAAAAAAGTTTAATTGATTTAAAGAAGTTACTGAAAGAAGAAATTTGTAAAAAATTGAATTAAATTAAGGATTCTTCGGACTTTATACTCTAGGAATCTTTATCTGTGTGGGGACTTGACAGAAGAACTCGAGCGCAATGCATAATATCCTAATTAGGAAGTCCAATCCCGCATTTTTTTTATCAATTTTTCAACCATCTTATAAGTGGGAGAGCAAAGATGTGATGGTAACGATAGTTGGTTCCTGAGAAGTCTAGAAACGTTGACATTGGGAACAAGAGTACTGGTATCATGAACACATCTTAAATCTGTATATCCAACTTTTGTAATGTTTAATTAAAACATAGTAAACTTGACCTTATCCAATGTCAATTACTAATCAAAACTATGTCAATTATCATTGTTTTTTTTTCACAGTCCCTTAACCTTTAAAACCTGGCGGCGACTGCTTGAATAGGAAATTAAATGCGAATTTTTTGACATCGTTCACAACCGTCTTGTTCAAAGAATCTATTCGTATCAACTTATCAAGATCAGATTCAATGAGACCAAGCAACTCTCGAAGAGCTCATCCCAACTTTTCATAAAGTGATTCCCACAGAATTCCAGTCTCCAGAAACACAAACAGCTTAGCTGATTCCCCCCTTTTTTTCACTTACCAATCCGAGTCAAGTATGATTCACTAAGTTTTTTTGGGCCGTACATGAAAAATCCACCAAACTTATCCATCTTTTATTCAATTCACAGTCAATTTTTGATAATATCATGGATTTCTCCAACTTTACAACTCAAAGTCCAGCTCACAATGAGTTCCGTAGTGATACATTTACTACTCCAACTTTGTCAATGATTCAATCTCTTGGCAAGGCTACTTTAGGAGATGCAGTATACAACGAAGATAAAGCAACAATTGCCTTGGAAGAAAAAGTAGCTTCCATGACAGGAAAAGAAGCTGGTTTATATTGTGTTAGTGGTACTCTCTCAAACCAAATTGCTATGAGAGTAAACTTATTACAACCTCCATATAGTGTATTATGTGACCATAGAGCTCATGTCTATGTTCACGAAGCAGCAGGATTATCTACATTATCTCAAGCTATGCCTCAACCAATTATACCCAAAAATGGAATTCATTTAACTTTAGAAGATGATATCTTACCTAATTTCATCCCTGATGATGGTGAAATTCATGGAGCTCCTACAAAATTAATTTGTTTGGAAAATACCTTACATGGAATGATTTTCCCTCTTGATGAGATTAAAAAGATTTCAGCATTTTGTAAAGCTAATGATGTTAAATTACATTTGGATGGTGCAAGATTATGGAATGCTCATGTGGAAACAGGAATTCCACTTGAGGAGTATTGTCAATATTTCGATAGTGTATCACTTTGTTTATCTAAAACCTTAGGAGCACCTATTGGAACTGTACTTGTGGGAAACAAAAAGTTTATACTCAAAGCTAATCATTTTAAAAAACAAAATGGTGGAGGTATCAGACAAAGTGGTCTTTTAGCTACTATGGCAATTGTAGCAATTGATGAAAACTTACCAAAATTGAAAAAAACTCATGATCAAGCTAAAGAATTAGGTAAACTTTGTCAAGAACATGGAATTATTTTAGAACATCCTGTACATACCAATTTTGTATTTATTGACATATTGGCAAATAAAATTGATCCTGATAAATTAATTGAAATTTCTGACAAATACAATGTTAAAATATATTCAGGTAGAGTTGCATTCCATTACCAAGTTTCAGATGAAAGTTTTGAAAATGCCAAGAAAGTTGTACTAGAAGTAGCTCAATATGCTAAAGAGCATCCATTTGAAGGAAATAGTGATTTTAAATTCTACACTAGTGAAAATAAATAGTCAAGTAAATAGTCAAGTAATTAAGTCCTGCAGGTAGAAAAAACAATACATAAAAAAAACGACAATCTCACCCTAGTATTAGTCATGTTGGGAAGCCAATGATATGACATTGCAAGAGGAATTAGATAACCTAGATATCAAAGGTAAGTCCAGGGAGACTGATAAATCAAAAGTACTACTTTTCACAACCCGCGTTAGCCCCAATTTGATTGAGTTTCTTCAAGATGATTTTAATTTCGAAATATCATTAAGACTTGTGGGTAATTTAAAAGATCAACTTAGAATACGATCTATTAAAGATCAAAACTTACGTTTCAAACAATTGATTGCTTCACTATTCACTAATATAGTTTTGAATTACCTTCAAGGAATTGAACTCTTTTCCAAGGTCAATTTTACATACAACAAATATGGAAAACCAATGCTAATTGGCCAAGAATTCCACTTTAATTCAAGTAGTTCAAATGATATAGTAAGTATTTTCGTTGAGTATTCATCCAATAAAACTCCAATTGGAATTGATTTATCTCATTCTGTTCAATCAGCAATATCAGCTAAAGATTGCGTTGAACAATTTAGTCAAATTTTTCAGTCTAGCGAATTATTGTACTTGAAAAGCATTAGAGATGAAGTTAAAAGATATTTTTCCTTTAACCATTTCTGGACCTTGAAGGAATCCTTTGCTAAATTATTAGGGTCAGGATTGAATGTTAATCTAGCAGATTTTTATTTTGCAATGTATCAAGAATTTAATGAGGAAGAGTATAAACCCCCAAGCTTGAATGGACTCACGGCCATTGAAGAATATAAACTTCATTGGTTCAATTCAATTGATGTTAATATTCTGGAATTGATTGCTAAAAGGGATAAATTCATACAATCCCTCGATAACAAGACAGATTTCTACTGTCATTCTTCAATTCTTGAGAATCGACAAGGTGATGCTTTACCAGTGATAGTTACATTAACAAATCAGAATCCTATAAATAGTATAAGAAACATAGAACTAAACTTTGAACATCTTCTCCAAGAATATGTTTGATTAGTATTTGGTAAAACTAATATTATTCACAGATAATTGAGATAGAAAGATATATAGAAAAATTAAACAATAAAATTAGCGAAAAAGAAAAATAGACGAAAACGAAAGAATGAAAATATTATAAGGCTTAGATCAAAGCAGCTCCAACAGCAATAGCAGCAACGACAACACCATAGCCAGGGAAGATTACACTACCGGCAGCTTCAGCAGGAGGAACTGCAGGAGTAGTTTCAGCGGGGGTAGTTTCAGCAGGAGTAGTTTCAGCAGGAGTAGTTTCAGTTGGGGTAGTTTCTCCAGTTGGGGTTGTTTCTTCAGTAGGGGTAGTATCAGTAGGGGTAGTATCAGTAGGGGTAGTATCAGTAGGGGTAGTATCAGTAGGGGTAGTATCAGTAGGGGTAGTATCAGTAGGGGTAGTATCAGCAGGAGTAGTATCAGCAGGAGTTTCTGTTTCATCTGCTCTGGCTGCTAATTTTTTTGCAGCATTGACATCATTGGCTGCAGCATAAACTGAAGCAGCAGTATATAAGCTTAAGGCTAAGGTAGAGAATTTCATTTTTAAAATAACAAGGCAAGCAGTGTGTCAATTGAACTTGCTACCATAAAGTTTTACAATATCATTCGGTAGAGAGTTGCAGGCGTCTTTATACCTGGAATAAATATTTCAAAAGGGGTGCAAATGTTAGGAAATATTTTATCATTCAAAAGGGGCAGCTTTAAAATATTATATGAAACACTTATGTTAACTCGTCTTGGTAATGTGGCCAACGGATATAGAGAAATCATCATTTAAAAAGCAACCTATTTTACAAAAAAATATATATTAAAATGATGAAATTTTTAAAAGGTATTAATAGAAATTTCACCTCCTTTTGCTTATTGTTGTAGTTAAAATGATCTTTCTTAGCTTAAAATCAACTAACAATGTAAGGGATACTCTCAGCGAACTCGTATCTGATAATACCTTGGGGAATTTTAGTACAATGACCATATATAATTCAGTTCGCCCCCATAGAACTCAAAGCCATTAGATACAAAATACACAACTTCAATTGCATGACGGGGTGTAGTTTCAAAGGGGTATGTAATGCTGCAATGAAGATTACAATACACACGCACGTTTTCTTGCATAAGCCAAGATATTTTTTCAAAAAAGATCTATGAACGGCGGAGACATAAATTGTACTCATCTCATCTTTTTTTACTTAAAAAATACAACAATTAAAGTGAAGATCAATAGTGATTCGCTGGCTTGATCGGATCTCCGGTTAGGGAAAAGGTCGTCTGATTTAACCAGAGCAATATTCTACTGGTAAATGATTTGTCATTCTATTTTTGGTCTTCATACAAGTCCGTTTAATCGTTGACAGATTTTCAAATCTTAACTAGGGGTTTTGCTTCCACAGTGTCTCATCGCAACTGATAACTCCTTGGCATGACACAAGCAACCAGAAAGGGAAAGGGGTCATCCCTTTTTGATCATGGGAGGGGCATTAGGTGTCTTTTTTTTCTTCACAAATCTGTGGCTAATTTTCTAAATATAGAGATTCAGGGGTTAATTTAGTCAGATTTCTTGGCATATATTCTCCTTTCGTAAATGTTGATAGAAGCTTTCTTGATGGTCCAATAAAAAAGAAAGTCCAAGAGTTAAAAGGCGACTATTCGTATTAGTACAATTCGGAGGCTAATTATGACCAAGCCAAACCTATTGTGACAGGGGTCATGTGGCTAATGTTAACAAAAACTCCGTTTTTTTTGTTTTTGTTTTGTAAGTTTTACGAATTACGGGCTAATGCAAATTTTGGTGATGTATTTATCTCCGGGTAACCCACATACATTTCTGGATAAGCATAAAATATTTCTCCTTGGACTAGTTCTCGTATTTTATACTAGAATATCTTGCAACCATTAATAGTTATTTCAAAAAACGACCATGCAATTTGAATAAATGAACTTTCAATATCCAACAACTAAATTGAATTTTATCGAGAATTGCCAGATTATTAACTGAGAGAATGAACCCGAAACCTTGTAACATATGTAGAATTAAAGTTAGTATTAATAGAGTAATTCCTCGCCTTAGATTATCAAAAAAATATCAATTATAATCACAAATAAGGAAAGATATATAATATAAACAATAACATCTGAAACAAGAATAAAGATCACTAGAGAAGTTTGCAATACTTAGATTAATAAAGCTCCCATTGCAAATACAGCAACTGCAAGGGTATAATTAGGGAAAGCACCATTGTCAGCACCAGCATCAGCAGCAGTAGTAGCTTTAGCAGTTGTTTTAGGACTCGTGCTTCCTGGGCTTGCTGGAGGGCTGGGGGTTGTAGTTGGCGTATTACGGCCATTAGGGCCGGTTACAGGTCCATTTGGACGAGTGACAGATGGTGGGATACCATTAGGACCAGTTATAGATCCAGGAGTTTTAGGATTATTTGGGTCAGGTGTCTTAGGCTTACTTGGATCATTAGGTGTATTAGGCGTAT